>OY776111.1:398351034-398812959 GCA_963675035.1 Allygus modestus | reverse complement strand
TTTAACCTTCTCAATCAGAAATAAAACTAAACAGCAAGGGACACTTTAGTTATGAGTGATGGATATTTTTAATCATACTGCAAAAGTCTTTTATGTTTTGAAAAGAAATTTAAAACAATTTAAATCATTGTTAATGTTGTTCGTTAAACAATAACAAAGTGAGATTAGCGCACCGAAAAACCTGGAATTGTGTGCCAGCTGACTTCTCATTGAGCTATCAAGAGATAACAAAACAGTAATTCTATAGATGAAATCATTATATCGAAAACAACTGCAGACCACACAGTTGTATTGAAAATAACTTTGCAGATTAATGAAAACGTATTTCTAGGTCTAAAACTAGAAATATAGTTACTACCCTAAAATACCCCTATCGCAGCAAAACGGCGAATTCAGCGAATTTTCAATGCATAATGTAAGTCTTAATATGACATAAAGCCACTTATCTAGTTTCATCAATATTCATTCATAAATAAGCGATATATACAATTTTAATTATTCCCCATAAGAATAACATTGGGGAAGAGTACGTGGGTTTGCTGCAACTAGGAACACAAAATATGGGTTTTCATGCAAATATCAATATAAATCAACTAGGTGAAGCCACATACCAAGTTTCATCAATATACATTCATAAATAAGCGATATATACCATTTTGAATTTTCTCCATAAGAATAAGGTGGGGGATGAATACGCAGGTTTCCTGCAACAAAGAACACAAAAAATGGGTTTTTATGCAAATATCAATATAACTCAAGAAGGTGAATCCACATACCAAGTTTTATTAATTTATGTTCATAATTAATGGAGTCATTACATTGTACTTATTCTCCATTTCAATAACATGGGGCTGAGAACGCAGGTTTGTTGCTACGGGAATCATCGGTAAAAATTGCTTTTTTGTGCAAATAACAATAGACCACAACCAGATGAAGCCGTCCGTATACCAAGTTTCGTTAGTATACATTCATAAATAAGCGAGATATCAATTTGTTCTTATTCGTCATAAGAATAACATTAGACAACGTACTGTGTTTAGCACTTTCAATATCTCTGTAACCAGTAGACGTAGAGAAATGATTGAAACACCAAATTGTGTGTTTTTTTAAGCTGAAACCAATGGTAAAAACTGAAATTTATCTTTTTAAAATATTACATGAAAAAACTTCAAAAAACCGATTTTGAGATACAAAACCCCCCAAAATACCACTTCAGATGGATCTGGTCTGGTTTTCAAACTTAACCCTTTGAGTGCCACGCAACGATATATCGTTGTGCACGGAACATCCGAAAAATACTTCACAACGATATATCGTTGTCGGTGGTCTTACCGAAAAATACATTGCAACAATATATCGTTGTTATGGAAAATTTTTCTTACGTCATTACTTTTTATTATTTCTTTCAGGTGATTTCCAGGATAGTTTCTAGCTCTATAAATCTAGTAGTTAATTAGTGAAAATCTTATATTTGAATAATGTTTATTTATCTGAAAAAATATATACAAAATTTCCCGCATGTATAATATGTACCTATTCAAATTTTTTATTTTTTATTTTTTGGATATTATATATGTGCATAATATTATAGCTAAACTTTAAACTTACAAAACAAAAAAAGTTTCATAATAATATCTTACCAAATAAAAAAGTTATTGATTTTATGTACAAAACCCTTGCAAAATGTTGATTTTGTGTATCGTTGTTATAGAACAATTTTCTTACGTCATTACTTTTTATTATTTCTTCCAGGGCATTTCCAGGATATGTTCAGGCAAACATATACTCCATAAATATACGAGGCCTAGTTAGTTTGCTTTATGAAATAATATTGTAATAAAACTTAAACCCTTGAATAAAGTCTTGTGTACTAATTTACCGTTTTTATATTTTTTTACATTTATGGAAATAATTCGTCCGCCTACAGCCCAAATTTGATTAAACTTTCAGGAAATATTTTGGGAAACATGTCCTCTATAAATCTAGTAGTTATTTGGTGAAAATCTTATATTTGAACAATGTTTATTTACCTGAAACAAATAAAAAAATTAAAAGAAATTTCCCACATGCATATATGTATTCAAATTTTTTATTTTTTATTTTTTAAATATTATATATGTGCATAATATTATAGGTAAACTTTAAACTTACAAAAGAAAAAAGTTTCATAATAATATCTTACCAAATAAAAAAGTTATTAATTTTTTTGCAAACCCTTGCAAAATGTTGATTTTGTGCCTGGCACTTTTTGGATATACTCTGTTAAAAACTCTGGCACTCTAGGGATATGACGACCGAAAAACTCTGGCACTCAAAGGGTTAAAGTCATAAATGTTGCTTTACACGTTTGTACCAAATTTCATCAAAATCAGACCTTTTTTACAAGAGTTATCGTGCTCATGGACACATATATATATATATAAATATATAGCTTCTGTAATGTCTGTAATAGCTAAAGGAAATTCGCTAAAACATACATCAAGTTCTTACTGCACTCACAGCATATCGTTCAGGTTTACAAAAATACAAGTTATAGTTATGACAATGAGAGCTTTTAGAAGAATTGGTTGCTCACCTAGAAAAACGTTTGACAGCGCCAAATTATTATTTTTTTAATTTGTTGACTTTTATATTTATCCCTTACATTGCCGCCTCCAGAGTCAGGATTTAGCTCATAATGCTCGCAACTGTTTGAGATTCACTCGTTATTTCAACAAAACACAAAACTAAAACATTGATAGTGGAACTTAGGCTTCAAAACAACTTTCCAAATTTACATTTGGTTCAAGGGAATTTTTTAATTCATAAGCAGTATTTCAGGACATTTTCAGAAGAAAGTATCATCTAGAAAGAGAAGGAGTGTTTTTTCAAGACCAAGTGATTCAAAAACCAGCATTTAGAAGGAAGTGAATAAGAATTTACACATTCATACAGTTTGGGGCATAGTGCTTGGCTCGGGGCAAGCCTATAGGGCCTGGTTAGCGTATGCTCTGGAATTACTTTTCGCCTCTATTTGGCTTTGTACAATTACTGTTACAGTATACTTTTGTCAACAAAAAGCAAAATCCATTTATTTAATTTCAAAACATATGTTTTTGTTATTAGTGAATTTCCTAAGGAAAGTGAACTATTAGCATAGTGAAGCCACACACACACACACACACACACACACACACACACACACACACACACACACACATATATATATATATATATTATAGAGACAAAAACACATACCCAACGAGGAAAATATGGTACGCGTACGATAAATCATGTTTCCAGCAACACTACAGATTGGATTGGTGATCACGTGACCTTACAGCTGATTTTACGAGGTCTCCTAAAAAACCTCACATTCAAAAACCAGCATTTAGAAGGAAGTGAATACGAATTTACACATTCATACAGTTTGGGGTATAGTGCTTGGCTCGGGGCAAGCCTATAGGGCCTGGTTAGCGTATGCTCTGTAAGGGGGTTGATGTGAGTCTCCCTCTACATCTGAATAAGTTTCAAATGGAGACCAAATATTATGTAATATGTGTTTAGAATACTTTCTTTGTTGCTGTGCTCATCTGAACCAGTTTCTTCTGGTGAGTTATCAGTGTATCCTACCTTTTTTCAATGAAGCTCCCAAGCCAAGTGCTTTTCCTTTGCAAATTTAAAATCCAAAGGCACTTAGTTATAATATACTAATTGCAACATATTAATAGGAACATAAATTATATTTACTATATATACATGGTTATTACAAATGATATTCCTGATTTTGATTATAAATATTACTAGGTTAATTTGTTTTAAGACTATTTTAGTTGGTACCATTGGAAAGAAAAACTCATAAAGTTTCATTTACATTGGTTTGGGTGCATATCAGCTGTTTGGGCGCCTCCACATTACCACTTGGATGTTAGGGCTGAACTTAACAATGTGCTGCCTGAGAGATGGATCGGGCGCGGTGGTCCAAATGATGACTCACTCCTGAAATGGCCTCCAAGATCTCCGGACATCACCCCCTGTGATTTTTTTCTTGTGGGGATACATCAAAGATAAGGTGTACACACCACCATTACCAGATAGCATACCTGAGATCCAGCAACGGATTACCAATGCTATCGAAACAATCGATCAAGACATTATCAAAGAATGACCAAGAACATGACTACAGGATTGACATCTATCATATCACAAGGGGTTCCCATATCGAACATTCATAGTTCTGTGTACCTGTGACGAAACTTTTTGAGTTTTTCATAAATTGTAACCATTTTATTTCTTTGTTTAACAAATAAAACTATATTTTATGTACGCTTGAAATCATGAACATCATTTGTAATAACCCTGTATATAAACAGACATAACAATTCCTGGAGTTATGATATTTTTAAATTAATGAGTCAGTTTTATGTTGAACTAAACCAAAATTTTGCAAAACACACAAAATAGTAAATATTGAACATACATCGTTCTAAGCTAAAGGAACAATTTATCAAGGCAGTGTTGACGTTTCTAGACCATGATACATTGATGTCAGTGCAACAATGAGGTTTGCAAGCGTGGAAGGTCACTTTGTCATGCAGTCAGTGTATAACCCACAGTTCCTCTTAACCTGTTTTTGTTGGGCATTCAAAGTTTGTGCATCGCAAAGTTTTAGGTCAAACTTATTAATCATTCACATCTCATATTCCAACTGTCTTTTTATTTTTATCTAAGGTATGAAAAACAAAATACACCTTTTGCACATTTTTCATTAGCACCTTTGGTAAATCTGGATAATTTAGATGTTGCACTTGACTTAAGTAACGAGGATGTAATAGATCATTAACCAATGTTGGAATAATTGAGGATATATTATATGGAGTCATACAGTAAAAAGGTTTGGTGGAGGGAGAAGACATTCCATACATTTAAGTATCATGCCCACAACAGTTTTGTCTTGACAACTTTTCTAAAAATAATTTCTTCAAAAGTATTTCTTATGCTAAATGGTCCCAACAAAATATTTCTCTTAATAATCAATCAAACGGTAAAAAATAAAGGTAATGAAAGAGTGATGAAAATGGTTTTATCACAGTGCATGAATGTGTACATGATACTTGATACTCCTGACAAGTATGCTTATAATATGTGTTTTGAGTCATTTCACTTTAAAAATAAAGTAATATAATTAGACATAGCTTTATTAGCTTTAAGGCAACAGTCAGTCAACTAGTCACCTTTAATTATAAAAAATTTTATAAAATTCTTATCTTACTAGATTCAACAAGGGATTTAAACATCAAGCATGATATTTGTTGTAAATTAAACTTAGCAGGGGTGGGTTTTCAATGGGAGACTTATCTTAGCAGCATGAGATCATCAAAATATCAACTCACACTTAGTTCATATAACAAAAATAAAACCTGATGACAATGTGTATAAAGATTTGTTGAACAAAAGGCGAACAAGTTGAACAAGAATTTTAAATTTCAGACCACAGATTGGTTGGAGTAAGCTCTTACTAAGGACGTTCATGGTTTAAGCAAGCCCATACCTTAAAAATCACTTGAGCACCACTTTCTGATTCACAAGGAGAAACAAATTTTGTTGAAACAAACCACAATAAGGTGTCTATTTATATTTTAGTGTTTACCCCCCAGTAGATTTATCTACAAATGATTTGATTATGTTCTAGATGTCTATCATGCGCAATTTTATAAACAGAGTGATGGATGACTTATCAAGCCCTGTGTTGGAACCCAGTTTTGGGTTGGGACTCCCGATTCGTTTTGTGCAACATAGCAAACAGAACAAGGCATTGGCTAACATCATCAATGACAAAGACGCCTTGAAGATAAACCTGGATGTGAGGCACTTCTCTCCAGATGAGCTTACAGTGAAAGTGAGTCAATGAAATATTCTAGTTTATTTCTTACTGCCTGTTTTAGCAACCGGGAATACAACATTTGTGTGTGCTGCATTCTGTGGTCAGCCTTTTGAACATACCACAGAGGCCAAAATAAGGATCAGAAGTGTTTACTGTTTGCCATTGTCAAAATTGGCTAACTGGACCATCTCGCTCAGAGTGTATCAGGAATCTTCTTCAAACCCGGCATTAGGACTGCATATTTGGCTCAGCGTATTTGAGTTAATGAATAGGACTTTGACAGGAGAACTGAAATAGTGTCCTACGAAAGATGGCAGTCAAGTTATAAAATCTGTCTTCAAAATACATAAAAAACTCAATATTTTAAACTATACAAATATAAAACTTTGAACAATGTACAGTGTCACTGTCGTTTGAAACACTATTAAAAAATCAGAAAGTAGAATGAGTACGCCAACCACTTATTTGTAACCATATCACGATTTAAATTTTATTTACTTTCCACAAATAATTAAATGCATCGAAGCCAAGCTTCTATACCGTGTGACACATCAATATTTAACTACTTGAATTTTATACGAGATCTAACAGATTTTTCAGAAGTTCTTTAACTATTCACAGTACAAAAACAACTAAGAGTAGATAAATTTTGTTTTCAGCCATAAGAATTATTAATTCAGCATACTTTCCTCAGCCTACCAGGATTCGGTAGCTGAAACAGGTTATAATAACCCCTATAAGGCGCCACTTCTATTTCTGTTTTTATTCTATGACACTATTATTTAATTACACTAAAGAATGGTTCCCTATAAATCAATCGAGAAGTTTAGACAGTCAGATAAAATGAGAAAAACTTTACAAGTAAAGCTTTTACAGAAAACCACAAGTAGCAGTACAACTCATCTTTTGCTGTTGAATGTTTTCAGTGACTGCCAGTGCCAATGTTGTGGCAGAATTAAAAAGAGTAATATGAAAAATCGTTGAGTTTTAGTTTAATGACCCTCATTTATATTTTAATAGGACTGGTTACCAACTTGTTATGTTTAGCTTTTATACAGGGTCATCGTAAAAGAATGCCCTTATACAGTTCACTATTTCAAGTAGAATGTATATATAGAGTATACAGATAAAGGTTGGGAGTGTTTTACAAAACAAATATGTTTTTATATGTGCTCCATTAGTTGCACAGCAGGCATCAAGTCGGTAATCTACTTCTGCCCACGTACGACGGACAGTACACTGAATAATTACACCATTAATTTTTTTCGAAAGAACCATTACAGGGGACGTTTCTCTAGATATGCTTGGGTTGTTAGTTTTCCCTCAGATTTACTTAATTGAACAATAATATACCCCCGTCGCAGCAAACCTGCATACTCAGCGAATTTCCAATGAATATATAACATAACACATTAAAAGACTTAACAGGATTCATAATAAATATATTCACAAACAAGCGATATTTAAAATATGAATTAATCTCCATAAGAATAACATTGGGGATGAGTACGAAGGTTTGCTGCAACAAGGCACACAAAATAATGGGTTTGTATGCAAATATCAATAGAACTGATCTTAGTCAAGTCACATACCAAGTTTCATCCATTTACATTCATAAATAAGCGATATATAACCATTTTAAGTATTTTCCATAAGAATAACATGGGGACCAAGTACCTAGGTTTGCTGCTACAGGAACCATAGGCAAAAAATTGTTTTTTTTTGTGCAAACAACAATAAACCACAACCAGATGAAGCCATATAACAAATTTCATCAGTTAATGTTCATAAATAAGCGAGATATACAATTTTTCTTTTTCTCCATAAGAATAACATTAGACAACGTACTGTGTTTAGCAATTTCAATATCTCGGTAACTAACTGACGTAGAACAATGATCAAAATACCAAATTGTTTGTTTTTTAAGCTGAATTCAATGGTAAAAAATAAAATTTGATTTAAATAAAAATTACATGTGAAAACCCCAAAAAACACATTTTTGGGGTACAAAACCCCCCAAAAACCCCCTTCGGATGGTGTGATTCATCTGGTTTTCGAACTCGTTAAAATAAATGGTACTTCACACATTTGTACCAAATTTCATTAAGATCGGACCTTCTTTACGAGAGTTATCGTGCTTACGGACATATATATATATATATGTCCGTATATATATATATATATATATAAATACATATATAAATTTGAACGAATGGTATTTTTGGCATCTGGGGACCTCAAAATGAAAAGTTATCATGGTCTCGGGCTTAAGTCTTACCATGAGACCTACGGTAATAGCTTCTTCCCTATAGGGGAAATTCGCTAAAATGGTTTCCGAATTACTTTATGCAAGGTGGGATACCGCCCAAAAAAGAAATGTTGAAAAGAAATGTTTGTACAGCAATAAATGCCCAGTTGCTCAATAATTGTGTTGATTAGAGGAGGCTTATGGCTTATTTAGTGACCACTTAGAAGTCCAGGCCTCACAACAATGGACTTCTCCTTCTAGTGATACATTAAACATTGTGTATACATTGTGACATTATACATTGTGACTTAGTGCATTTCAGAGAAAGGATTATTACTGCTGTTGCAACTGTAGCTCCAGGGTACTTGGGCAGAAATTGATTATCAAATTTATGTCTGTCATGCTACTAATGGTGCACATAAAGAAACTTATTAGGTATATGAAAAAAACTCCAAACCTCCACCTGCATTTTAAGACCCCGACCAACTATTTATGTCCATTCTACTTGAAATTGTCATTAATTAAAATAAGGGCATTATTTTTTGATGATCCTGTATATAGTTAGGGGCAGTTTCACAGTGAAACATTTGGATGAGATAAATATTTTCTGAATTATTCTTCTGCAGGTAGTGGAAGATTTTGTTGTGGTGGAAGGAGAACACGAGGAGAAAGACGATGAACATGGAACAGTTTCTCGGCACTTTGTCCGCCGATACAGACTCCCTGGCAAGGTGACAATAACTGCCTCTGTTGGCTGTTCATCAAGTTAAATGTAGCAGTATTAAAAAAGGGTTTGAATGTTCATGTGTAAAAGAAAAACTTTTGAACAAGTTCATGTTACCTTTTTAAGCTTTTAGCATATTTTTAGTGAATTTCCTTTGGAAAGTGAACTATTAGCATGACCCGCACGGTGAAACTTAAGTCCGGGACCACCATAGAAGTTCCTAACGTGACCCCCTGAACACGTTTTAGGGGGTCGTTCAAAATGTTATATATATATATATATATATATATATATATATATATATATATATATATATATATATATATATATATATATATATATATATATATATATATATATATAGACATATATATATATATAGACATATATATATATATGTGTGTTTGCACTCTAGCGGTCGCAATTTTTGTCCGATTTACTTCAAATTTGGTAGGGACGTTCCTTTCTGTAATCAGTTGGACAAGTTCGTTGGGCAAAACAATCGGAAAACTCTAAACCCCTTTTTGGGTGATTAATTTGTCAAATTTTGAGTTTTTGGGCCCAAAAAGGGTCATAAAAGCCCCAGATGTAAAATAAGTGGATGTAAAAAGATGGGAATTAGAGAGGCAAAAGTTTTAAGCCCTCTCTCATAATTCTAGCATACATATTTACCGAGTTATTAAAGAAAATGTGTATCGACAAAACACAGTACGTTGTCTTAGGGGGTTTTACATTAGAAAAGCCTGTTATTCATTTTTTGGTGTACTTTTACCATCCCCAACAACCTAACGCCTCCTTTAATGCCTGACTGGACCTTCTCCTAACCTTATAATGCGCAAAATTGTATTCCCAGCATTGCAGGTAAAATAGAACCAGGAGCATCAGAACAGCCAAAAAATCAATATTTTCAGATTTGAATAAAAATTGGAATAAATGTATGTTTTTAACTGATTTAGAGTTTTTATAGTTTTTTATGTGGAAATTCACTTCCCTAACGCCAGCGTGCTGCGTGCGAACTCGTTTTAAAATTATAACAGCTGTTTAGTAATTGCAGGAGTGAACTGAGAAGAGGAATAAGATGGCTGTAAACTTACCGTACAGAAGTTGATTGCTCTAGCTACGTTTCTTTCTTGTTCGCTTAGCTCCTCTTTGATAAAAATGTCTTCAATCACAAACTGTCTCGAACCTCATTTCATTTTGACACTAATTCAACATACCTTTCTTATGGTCAGTAATCACAGTCAAAACCATCTTTGAGTGGCCTGGGGAAATATTGCTTTGATTGCTAGAATGATTGTCATACCATCACGAGAACTACAATGTGTTAAAAGATGGCTACATTAATTCGAGGTACATTTATGTAATACTAATGAATTAAACATTCTACGCAGGTAACATTGTTCTCATTAATTTCACAAACATCATCAGCACCTAAAGTTGTTACAAAATATTTACATTTTTCCAGGTGGATTGTTCCATTTGAATACTGGTAGACTTTTGTCTTCAGGATTTATTATTTTTTATTTATTAATTGTTGAATGCCTTCAGAACTGTAAATGACAATTGAAATATAGATTTATGTACCTTCAGTCAACAGTTCAATTTTCAGTAGATTATTCCTACATGTTTCGGAACTCTTGTTCCACCATCAGGGTTTACAAAAATATATTTCTTCTATAGCAGAAACATACTTGTCAAAAATTAATTTAAACTAGTAGCCTGTCGCAGCTTCGCTCGCGATCACAACATAATATTATACTGACATTCCCGTATACATATTGTGTTACCGTTCCAAAGCCAACATGGCCTGCTGATTAACTGTTTTTACTATATCCAGCTGATTGCTTAAAACTTATAGTTATTTCCCAATGTTAAGCTTATGGGAAAAAAACTCAACTTTAAGGGGCCCCAGGGCCTCATTCACAAATTATTTCTCTATAAAAACAATTTCCTGCACAACTTCACGTTAGGCTCTTTCCAATGACACCAAAAACATGAAAATCGGTTCAGTAGTTTAGGAGGAGTGATTGTCACAAAAAACCTGCTCGCCTATTAAATAAGTATAGATTTCATTTTAATAATACAATTTATTTTTAATTTTAATTTTTGACAAATGTTTCTGCTATAGAAGAAATACATTTTTGTAATCCCTGATGATGTAACAAGAGTTCCAAAACATGAAGGAATGATCTACTGGAAATTGAACTGTTGACTGAAGGTACATAAACCTATATTCAAATTATTTTTTCATTTTTACACAATTCTGAACACTATTTTTTGCAATTCTTAAACTTTATTTACATTGTTTTGAGATCGTTACTCTTTGAAATACATAACCATATCTATTGTATGTGTGAATTAATATTGGTATAAAACAGAAACAGCAACACATATATTTCAGCTCATCTAGTAGAAGGACATTTATGTCAAGGCAAATAACCATTTAACTTTATCATGCAAACAAAATCATTATGATCATTCCATGTAAACTGGCTGTCAATAATTAGGTCAAGAAAAAATGCTATTCCTGCTTCCCAGAGTACCTTCAGTTTTTATGTTTATAACACGAACGTTATAATTCAAATTCTCTGTACCTCAAACACAGCTCAGACCAAAGCTAGCTAAGTTTCGGGGTTTCCAAAAGCTTTTATGTATATTTATTACCATCTTGTATATGAATACAGTAGAAGTGTAAATAAATTTTGAAGTGTTGTAAGACGTTTTTTATTTACATTCAGTTTCCAAAAGCATCGAATGTAACCAATTTCAAATGAATCCCAGGTGGACAAGTCTGCCATCATCTCCAGCCTCTCGTCCGACGGCATCCTCCAGATTCACGCCCCCAAGGCTCCCCTCTCGGAGGAAGACGAGAGAGAGATCCCCATCACACTGACCAACCTCCCGGCCCTGAAACCCGATGGGGACGGGGATCAAGAAGAGGAGGAGAAGGAGGAAGAGAAGGATGAGTAGGAGAAGGAACTCTCCATTTGTTAAACATAGTTGCAAGCACGAGGAGAAAATGAACACAATGAAATGGAATACATTGTAATAAAACACTGAAAAGCTGTTTGATGAATATAATGAAAACATCACTAAACCCTTAACCTTCTAACTAGTTTTATTTTATCCATCTGTTTGTTTCCTAGTCAGTTTAACCTAGTAAGATAAGATACATACATTCTTTTTGTTTAAGATAATATAGTATGAGCTGCTCCCCCGCAAAAATTTGCGGATATAATCCTTATAAGAGCTGTTTATTGAATTAATAAAAAACACATGTAAAATAAACCAAATAACTCTCCTCCATATGAATAATATGGGAACTTGGAAGTCCCGTGGGGCAGAGCCCTGGGGCCTAAATCAAAATTCTGGCTTCTCAGCGACTTAGAGCTTGAACTTGATTATTTATATTTTAAATAAAAACAAAATCATCAAAATTGATTTAAGTATTAACTTCAGAAAGTGAGTGAACAAAAAGCAGGATTTAAAAAAATATGTAAATAGATCTATGATGTCTTACACAACAAAAAAATTCTAAGGACACAGAAAATAGACCAGAAAGTTGAAAAAGAAACATTTATTCAACATATTTACATAAACTACATAAAAATGTATCAAAATATGTTAGTTCAAAATATTTGTTTACTATATATATTTAAAAAAACATGCAACACAAGAATCCCTTATAGAAGTCATTGAACATAATTTGTATGCTGAATATAAATTATGTTTAGCTTATTTTTTCAAGTACACATTGCTTTTGATTTCCGAATGAAAATACATAGATGTTTTGGTAATTATAAAAATTGTATAGTCTTCGGATTGAAGTTGGTAGAAACAATAAAGTATAAACATATTCATATTGTATCTCAGTAAAAGCAAATAATATTACTAAAATATCTTAGCAGTGGTGATTTTAAGCAGCTTGGCATTTTAAATGAGCAAAAAGTATTCAACAAAAACTTACAAAGGGATGTTATCAACCTACAGGGGATAAAACTTAATAACTTAGGTTGAACAGATTAAATTATGATTATCTATAACTTGTGTTTGCAAACAAAAAAATATATCCAGCTGCATTTTATATATAACCTAACAAAAAATAAAACTACAAACTACAAAATGCTACTTAAAGAAACTAATAATAAACTAGCCTAATTGTGTATAAAAAGCTTGTTACCTAGTGCTACATTTGAAAGACCCCGTTTCTTAGTTTGATAAAACCAAAGACTAGTGAGTAATATGATTACAGTGCTGAGCACCGGCTTGGCCTGTTGCTATCACAACAAGAAATAACACAGCTAAACACAAAGAGAACTGCAACTCAATCAGCTACTAATCAATATTATTATGACTTAAAACATAGCATTTACTCAGCATCTATAGTGATAAACACACAATAAAATTATAAAGTAATAACAATAAAACATTGGAAGAACTATGAAGCAATTCCAGCTAACCCACCATCTCACAGCTAAGAGTCCATTTTTAATTGAACATTTCATACAATTGTAGGTAACTTGTGCTCTAAAAAAACATTTTATTATTTATTTTTTACTTACAAAATTAATGAAAAAACCTTCACCAAAATACAACAATTTGGGGGCCTTGCTGACCAAATATTAAAGTCTGACATGTATTGATTTTCTGTTCATTGAGTGATTGTATTAGACAGCAAGTAACATACTTTATGAAAAAATATCTGAGCAATTTTGTTCCTTTAGTAAAATGTCTTGTTGCTACATCACTTATTGTTGGTATTGAGAAACAAATGTGATTAAGGGGTTAGTTTGAAAGAATCCCTGGCAAACCACATTATGTTCATGGTTATTTCCAGATATTTTGATGGCGTCAAACTGTTTGACAATTTATTACTCAATTAATAACTGCCAAACTAATAGGATAAGTACTAATAACTAAATTTTTCTAACTTATGCAAACAAGTAAAGAAAAGACCTATTTACAATATCTACTTGAGGAAAGGCAATTAAACAATATGAATTTGTATAGTCTTTAGTTTCCCAACAACTCTAAAAGTAATGTTTAGTATTAGCATTGGGTTTATATCTACTAGAGGGGACACCTAATGGGAGCCAGAGTTCGTAAAAGCTGTGCTGCGATCTATCTTCATATTAAGATAACAAACGTGATCTGCGGCGTCGTTAGGCCGAGTTACCCGACACGTGTAAACAAAATATCACTTTGATGACCATCACAAAAAAGATTTATTTATAATTTAAAATCTCTACAAAAAACATTCCTAACAAAAATATGATGAACAAAACCGCGATGATCCCTGGCGGCGTAAGATGGAACTACGTCGACAAATCTCTAACATTCATTTGCATTGTGTGTCCCCTCTAGTAGATATAAACCCAATGGTATTAGCTAAATCCCCTTACATGACAGGAAAAACTTGAAGACATATACTTAAAAAATAAAGATCCCATAAGGTTTGTAGAGTTATCATACAATAGTGTATCAAAATCCCAGTCTAAGAGATAAAAAACAATATATTTTAATAGGCCTATATATTTTTTAAGTGTTCTAGTGCACTTGGAAAACACATATTAAAGAACGGTAATAAAACTGAGCTTCACCACCAATTATAGTCGCTCATAAGCTTTTAAAATTAAAAATATAAACAGTTGGTAATACTAATATAATAATATTCCTTTTAGTAAAGAACAATAATTTCACAGAGTTGGGATATACTGTAACTTGGTAGATACTATTAAATCATCTTTTATGTATAGAGTAACATAATTTCAGTTAGAAACATGAAATTGAGTTTTGAGAAAGTCAGTTTCAGTTTTAGTATTATTTCACTATTTAAATTATTTTAAATTTAATTCCGTTATCATTGAATCAAAAGATGTTTCACTGTTTATATGTAAACATCCAGAACTATCATGATATCATGAGAACAGACACAAGGTGTAGCTAGACTACTGGTGCTTGTGTGGGGGCGTTTCGCCTTGGTCGCGCCACTTGTACTGCGCCTCGCGCCGTGCGTCCGGCACCAGCTGACTGCGTACGCCACCCAGCAGATTGGACGTGGCGGCGCTAGCAAGGATGATGGGCGCCACCATGGTGGGGGGGATCTGGCGTAGCACCCCCCCTACTGCGCCAAACTGTGCATTCAGATAAGCCAACATGATGAATGAAATCACAGGTTTTTATCGCAGTCTATAAGCATGGTGTTACTGGTTTTATGACTCATTTAGAACATTTATTAAACAAACAAGTAGCAATATAATAGGTAGTTTACATTAAATTGAATAGTCAACTCTACAAATATCTCTAAATATCAGTAAATACTATTAAATCATATTGTTTATGTATAGAGCAACATAATTTCAGTTAGAAAAGTAAGGCCTATTTCATTGCTACCAACATTCTCTAAAATATTTGAAAAGGCTGATTTTTACAGGCTGCATGACCTTTTTGAAAAACTCCAGCTATTTGATTAGAATGAGTAAGGATTCAGGAAGAGTAAGAGCACCACTGATGCCATATTTAACTTTATATCTGAGGTTTCGGATGCTCTTGACGGGTCGCAGAATGTAGTTGGTCTCTTCTGTGACCTGTCAAGAGCGTTTGACTGTGTTAACCATGATATTTTAATCAGGAAGTTGCAACTTTATGGAGTGTCGGGCAGGGCTATTAAATGGGTGGTTTCATTTTTATCCAACAGAAAACAGCGTATAAGTTTCCAGTCCTTAAATCTTAAATCTGATTATAAACTGATTACAGAATGTTTGTCTCAAGGATAAATCCTTGGACCTTTGCTCTTTCTGGTATATGTAAATGATCTGCCGAGAACGTTAAATTCAAAATTAGTTATGTTTGCTGATGACACTTCTGCCATTTTTACTCATCCTGATCAATTAATCCTGTCAAAGGCAATAGAACATGATTTTCATAAGATGGAAAGATGGTTTGAGGTTAAAAGGCTTTTGTTAAATCAAGACAAGTCCGTTTTTGTAAACTTCCAAAAAAATTACCAGAATCCACATTCATCATGCAACCAAAATACTAATCTGCCATGTAAATGTACTAATTTTACAACATTTCTGGAAGTAGCAATTGATCATAAATTAACCTAGAAAATTCACATTACAGAAGTTATAAAAAAATTGAATAGAGCTCATTTTGTAATTCTTATTTTATCTAAATCAGCTGAAGTTGCCACGCTCATGATGGTTTACTATGGATATGTCTATCCTATTCTTAAGAATGGCATAATTTGTTGGGGTAATTCTGATAAGAGGAACAAAGTTTTTAAATTGCAAAAACGAATCATCAAGATAATATATAGGGCGGAATTCACCGACGCTCCTCCAAGCTTCCTTACCTTTAACCTCCCTTGATTCGGCCTCCGACCTTCCTTCAACCTCCCTCAAGGAACTGTGTAAAGAGCGTTTAAGGGAGGTTAAAGGCTGGTTTGTCTTACAGCTGACTCTTTAAATCAAAATAAAGCTTTGATAGGTTATGTTGTTGACAACAAATAGACGACCCGACCCGTTGGTCTACAGTTTTTATCGGCTTAACCTTAACCTAGTGTTATTATTAAATCTACTGTCTGTACATTTTACTGAATTTTTAGTTTCAATATTTTTTCTATATTCTTACTCCTATTTCTTTTTGTATCCATTCAATTTTAGAATGATTTTACTTATGAGAATTAATACATTTACGAAAACTAATTTTGTTCAAAACGTTGAGTGCAAATAACAAATGTTTCCCTTAGAAATCCGTTTCTTCCTCCGAAATTAAAGCCCGCCCTGGCCGAGATGGTTATCTAGTAGTTCCACTACTAATAGAGTAAATCATACTGCTGGGTTCGAATCTGTTGACAAAACATCGGCAAAACCTTTTTATGGACATTTTTCACAGGACAATATGTATTAAAAGGTTTTAAATGTTTATACAGTTTTTATCAGAGTGTGTCTTATTATTAGTTAGAAACCTTAAGTTATGCATTCATATAGATCCATTTTCTTTTAATTATATATGCTTGCACAAAATAATCTATGTTGTAGTCTATATAAAGTTTAACTGTGTTTACGGTGAATTAAGAATTATAAGATTGAAGATAAAGTAACTGTTGCAAAAGTTATTACAAAATGCATTAGCGTTTTTTAAGAGGAATTCCTTAAAACGGGTTACATTAGAGTTAGCAATAAATATAGGCGTAACATAAGGATCGAAAGAAGGGCGTAGGCAGACCAACACTGAAGCAAATTTAGGCTTAGGCTTCAAGAGTAATATTATCAATTATCATATAGTCTAGCAATGGCTTATTTAATGTATTAATGGAGTTTCTTATTTCTTTGAGACACTTTCGAAATCAAAACTAAACATCGATTAAGTAATACCAGGATATCGGTAAACTCCTCTTAAATTTGTATCTATGATATAAATTTGCGTTTTTATAAATGTAGGAAAAACGAACTGACTATTTACTTTCGATGGCGCTTTAATGTTTGGAATCAAAAAACTTAATTACTTTTTTCTCCCTAAAAAGGTTTTTTAACAACTCGATTTCAGTTGATGTTTGCCAACTGTGTTTAACTAACGCATGAAAAACAAGAAAATAACTACTGGCGTATATTTATAATTTTGATAGAAACTGTATTGTGTATACATATATTTAATTAAAATGAAAGTAACTATCAGCATAACTATCATTAAAAGTAGAGATGTGCGAGTACAGGTTTTTTAAGTCGAGTCGAGTTCGAGTCGAGTAAATGGCAAAAGATTCGAATCTCGAGTTCGAGTCGAGTATACAAATAAAAAAAAAAAACAAAAAACATAGGTCGAGTTGAATTGGATCAAAACAGTGTATAGGGTTCCATTTATAAATTTTGTTACTAAAATATACTTTTTTAGTCACTATGACCTGAAAATAACAATAGTAACTAAAATAAATGGATCCCTGCTTCATTGGAAAAAGGTATTTACATTTATCTGAAAATAAATCATACCAAAGATATTACAAAACATTTTGCCATGAAGATAAAATAATTTTAATCTTTTGGTATTAAGGTTGTTATAGCCTATACCAGTTTCATTAAAAAATAATCTTTGTTTTTAATTTTATTTCCTCCTTTTTATTGATCCTATGTTTTGTATATTATGTTTAGGCCTAAGCTACATCATCTTTCTACTAATGGTGAAAATAAAAATAAATGTAGACCTATAAGTTAAAATAAACTTGATTTTATTATTTAAAAGGCCTATTACATGGTAAAACATTAGCCTACTTACTTACCACACAAAATGTATTTACTAACATATCTTAGCATTAATTTTAACACTAATATACCTAATAATAACAATCAGTTATTAACAACATGAAGATATGATTGAAAGTGCCTGGCAAATCAACTGATGGAATTGAAGCCATGTCTTGAATAGAGTTTTAAAATACATTACAAATTATTTAAAAAATCATTAATTAAACTTAAATACCCCCATAGCAGCAAACCTGCGTACTCTGCAAATTTCCATGCATATATATATATGTATCCTAATACCACATAAAGCCACATACCAAGTTTCATCAATATACATTCATAAATAAACGATTTATAACATTTTTATTATTCTCCATAAGAATAACATGGCGGCTGAGTATGCAGGTTTGCTGAAGCAAGGAACACAAAATATGGGATTTTATACAAATATCAATATAACTCAAGTAGTTAAAGCCACATACCAAATGTTATTAATTTATGTTCATAATTAAGGGAGATAACACGTTACTTATTCTCTATAAGAATAACATAGGAGCTGAGTACGCAGGTTTGCTGCTACGGGAACTATCGGCCAAAAAATGTTTTTTAGTGCAAATATTAATAGAACGATATGAAGCAATATACCAAGTTTCATCAGGATAAGTTGATAAATAAGCGAGATATACAATTTTTCTTATTCTCCATAAGAATAACATTGGACAACATACTGAGTTTAGGACTTTCAATATCTCTGTAACCATTTGACGTAGAGCAATGATCAAAATACCGAATTGTGCGTCTTTTTAAGCTGATCCCAATGGAAAAGCTAAAGTTTGACTTTTTAAAATATTACATGTAAAAACTTCAAAAAAAAACATTTTTGGGGTACAAAATAGCCCCAAAATACCCCTTTGGTAGAGCGATCTGGCTGGTTTTTGAACTTAAAGTCATAAATGATGCTTTACATATTTTACCAAATTTCATCAAAATCGGATAATTTTTATGAGAGTTATCGCACCCACGGACACACACACACAGTTTTGAAAGAATGGTGTTTTTGGCATCTGGGTACCTCAAAACGAAAAGTTATCATGGTTCCGGGCCTAGGTCTTACCATGCCAACTACGGTAATAGCTTCTTCCCTATAGGAGAAATTCGCTAAAAAGGCCAAAACAAATCACTTGTCTTTAAAAACAGCTCAATGCCAAAGGACAGTTAATGGATTGACTCAATTTCAATTATTATGGAACAAAAACAGCAGAAACTTCTTATGCTTACCTAGTAGATTTCATTACAGATATGTTTTTGATATTTTACTTTAAAAAATGACAAGGTTAGGTTAACCTTAAAGTGGACTATACAGACAATGTTCATACAAGTCAATCTGAAGGTCCTGGTAAATCCTCCATTTTGGTGTAAAGAGTAACACAAATTTATAAGCCACAACTTATTTATTAATAAAACACTAAAATCCACATCACAACTCTTAACACCTCAAATGCGTTCATTCTCAATTTGAATTTACAGACGACGCGCGGCTGTGGACGACCCTTTGTAGCGCGGGTAAACGGCGGGAGTAAACTCGCTCGAAACTTTCGAGTTTCAGTGCCAAACTCGGCCCAAACTCGAAATTTTTAGTACTTGTACTATAATTAAAAGTTATCTTGTCATGTACATTATTACAATTCATCTGAAAACTGTAAAAGAAATCCATTAATTTTGCTTTGTTAGGATACCAGGCACTTTATGATCCAGCGATGGATTGATCTTTAAGGGACATTTGTGAATTCGGTATTTTCATCTGAGGACGGTTGATGGGTGGTTGGAGGAAGTTTGGAGGCCGGTTGAAGGGAGGTTAAAGGTAAGGGAGCTTGGAGGAACATTCGTGAATTCCGCCTATAGTCTCAAAACAAGGGATTCATGTCAAAATTCTTTCAAAAGTAGTAATATCCTTACATTTCCCAGTATATACATTCATAATTTCATTACATTTATCAAACAAAATATTTAAATTTTTTCAATTGATTCAGACTACCACAATTATAACACAAAACACAAGGGGAGTCTTGCATATCCAAGACATAAATCTTCTGGTTATGAATTCTCACCATATTATTCTGGAATTAAATTATATAATTGCCTGCCTGACTCTATCATCCTCATCATCATTGTTGCGGATTAGGAAACCCCAGCATAACTGCTAGTCACATCTTCCACAAACGGGAATATTGCGCAGGTTACCGGAAAGATAGGATATGGCAGGAATGAAAAGGGTGGGATGGGACGGCAGCCAAATCGACTTCAGAGGGCCAACTCCCGTGCCCCTGTGACAGCTGGGATGAGGCTCTCAAACAGGGGACCCGCATTCTGCCCTACAACTGGTCAACTCAACTGACAGAGTATCCATGTACAACAGCCAGGGACCATCCATTCTCAGGTTGGCAGGCGAGGACCAAACTTGGAGATTCTGTCCCTAGCCGCTACAAATGGAAGGACCAAAGGTGAAAGGGAAGTTTGTCATAATGGGCAGCGAAAAGACTTACCATATGTAATGACAACTTCATTTGCTGTGCCCAATGTCAGCCTCAAAATTGGTATAGACCAGTCTTAAGGTAGACCTGGGACTTGGTAGAGCCCGACTCTAAAGCGTGCGAATTCACTGAAGTTATTTAACACGTTCGCTACCGAGCATCACGTATGTGTGACGCTTGGGTGTTCGTAGATTACCAACTGTAAATTATATACTTCCAAAATAGACCAATGCAAAAATAATAAAACATACCTCCATCCGGACCAAATTTGTTATGTAAGTTTCAACTGTTTTATGGTTAAAAATACCAATAAACAACATCTGACTAATTTATAAATAAAAATTGTACATTTTATGGATTTTTATTTTGAGTCACATATGTGACGTTGGTCTATAGCATGTAAATACATATGAATTGTACTGCTGACCGACTGTCACACATGTGTGACTCAAAGATAAAATATATTTTATCAAATTGTATTGGTAAGAAAATAAAGAAACACTGTTAAGTTAAAAACTTATGTTTATTCAAAGAGGAAAAACTATATTGTTTTAAAAAGTGTTTATGTACATGATCAATTATGACAAAAAGATGAAAACGACAAGTGAACAATATTTTTAATTAATCCTTGTATCAATCTGCAAAATATGGTAATGGGCATAGGCCTGTTGCTTTGAAAATTATGCTCAAAAGTGTTAATACACTATAAAATTGTGTCGATACGATATAGGCTAAACAACAAGTGAACACGATTTTACATTAATATTTTGCCAATTCATAAAATATGATACGAAATATCCCACGCTCGGACAAAGCGACCCTTATATGTGACAGACATTCCTATAGCCTGATATGCATTTAAAAAGACGATAAAATACACTGACAGGCAGCCAAAGCGTATTTAGTAACAATAAGCTCGAGTCACAAATATGTGACGTCGGGCTGTAGCGAAAACCGGAGCGCCACAAATACGTGACATCGGTCTATATTGAAAGTCCAAATTTGGAGTCGGTAGCGAACGTGTTAAAAAAGGTTTATTTGAGTTTTTATGTAATAAATGTTGCTTTAAGATAAATGAATTTTTCAGCTAGTATATGTTTAGATTGTAGTATTAACTTAAGTGACAATATTCATGTATGAAATGTAAATACCCCCGTAGCAGCAAACCTGCATACTTAGCGAATTTCCAATGCATATATATTTATCTTAATGCCACATAAAGCTACATACCAAGTTTCATCAATATACATTCATAAATAAACAATTTATGACATTTTAATTATTCTCCATAAGAATAACATGGCGGCTGAGTATGCAGGATTGCTGAAGCAAGGAACACAAAAAATGGGGTTTTATGCTTATATCAATATAACTCAACTAGGTGAAGTCACTTACCAAATTTCATTAATTTATTTTCATAATTAAGGGAGATAACACGTTACTTATTCTCCATAAGGATAACATGGGGCTGAGTACGCAGGTTTGCTGCTATGGGAGCCTTTGTCAAAAAATTGTTTTTTTGAGGAAATATCAATGGTCCACAACCAGATAAAGCCGTATACCAAGTTTCGTCAGTATATGTTCATAAATAAGCGAGATATAAAATTTTTATTTTCCTCCATAAGAATAACATTAGACAACGTACTGTGTTTAGCACTTTCAATATCTCGGTAACCAATTGACGTAGAGAAATGATCAAAATACCAAATTGTGTGTTTTTTTAAGCTGAATCCAATGGGAAAAAATAAAATCTGACTATTTCCAAAATTATATGTAAAAAATTCAAAAAACCCATTTTTGGGGTACAAAACCCCCCCAAAATACCCCTTCGGATAGAGCGATCTGGCTGGTTTTCGAACTTAAAGTCATAAATGTTGTTTTACACGTTTATACCAAATTTCATCAAAATCGGATAATTTTTACGAGAGTTATCGTGCTCACGGACATATATATATATATATATATATACAGTTTCGAACGAATGGTATTTTTGGGGTCTGGGGACCTCAAAACGAAAAGTTATCATGGTCCCGGGCCTAGGTCTTACCATGCCGACTACGGTAATAGCTTCTTCCCTATAGGGGAAATTCGCTAAAATGAATAAAGGACATTCTGATTCTGATCTGCAAGTGCTAAAAAACTGTAAGGGCTTATTTCAGCTTTGAACAGAAAAAATAAATGAATAGTTCCTGTCGATATGCAGAAAATTTCATGAAGTAAAATAAGATCCAATATTGAGTCAAATATAAACATACCGCTCCCTTGTCTTCATGCTCTGCCAATGCCTCCTGAACCAAGGTGTGTGCAGTTTCTCCAATACCCTATTGGAAAAGAACAAGACTTTATAACAAATATTTAGTAATAATAGGAATTATCTACTGATGTATTGATGTACCAATCAACTAGGGGTGGGCGAGTAGTGTTTTTTTTTTAATCGAGTCGAGTCAAGTATTTACTCGAGCATCGAGTCGAATCAAGTAGTTTTTTTAAAGTTAAAGAAACTCTGTTTTATTATTAAAAACAATGTTTTTTACATTTTAAACTTGAATTATTAACATAACATTTTATTGAATTGTTAATGATATTATTTATTTTTTTATCTTTATTTTACCTTTTAATTTAAATTGAAAATGGGAAACACGTGGTTGTAAGATAGTGACTCAAAGAAATAATTTTGGACAGCCGATTGATTTATTGCTTTCAACCAGACCCCAACTCTCCCATCCCGTCCCGTCTTCCTTCCTTCCTTACCTCCAAGGTCAGATTGTTTGCCCCAGACCCAAACACTCCCCTGTCACTTATTTTGTTAAACATTAGCGGCGTACATTTGGATAAACGGCGGGATATATACCATTTTCAACTACTCATGCAAAAGCATGGCACAACACAAACTTATTTTTAACACTTTTGATGGGGGTGTCCCGGGATCGTAACATTGCTCGACATTGAAACATAAGAGTATTTTATGTTTAAACATGTCTAACACATGGATGGAGCAAGGACAGAAATTAATTGGAATTTTGAAACTTGGTAGTGAGGTACATAGTCATTAGCCATTAGATTTGTGTTATATACGTCGAGAATGCATCTTTGCTGGGACGTGGGTGTTTAATTTTAGTAGGTGCCCAATTGACATGTAACCAAAACAAGGATAACAGCTAGTAAAATTGTGAGCGTCTCGTACCTCCTTGACGAGTGCCATGGCGTTGGTGACACCTTCCCGGAAGTCGGCAGGGGGCGTGTAGCGAGACCGTGACTTGCTGCCCCGCTTGTGCCTCCGCCGCCGCACGCTCGGCCCCGGCGACACCATGTCAAACGCCGTCTCTGCCACACTCTACAACACAACATCACAAGTCAGTATAGAAGGTCGTGATTTAATGTGTTTGAATTCCCACTCACAGTTGACATTTTTCCTCCCAATAAATAATGAGATATAGAAATAAATAATAGACTACAAAAAAGGAAACATGACCTTATAAGATCACAGTATAACACAAGAGGTGCTCACAGAATAGGCTAAAGCCAACTGACCCAGTCAATTGAGGTAAAATCGCTGGTAAATTGTAATCTGCACTGCCACAGGCCACAGAAATTTCCTCAAAATTATGGCAGCTCTTGTAATACGACTCTCCAAATTTGAATTAAATATCGGAAATGCTAGAAAACTGCCATCTAAAGTCATGTTATATTTGAATTGAATTTGAATTGCAATACTTGAATAGTAATTATTTTAGTAAAAAAACCCTCAGGTATTCTATAGCTTGTTCTATAGCTCCTCTGAAAAAAGGAGTGCAAAGCTAAAAACGCCCTGAACAGTGCGATTAGACAAGACAAACAAATTTACTTTCAAAATGAACTGGCAGGATCCACAAATTCTAAAGAATTCTTAAATTAAGTTAAGAAAAGTGGTGCAACCAATGAAAATGATGATGAGCTTCCTTCATTTCTTCAAAAACCTGATGAAATTAACACACATTTTTCTAAGATGGGTACTGGTTGTCAGGTCCAATTTAATGTCTTGATTATTATCCTATGAGTTTTTCGGAGAATGTCAAAAATACGTTTAGCTTTGGCCATGTGACAGAAAGAGAAGTTAAGGCTGCCATCAATAAGATAACTTCGTGCGAACTTGGTACTGATGGTATCACGATCAACATGATTAAAATGGTAGATCCTTACTGTTTTGGGGCTATCACTCACCTGCTGAATGTTTCGCTGGCCACTGGAGTGTTTCCTAAAGCTTGGAAGGAAGCGATTGTTAACCCTCTTCCTAAGGTCAAACGCCTTTATCAGTGGCTGAACTCTGGCCTATCTCCGTGTTACCTGCCCTCTCTAAGGTCTTAGACACAATTGTAGTCTCTCAACTGATGGAATTCTTGGAGTTGGAGTCAATAATTCCAGCTACACAGTCAGGTTTTCGGAAGGAGTTCAGCACCACAACAGCTCTGCTGCTAATCTGCGATGACCTCCTTAAAGCTAGGGACGTTGGAAGGTGCTCTACCGTTGCAATGCTGGATTTTTCTCAGGCTTTAGACGCCATTGATCACATCTTGCTGTTAGCCACGATGAAGTTTTACAGATTTGATCATCAAGTAGTTTCATTCCTATTTGGATGGAAGGAGCCAAAAGACCAAAGTGGGCTCTGATGTTTCTGCCTCTCTGAAAAAAATATTAGGAGTGCCACAGGGTCTTGGGCCTGTATTGTTTACTTTATTTTCTGCCACCATGGGGAAGGATTTGCATCATTGTCAGCTGAACTCGTACGCTGTTGAAGCCCAGCTGGCTCTTCAGTACAACAATGACCAAGTTGGCCGGGCAGTTTCCAATCTCAAATAATTTTGATCTGTATAATTCTGATCTGGATGCCATTTATAGTTGGTCTTTAAGCCATGGTATCCGACTGAACAAGAACAAGTGCTCTTTGAAGACGTTTACAGCTGGCAAGGTCCCCGCCCCCCCCCGCCCTTGTCTGGCGTGTACCTCGGTGGTGTTCTACTGAATGAGTGTAACTCTCCTAAACTGCTTGGACTTCAGTTTGATGACAGACTTTCCATCTTTGGACTTGTAAGCATTGTATGTCAGAGAGCTGTGGCCCGTTTGAGAATGTTGTACAGGCATTGGTCCTTGTTCCCCGCACCTGCTAAGCTTCAGCTTGTGCAGGCTTTGGTGCTCTCTATACTTGAGTATTGTCTTCCGGTATATGGCAACGTTGTATCCCTAGGTGACATGGACCGATTGCAGAGAGTGCAGAACATGTATGTCAGGTACGTTTGTGGACTGAGGAAATTCGACCACATTTCACTTGAGCGGAAAACCCTTGGCTTATTGCCGATGGCTGACTTATGCTTTCTCTGCACTTCTTGTCTCGTTCGTAAAGTCCTGACTGAGGCAGGACAACATGCTCGAGATGCCTCGTACGCGCTGTGAGTCCGCTCGTAACGGGTTTCTTATTTTGCCCTAAAGCTCCATAACTCTCTGTCGTCCAGTATCGGCCATGAATTGGTCAGAAAATTACTTTTAAAAAAAGATTGCACAATGCGTTATTAAGTGGACAGATTTAAAAGATTTTGTTTTTGGTCAGGTCAATTTTGTTAGTTTTAAGTCATATAATATTGTAGAATATTATTAGATTATTTTTATTGTAAATAGCTTTGTGTACACAATTTTATATGACAAATTGTTTTGAATACCATGTGTATGTTTATAAAAAACGCTTTAAATAAAAGACCATTTTATTTATTTATTTATTATTTAAAAAGGTCAGGATCATAAAAACTGAATCTGAACTTCTAACATAAGTTTTACAATTACAGAAGAGACTCAATTACTAGAACTGATTGGAAACAATGATGGTTAGGATAATCAAACACTAAACATAGGCCTAATCACACGGTCAAAACCCTTTACACAGCTAAATAGCCAGTATCTAAACAGACCTGAATAGCGTGGACGATGCGAGTAGTCAGCTCAAGAGCAGCCATGGCTGTGGAGGTGGTGAAGGAGTTGGCTCCTCGCTGCAGCCCTCTCACGATCCTGCCGTCCTTCTGGTACTGCTCGATGGGCAGCCAGAACAGGTCCCTGATCCCCTGGACTGTAAACACAACCCATCATAACTTATGATCTCTCCCTTCTCCTCATAAGGTAACGTTCAACCCAAGAATGTAGGCTGGCGGCAAATGCAGGAATAAGATTTGTCAGGTATATCACTCTTGTAAGCTGGTACTTTCTATCTTAACAAATTATACTTGAATATTTTCCAATTTTTTGGTTAATGTAGGAAGGCCCACCTCATGCCACATTAGGTATATTAGTAATCTAGTATTAAATGTTTCTTCATTGTAGATAATTATATAAATTATATGTTTGTTTTAATTTTGACGACAATCACAGATATATAACCATAGTATTTAATGTCAACAAGTGGCTGATGACGACTCGTAATTGAGTTGAAACCGATTCCACTAAAGGAATACATTTTGACACCATAGGCTGAAGAATAGGGGTGTGCGATGCATCGAAAAGCATTGAAATTTCGATTCGATGCGGAAGTAATCGAAAGAGCGATGCATCGAAAGTGTTCGATGCTATCCTAATCGGCAAAGTTCGTACCGGCTGTCTCACAGTCGTAGAAATAAATAAATAAAGTATATTCTAATGTTTGCGTTTTAATTTAATCCCTATTTTCCAGATGTATCCTTTAAGATATGTTTTAGATTGCAGCTAGCACATAACACAGTTTATAACGTGGTTTGATTTAAAACAAATCGGCAGCAGACGATTAAATGACGACGATGACGCAACGACAGCTGCAAAGTAGTGATGGGAGAATCGAATGCAGAATCGAATAGTATTCGAATACAGCCCAAGTATTCATGTACAGTATTTGAATACTTCAATATTGTATTCAAATTCGAATTCACTTGAAAGTTGGCGCAAAGTATACACTTTACGAAAAAAATCATTAGGACTCATTTATGTTAAAATTGCTGTAAATTGCATTTAATTTAATTTAGTTCATTAATCACAAACGGCTACCAATAGTTAATTAAAATAATAAAATTGAAATACAATAACTATATCACAGAAAACTTTCACTAATGAGTAGGCCTACACAAAAAACTAAACTGTTTTGCACAAAAAACTATGATGCAATACCGCGATCACCGCAGTCGTCCGCGGACTATTTTGACATTTGAAAACAAACAACAGGGTGCGGGGAAGGGTGGGGAAGACAAGTCTAGATATGAATTCCAAGAATCCGCCGCGCCGTTCCGCCACCGCCAGTTATCCAGCCGGCCGGCGCAGCGTTCAGTACTGGAAGTATTCGAGTTCAAGTATCCGAATACGTATTCGAATACAGGGGTGTATTCGATTCGGCAGTATTCGATTCTTTAAAGTATTCGATTCTCCCATCACTACTGCAAAGCAGTAATGGTAATCACATCTCTTCGGAAAAGTAGTTCCACTATTACGTTGTTAAAACATTAATTTGTTGGGGATTTTATAATTGAAGGAGAGTTATTTTTTCAGAAACTAAGATTGATAACCGGTTGTAACACTTTCGATATAATTGAAGTTAATATTAAGTTTGATATTCCTACGCGTTAAACAATGGCGGACCACGGAGGAATATTTTTGATTTAGAAGTCTTTATTACGCACTGATGTTACCTGATACGATATTCAGTGTTGCCAGATGTATGATATTTGCACCATAAGTCCTCTTATGATATCGTTAATTGCACCAAATATAGGCCTACTATTGTTGTTTACTATTAAATACTAGTTTAAATTAGTATTTTCGTAGTTTTTTAATACGTAAAATTGTGATAGTGAGTTATTTGAATAAAGTTTTAGGGTGGGTACAATAGTATTGTGTCAAAATACGGTGGTTTTACTGGCATGGTAGTAGTGTTTCCACTTGAGGGATTTTTATCCCATATATGGGATATTTTGGAAATCGGCATTACGTCTGCTAGTTTGCTTACGACCAGACCACCTTAGCAGAGCACTTCTAATCTAGTGGATTTTCTTGTGGCACTTGCGCACTTTCCACTGGCAGTTGCGGGGTTTTCAAATTCCCACGTTGTTATTATTTTACCTACTTTATTGTAACTATTATTATTTTATAATCGTCTCAGAACGAACACTAAATCACGCCAATGAATATCGCTGGCCTGGCCATGTTGGAATTAACGAGGAAAATATTTGCTGTTATTATTACCTATGTCGTACTCTTTAGTACTATACAGTGCCATTATAAATACCTCTCACGGAACTAAATTATTTAACTATCACTTGCCAGCCTTCTGGCAAACCGCATCATTTATATATCGCATTAATCAAAATCCTTTGAGGTACTAAAATGTAAAATATAGGAGATTAGTAGATCTAAATAAGCTCTATCTATCATATAATATTTAACATCAACTGTGTTACTGTGTTGCACTGTTTGAAAAATTAGTGGGAAAGTGTGGGATATTTAGAAAATGTAAAAGGTGAAGTGTGGGATGAAGTGGGATTTTTTGTATCAGCTCGTGGGATATTTTTTACCGCTGAGTGGAAACACTGAGGTAGTACCACTCCATGGTGGTACTATAGCGGTATTTTTTACAATCTGGAAAAACTGTCCATCGTTACTTTGGCGCTCCGCCCTTTGAAACTTGCTAAAGTAAATACAATTAAGTTTAGGTTAATGCGTTTTTAGTGCAAAAGTTATTGAAAGATGGATCAGGATAGGATGGAAGAAGAATTAATTGATGATCCTTCGTTAGCAAGTGGAAGCGACACAGTTACACCTCCGTCTACCAGTGTCACTGCTGGTGGAACAGAAAGTGACCAAATTAATAAGAGAAATCCTATTTACGATTATTTTCTTTGTGAAGAGAAGGACTCGAGAGTTTGCAAAGCTTGCAAAACAAAAATAGCTGCAAAAACAGGTGAGTTCAAATTAATGATTGCCCCAGATTAAATTGTACCTAAGCCAAAAGGAAATCTCCCCAGAGCTTTCTTTAAGGTTGCCGGTTATTATACTGACGCTGTTGCCAGGCAACAATCACACAAGATCTTCACATTGTTTATGGTATCTCACTAGTGATTTCTTTGTTTTTGTATTTGTAGGCCTAACTAACAGTGGACATGTTTATTATTGTTAAATTCACTATGGGAAAAATATACAAATATGTGGGCGTAATTAAAATAGGTAACCTATCTTATCCTCCAGAGCCAGAGGTTTTTAGCTTTTCCACAGTTAATTTTACTGTAAACTTCACATTTGCTTTTACCAATCGGTTCAGCTCTACAAAACAATCATTTTGGTGTTTAAATTGTAATTCTACGTCCATTCGTTGCAGAGATATTGAAAGTGCTTAACACAGTACGTTGTCCAATGTTATCCTTATGGAGAATAAATAAAATTTAATATTTTGATTATTTATGAATTTATTTTGATGAAACTTGGTATGTGGCTTCAGCTAGTACTGGAATATTGATATTTGCACAGCAAAATTATTTTTTTGTTGATTATCCCCATAGCAGCAAACCTGCATACTCAGCCCTAATGATATTCTCATAGACAATAAGTTTTATATCTCCCTTGATTATGCTCAATAATGGTTCAAACTTGGTACGTATCTTCACCTGGTTATGTTGATAATTGCATAACAACACATTTCTTATATTTCTTGCTACAGCAAACCTGCATACTCAGCCCATTCTTTCTTACTTACAATATTTATACAGAACATCCAAATAGCAAAAGCTGTTATACTTTAATATTGTTTGGTTATTATATGAATATTTCACCACTAGTCGTGCTTAATCAAATTTCCTCAATAAAAATAAAACCTAAGTATCAAGTATTTGAAATTATTTTTCTTGTCATGGTTTGATCTAATTTTTATTTAGTTAGTCAACAAACGTCATCAGTTCATGGTTATTTCAGGATATTAAGGTTATGAGGAAATAAAATCAGAAAATTATAACTAGACTTTGGCCAAGAAGGTAGATTACCCATGTTGGTAATAAACATTGGTGTATAGGCTGAGTTTTAATCACTGAAACATGTCGCATTGAATCGAATCGAATTGCATCGATTCGAATCGAAATTCTTTGAATCGCATCGTTGCATCGAATCGACATAAAATCGCTGCATCGCACACCCCTACTGAAGAAGTAGGTGTTTTTTAAATTATTTAAATTTAACCATTTAGGAATTGTTTTTCTAAGCTATTATGGACCTTAATGTTAAGATTTTACTTATCGAGGCCAAAACTAACTGTACATTGTTTGAAAATAAATAAATCACCATAGAATTGTTTCAATACCCAGAGAATGCAGTGGCACTCAATTACCAAAGACTTAGGAGAAGGAATTAAAACATTAAAGTGCAAGAACTTTCCTGACAACAATTTTGTGTAAGGAGTTGATAAATAAATGTGGTACTGTTTATTTCTTAGCCTATATATGAATGTAATTTTACAATGCCAAATGTCAATGAAATCCTCTACTTCAAGAAAATTATGTAAAAAAAATTGTTAAAATATAATTATAGCTGACATGTCAACACTGCTGATGACATCATTTAATTTCTTGCACAAAGAAAACTTATGGTACGACATATTTACTGGACTAGTTTCTCTTAACTTACACAGCTGCACAACAGAGTACATGGGGCCTACTTTACTTACACAGCTGCACAACAGAGTACATGGGGCCTACTTTACTTACACAGCTGCACAACAGAGTACATGGGGCCTACTTTACTTACACAGCTGCACAACAGAGTACATGGGGCCTACTTTACTTACACAGCTGCACAACAAAGTACATGGGGCCTACTTTACTTACACAGCTGCACAACAGAGTACATGGGGCCTACTTTACTTACACAGCTGCACAACAGAGTACATGGCCTACTTTACTTACACAGCTGCACAACAGAGTACATGGGGCCTACTTTACTTACACAGCTGCACAACAGAGTACATGGGGCCTACTTTACTTACACAGCTGCACAACAGAGTACATGGGGCCTACTTTACTTACACAGCTGCACAACAGAGTACATGGGGCCTACTTTACTTACACAGCTGCACAACAGAGTACATGGCCTACTTTACTTACACAGCTGCACAACAGAGTACATGGGGCCTACTTTACTTACACAGCTGCACAACAGAGTACATGGGGCCTACTTTACTTACACAGCTGCACAACAGAGTACATGGGGCCTACTCCGCCCAACAGACTTGGCAGCTGATTCTTCTTGATGTCACTGAGCCACTCGGACATGATGTATGACAATAGCTTCTCAAATCCCAGCAAACTGAAAATCAACAGCATACTCTTTAACAGTGAATAGCAATTTGTAAGTCAATTGGCATTTGATATTAAAGCTGCATAACAATGATTAAACAAACAAAGTTATAATATAATCAATGTAAAAAGCTAAACAAAGTGTTGACCAAACATCCTTGAAATTACTAGCTAAAAGTCCAGATTTTCGTGAACAAGTTCCAGATTTGTCCAAAACAGAGAGATACCATTACCACATAACTAACCAATGAATTTCCTTTTATGCGGAATTTTGTCTTTTACCCACAGAGATTCTTATTATCATCACCATTACCAAAAGTCACAGGGTAATTAAATATTTGTTTAGTAATTCTAATAGAGAGCCATCAATTGTAAGATGAAATGTTTTTAAAATGCACAACAATCCTTAACTTTTAATATTAGCAAAATGAACAATATGATATTTTGTAGTATAGTTTTTAACCTACGCAGTATAAAAATACCACAGCTCAGTTTCTTAGATACTTTATCAATATGGGATGAAAATTTCAGATTTGAGTCAAGTCTGCAATACAAGCAATACAAGCAATACTACATTCTAATACGTCGGCACTTCAACCAGAAAGAACTGATTTTGTTATTATACATACGTTGGGATTGCTGTGCTGTTAACAAAACTGGGAAACACTTTGTTGGAAAACATGCTATAATATGCTACTAAAATATGAACTAGGAAAGTAAACTATTTCAGTAAAAATCTACTGATTAATTGGTCCAGAAATTGCTACTTTCACTGTTATGTGAACAATTGCATCTAATTTAGCTAATGCAGTAGCAGGAGTGCTTTTCAAATACAGCAACTGACCTGTACTACGGTTGGATACTGACCCGTGTCTGTGGGAGAGCCTCTTGAGCCGCAGTTCCGAGCAGTTGAGCTGAGCCAGTCCCATCAGCAGACCTGCCAGGGGTCCGTGCTTCATGTCCACATGCTTGCCCTCGTAGTCCAGTCTGATGGGCACTTCCGGGGTGAACTCAAACCTTCTACAACAGACACGTAAACATCAGTTGAAATTAGAAAATGATCCCTGTCTTAAGACGTTTTCAAAAGCTTTGTAGCATATGAATGGTCCTACTTGGTGGTAAGGAGTGATTAATAACTTGGCTACGGATGTTGAACTAAAATAAGGGTAGTATGAAATAGTTTACTGCTTCCAAAAACATTTATAGGAAGGTACTGGAATAACCTAAATGTCGGATCGTGCCTAACCCAGAGCTGTGTTACACCTTGAGCCAGCCAGCTTTAATGAGTTGTTACATGAAAGGTTACCCAAGCTCTAAAACTTGATTTGACAAGCATTTCCTGGAATCAAATAGGTTGACATTTACAACTACTAGAAATTAATTCTGACCTTAAACGCAAATACTGTAATTTACTAAATGGGGGGCTTAACCACTGATATCAGGAACTAACAATTGATTTACATTTACATGTACCTAGTAATAAGCACATCGTGGGCTAGCCTGAGTCGGTGGGCTCAGACAAACTATTTCGGCATTGCAAATTGGTGGAAATACTTAAATGATATCTTGGTCTCTACTTAAACGACTACTTAAATGATCCCCTTGAGGTCCCCTATACTCAAAATCTAATCCATTATGAAATTTGTCTATTACACTTAAAACTAGTGATGTGTCAAAACCAAAACTTGAATCTCAAAACCACCAAAACTTTGGAAAAGTTTCGGTTTCGAGATTCGATCGGTGAGTTTCGAGAATCAAAACTCAAAACTGCTGAGATTTTTTGTGTCTTTATTGTTATTTTTTTAACAGAAATCATGCCCGTGTTTCGATCAATAATGCAAAGGTCAAAAGCCTACTGTCATCGGTCGTCTACCTTCACCTTTTTTGGATTATTGATTTTTTATTTCTGAAAGAACAACTCTAACCAAAATATATAATTAGTTTTAATTTTTCTGGATTTATTTTTCATAACCATACCCAGGCAAGTAAATAGGGTTTCGCAATTTGAGTTTTGAGATTCGAGATTCGATTTTGTAAGTTTCGGTTTCGGTTTCGAGATTCAAAATTTCTGGTTTTGACCATCACTACTTAAAACCTAAACTGACCTGATGGTAATTTTATATGATTCTCTTGGAAATGCTGTCTATGAAGTGGGGGGATTTAAACTGTAAGCTCGCTGACAAGAAGGGGAAATTGTCAGTAGGTTTTACGCACCCAGTAGAGTTAAATGATTTACCTCATAAATATATATGAAGGTGCACACAGCGGCACAGCTTCCTTGACCTTCCTGGACATTAGAGGTTCTTGGATTCATTGAAGGTATGAATTAAGTGTTTGTATTCACCTGAAGAATATCGGTGAGTTGTGCGTGGGGTCGTCACCGGGCCCCTGGTCACTGCTGGTGGTGTCGCAGGCGGGGGTTTCGCTGGTGTCATTGAGCATAATCAACAACTGGGTGGTGGGGGCAGGCGGGGGAGGGGGCGGGGTCTGGCTTCTCTCTCCGTCCACCCCCATCACAGGCGGCATGTGCTTGGGAGACACTGGCACCAGCGCCTCGTCCTCTGGAAACAGGTTAATATCTTGTCAACATCTTTGATATTCAATAATCCAAATTTAAACTTTAGAAGTTTTACTTCTGAATAACCAGTTTTTGATAACAGATATACAACTCATTAGACAAATAGAACATTTTAAATTTGACACTACAAAATGTAAAAACCCAGATGACGGCTACGTAATTCACACTCTTGTTCAAATTCCTGAGGAACAACAGCTAATAGCTGTAAGCAGAGCAAATAGAATTATCAAACAACCAAAATTGTCATATCTCATATTCCTGCGCTCCTTATTGGTTAGGATATCTCCGATTTACATTTGGAACTTCATCACTAGAGATGTGCGAGTACTTGAAATTTCAAGTTCCAGCCGAGTTCGGCACTGAAACTCAAGTTTCGAGCGAGTTTTCTCCTGTCATTTACCTGCGCTACCAAGGGTCGTCCGCGGCCACGCGTCTGTAAATTCAAATTGAGTATGAACGCACTTCACAATAGAGTTGTGGTGTGGATTTCAGTGTTTTATTATTAAATAAGTAAGTTGTGGCTTATAAATTTGTGTTGCTCTTAGTCTTTACACCAAAATGGAGGATTTACCAGGACCTTCAGATTGAGTTGTATGGACACTCTATGTATAGTCCACTTTTAGGTTAACCTAACCTTGTCATTTTTTAAAGTCAAATACCTATCAAAAACATGTCTGTAATGAAATCTAATAGGTAAGCATAAGCAGTTTGTGCTTGTTTTTGTTCTATAATAAATTAAATTGAGTCAATCCATTAATTTTAGGCTCGACTGTCCCTTGGCACTGAGCTGTTAAAAAAAAAAAAAAAAAAACAATTGATATGTTTTTGCCTTGTTTAAGTTTCATTAACCCTTTGCACTCCGACGTCCGATATATCGGCCGTCACTTTTTCGGCTAAAAACTCCGCGGTCCGATATATCCGCGGTCCGCGAAATGAATTTTACTGGCTTTATAAAATATCCAAATGCGCTACTTTTGCGATAAATGAAAACCAGATAGTTGTGGAGTATCACTGTGAAGTCAGTATTGATTTACTCAATGCCGTTTTTTTGTGTGATGAGTTTGTTTTGTTGATGTTATGCCCACCATATGTTTTGGTTTCATTGAGAATCAGATGTTTGTTGTTTACACTTACAAACTTAATCTTTGTTGTTATTTAAAGATGTAGGTTATTTTTATATGCTATATTAAGTTTATATTTAGTCTAAAATGAATTACAATGATATTTCTTCTAAAGTAGGACTTTAAAATCGCCGACTTGACGTTTACCTAGCCTAGCTGACGTAGGCCTAGGCTAGGCCTAGACTAGGCTAAGCCTAAGGCATAGTTATTTTTATATTTGTTTACTTTTGCATGTTTTGTGACATTTTATGTTATAGTTAGTAACTATAACTACTATAACTTTGTACAACAAAGTTGCAGTAGATTTTCTGCGCAAAAATATTGTATATTTATTTTTTGTGTTACAAAGAAGCTAAACTTTGGAGGACCGCTTAATACAATTTTCATTTTTTTTCCTTTTAATTATTTGTTTTTCGAGATAAATGCATGAAATGTTGAGTGCATGTTTATAACTACATGGGAATCTGAAAATATCAATATAATGTGAGGGGCCAATGGTTTTTTTTAGCTATTACACCTCAAAGTTAACTTTTACGTAAAATATTTTCTATTTTTTTAAATTAAAAATTTAAAAAAATATTTTTTCTTTTAGTTACAAATATTTGTTTATTGTTGTACAAAAACTCATAAGGAATAAAACAAAAAATACCCCCGTAGCAGCAAACCTGCGTACTCAGCGAATTTCCAATGCATATATATGTATCTTAATACCACATAAATCCACAAACCAAGTTTCATCAATATACATTCATAAATAAACGATTTATGACATTTTTATTATTCTCCATAAGAATAACATGGCGGCTGAGTATGCAGGCTTGCTGAAGCAAGGAACACAAAAAATGAGGTTTTATACAAACATCAATATAACTCAAGTAGGTAAAGCTACATACCAAGTTTTATTAATTTATGTTCATAATTAAGGGAGATAATAGGTTACTCCATGAGAATAACATGGGGCTGAGTACGCAGGTTTGCTGCTACGGGAACTATCGGTCAAAAAATGTTTTTTAGTGCAAATATTAATAGACCACAACGATATGAAGCAATATACCAAGTTTCATCAGGAAAAGTTGATAAATAAGTGAGATATACAATTTTTCTTATTCTCCATAAGAATAACATTGGACAACGTACTGTGTTTAGCACTTTCAATATCTCTGTAACCATTTGACGTAGAGAAATGATCAAAATACCAAATTGTGTGTTTTTTAAGCTGAATCCAATGGTAAAAACAAATATTTGACTTTTTCAAAAATTATATGTAAAAAATTCAAAAAACCCATTTTTGGGGTACAAAACCCCCCCAAAATACCCCTTCGCATGGAGCGATATGGCTGGTTTTCGAACTTAAAGTCATAAATGCTGCTTTACACATTTATACCAAATTTCATCAAAATCGGATCATTTTTACGAGAGTTATCGTGCTCATGGACACACATATATATATATGTTGAGTATATATATATATATATAATATATATATATAATCTATATATATATATATATATATACAGTTTCAAACGAATGGTGTTTTTGGGGTCTGGGGACCTCAAAACGAAAAGTTATCATGGTCCCGGGCCTAGGTCTTACCATGCCGACTACGGTAATAGCTTCTTCCCTATAGGGGAAATTCGCTAAAAATATAACTCTATCTGCTAAAACCTCAAATGTACAGCTTTTTTCTCAAACCCTTGCAAAATTGAATAAAAAGGCTCGGAGTTTTTGGCAGTGACCAAAACTTTTTGTCCGGATTGCAAAGGGTTAATGATTTTTTAAAATAATTTGTAATATTTTAAAACTCTATTTAAGGCATGGCTTCAATTTCATCAATTGATTTGCCAGGCACTTTCAAACATATCTTCATGTTGTTACTAACTGATTGTTCTGATTGTTGTTAGGACTATTAGCGTTAAAAATAATTCTAAGATATCTTGGTAAATACATGTTGTGTGGTAAGTAAGTAGGCTAATGTTTTACCATGTAATAGGCCTTTTAAAGGGTAGACTTTCATAAGTGGAACGATATAAAAAACCGAATGAGGTTGTTCGATACGGTTTATCGATTATTTAGGTTATAAGGTTTTGGGTTCGGTTATTTAGGTTTCCGTTATGTTATGTTTCAGTTTAGGTTGTCTTGAAATTTGTCTGGATAACAAACGAAGGGTGCAGGGGAAAAACCAACTTCCCAATTCCCAATTCTATACAAATCCCAGGTAAAGATTGCATTTGATTGGTTAGATTCAGCCGGATCACATGGTGAAGTGTACAGGAGAAAAACCAACTCAGTCACAAAATATGACATAGTTTAGTTTCGTCATGCAGGGGAATAAACAACTGAGTCCAGTTGGTGCAAGGGAAAAAACAACTGAGTCCATAATCTCATCAGCTGGGCATGCGTCATCTGCTGTCTTGTCAGTCGTGTTACTGTGCTATGTTGTTTGTTTGTGACCCTCTTGCAGTAATTAAGTAAGGTTAAGAGGTGTTAACAGTGCGTATATTGTTTAAGCGAGTTAACTCTTTATTTTGTGGCTATGAATGAATTATCTATTGACAATTCTATACTCATAAAAAAAGGTGCTCTTGTATAAAACTGTAGTTTAGAATCTCCTTTGATTTGTGGACTTGGCCTACTTACTATTTAATGCTTAGGCCTTTATATATATATATATATATATAATAATTGATGATTTTTATTTTTGCCAGATATGCAAGTATTGCAAACATTTTTTCTAAAGTCTGAGTCAAAATATCAGTTTGATTGTTTATTAGGCCTCTATTAATGTAACTTTTTTTTATTATATAGGTTACACACAATATAACAAAATTTGACTAGTTATGTATAAATTTAAAGTTTGTTTAATTTAATTCATTAAAATACGACTAACTCAAATAATATGAATTTTAAATTATTTGGACCCAAGGGAAAAACCAGCTGAGTCCATGTCATTGTTGCAACAACAAAAAATCTTCAGAATGAGTAAAATATTTCTGAAATGTAACTACTTGATACTGATAACAAACTGTAGCCAAACATAATCAAAACATATTTTTTTTTAGAAATAAATAACCTTGTAGGAGCGTTTTAAAATGTTTAATCCTTTTCCTGAAAAATGTTGTAATGTGGACTCAGTTGGTTTTTCCCCTGCACCCTTCAACGTTAATTCCAGTATTACTTAAACAAGTATTGCCAGGAACAACATTATCATGTCATGTCATCTTCATGTTTGGTTATTTCATTTTTATTTTCGGTTTAATTGAAAAACAAACCAAACATGACGTAATAACTAAGATACAATCAATAACATATTTTGCAATCGATAAAAATATCGAACTAATCAATACTGTATCAAACCATTTCATTCGGTTATTTATTCGTTCCACTTATGAAAGTCTACTCCTTTTAAATATTAAAATAAAGTTTATTTTAACTTATAGGCCTAAATGTAATTTTATTTTCTCCATTCGTAGAAAGATGTAGCTTAGGCCTAAACATAATATACAAAACATAAGATAAATAAATATCCCCGTTGCAGCAAACCTGCGTACTCAGCGAATTTACAATCCATATATATATATATATATATATATATATATATATATATGTGCGTCGCTACTACATAGAGCCGCTTACCAAGTTTCACAAAAATACTTCATAAATAAGTGATATATAGCATTTTATTTATTCTCCATAAGAATAACATTAGGGCTGAGTACGCAGGTTTGCTGCAACGAGGAAGATACAAAATGTGTATTTTTGCAGTCATCAATATAACTCAACCAGGTGAAGCTACACACCAAGTTTTATTAATTTAGGTTCATAACTAAGGGGGTATAAAACTTAACTTATTCTTGATATGAATAACATGGGGGCCGAGTATGCAGGTTTGCTGCTACGGGGAAAATAAAAAAACCTTTTTTGTGCAAATATCAATATACCATAACTAGTTGAAGCCACATACCAAGTCTGATTAATTCATAAATAATCGAGATATCAAATTTGATTTATTTTCCATAAGGATAACATTGGACAACGTATTGTGTATAGCACTAGCACTTTGAATATCTCTGCAATGGTTGGATGTAGAACAACAATTACAACACCAAAATGATTGTTTTGTAGAGCTAAACTGACTGGTAAAAAGAAATATGAAGTTTAAAGTAAAATTATCTGAGGAAATTCCAAAAACCTTTTTTCCCATATGATTAACATGGGAAATTTTATAGACACGTTCTTTTACTTTTCTCTACAACCACTCAACCTAGGTTAACAATTCAAAATACCAAATTATTTGTTTTTTTAAGCTCTATAAAATAACTATAACCAAAACTGAGTATTTTTAAAATTTTAGGGGGAAAAAACTGATTTTTGGAAAATTTAAAACCCCCTTCCCATAGTCCGATCGATCTGGTTTTCGAACTTAAAAGTCATAAATGTTACTCTACACATTTTGTGCCAAATTTCATCAAAATCGGGCATTTCTTTCAAAAGTTATCGCGGTAACGGACACACATATATATATATATACACACATATATAAACACACATAGATAAATTTGAACAAATAGTGTTTTTGGCATCTGAGGACCTCAAAACAAAATGTTATCATGGTCTTAGGCTTAAGTACTACCATGCCACTTATGGTAATAGCTTCTTCCCTATAGTGGAAATTTTGCTAAAAGGGAGGAAATAAATAAAAAAACTAAGGTTATTTTGTAATGAACTGTTATTAAAACCATATAGGCTATAGCAACCTTAATACTAAAAGATTAAAAGTATTTTATCTTCATGGCAAAATGTTATGCAATAACTTTGGTATGATTTATTTTCAGATAAATGTACTTACCTTCAATGAAGCAGGAATCCATTTATTTTACTTACTATTATTATTTTCAGGTCATAGTGACTAGAAAAGTACATTTTAATAAGATTTATAAATTGAACCCTATACACTGGTTTGATCCAATTCAACTCAACCTATATGGGGTTTTTTTGTTTTATTTGTGTACTCGACTCGAACTTGAGATTCAAATCTTTTGCCATTTACTCGACTCGACTTAAAAAACCTGTACTCGCACATCTTTATTCGTCACCTTAACAAGCATTCACTAAATAAAAAAGATGTATGTAGAGCCATACCTTCTTTCTCACAGAAGCCAGCGATCTCGTTGGCGAAAGTGATAAGGAATAGGAGAGAGTCCTGGTCAATGTTGAGTCGCAGGGGCAGCAGGGAGACTCGCAGGCAACACTCCTGCACTGGCAGCTGGGGGTCAGGGCGGAGGTGCGTGGCCTTCACTACCACCTGGCGGACAAATCAATAGCTAATTAATCAAATGGATATCTTATGTAGCGACGTTACTTCCCATATGAGTAGGGAACAATACTCAGGGTATCAGTATCAGTATAGGTTAACCGATATTGTCCTGGTATCAAAAGAAAAGAAGCTGGAGTATCGGTATCGGAAAAATAATTCATTACGTTGTTAAAATTAGATAAGTTTTGGTTAAGTATAATTTTTAGCAATATAAAAACAAATAATAACTTAAAAACAGTTCTTGTAACTTATGATAGAGAGAATCGACTCCAAGCTATCTCCCACATTCCTCTTACAGAATTACAGAAGTACACCTGTTCATTCCGCTAGTCCGCAATCCCGCCTTCCGGACCATGCTCCGTTTTCACACAATTTAACTATTGGTATTTAGTTTTTTATTTTTATTTTTTTTTACATCCCTTAATAATAATAAATGTTGGTCACAGTTGATATGAATATTTTTCTTCATTAATATTGTCTGTAATGGTTCTTCAAACATTAGTACAAAAAAATTTAATTTTCGATGCCATTCGATACAATACTAAAGGTATCGATACTTTGGATCCAATAGTATCGGGTATCAATACCCTGGATCTAATCGTATCGGGTATCGATACTTTGAATCCAATAGTAGCGGGTATCAATACTTTGGTTTCGATACCAAATATCGGGTCCAAGCCAGTATCGGTTCGTCCCTAATCATATGGCTTTTGTGGAGGGAGATCTTTAGAGACAGTTCTCTTCATCTTAAGCGACCTATCTATTTTTTGTGGATAGGGAAGCTTAGGCGGATTCTGAACTACTGGGCAGTTGCATTTTCATAAAGCCACTAGTGGTTGGACCTTTAGTGGGCCAAAGTTAATACACTAACCAGTATACCCTAAATATAACTTCAGGAGTGTGTTTAACCAATCTTTCAGTAAGCCTCACAGTTATGAAGTAAAATTTCTCATTGAAGCAACTGGTTCAAATGAGCACAGCAACAATAACAAGATATTTTAAACAAAAACAATATAAATGAAACTCCTAAGCCAAGGGCTCTTTCTTTGTAAACCTAACCTTAAAGAAATAAAATGTTTATATTATGAGATATAAAAATATATATTCCAGTATATTTTACCCATTACAATTTTATTTCTCCTTTGTTGCCATAATTTATCCTCCTAAGCATAATACCTTGTGTTTGTCAACTTGACACATTTCTACCAACAAGTTAGCTACACGAAGCTGTATGTGAGATTACCATGTTGGCGTGCGACTGGCGCGGCCGGGACTCGCTGGTGTACTGGTACAGGAACTTGTTTATCTTGCTCACAGCCAGCCTGTCTCGGATATCAACCTCGTGGATCAGCAGCACCTGGCGCGAGGCTTGCGTCGTGTTGTCAGGGTACACCTCGTGCTGGAACCTCACCTGCAAGAGACTCTCTATTGCAACTGTGTTTGATTATGTTTGTTTTTCAAACTAGTTTTGTATTGTGTTAGTCACAGATCAAAGATCAGATGGGAAAACATTTTTATTTGTTGTACTTAAAACCTTTTTGTTGCATTAAGTCCCCCCTTGGTTTGTACATTTCAAGAAGATCCGACAAAAATTTAATTGCAGCTTTTTTTATCAAAATGTTAACTTGAGTCCCCAATAATTACAGCAATACATATAATTTGAAACACGCACACACTCACACTCACACACACACACACACACACAAAATTGTTGTTTTGGTTTTTAGGGTATACTTTGCCTTTTGTATGTAATATGACTAAAGGTGTGCGAGTAGTGTTTTTTTAATCGATTCATGCTATTTGCCTCCTGGATTGATTGTATGACTTACAAAATAAGGTTACATACCTTGTCGTCATCAATCCACTAGTTTATTGATTACTAGTTTCGGGACTAGTTTTGTCCCATTATCAAATCTTGTTGTATCACAGAATAAAATACTGTCATCGTCTTGAGTTTAAAAACATTCCAACACTAAACACAAACTTGTAATGACACATAGAAACATTAAACATTTAAAATTCACAATAAGTGTACACTTTATTTTCCATGTGTGGCCGGCCAAGGACAAGAGCAGACTGACAAACAGGAATAGTTCAGGGCATACATGGTTTAACCAATGCCCACTTGGGGACTTTGACCTTGTAGAAGCCTGGACAGCTGATTATTGTTTTGACTATTTCCTATTCTGCTGTGCAGCCTTTCTATCCTGTCAAATCAAATATTTGAACCAGAATTTAATTTTTCGTTTAATACATTATTTGGTGAATATTTTACACTTTTGTATATTTCATAATTTTCAAGGTGCATTAATGGTCCTTTGGTGCATTTATGCAATATTTCCAAATTTTCTCTACAGTTGTTAATACCATGGTTTTCTTCTATTAAATGTTCAGCAAATGTGGAACGTTGTGATTTCAATTTAGGTTTCGGGATGAGTTCATTGAAACTTCTTTGAAAAGATCGTCCTTTTTATTTATAGCACATTTGTTTCAATTGAGTTCGGCCAACATCTACATTATACTTTAAAAAATGAACTAAAAAAGCAAAACATAACTTTGGCATGCAAAACTTCTGGAAAATTGGAACAACAAATTAATCGTAATATAAAATCAAAGGATAAAGGTGATGGATTAGATGACACTGGTATATATAAGTCCATATTTGCTGAACATTTAATAGAAGAAAACCATGGTATTAACAACTGCAGAGAAAATTTGGAAATATTGCATAAATGCACCAAAGGACCATTAATGAATGCACTTGAAAATTATGAAATATACAAAAGTGTAAAATATTCACCAAATGATGTATGCAGCGGGGGGGGGGGGGAAGGGGAGAGATTCCCTTGGCCAGAAGGGAGTGAATGCTTACTGCTACTGAGGCGAACTAACAGGAGACGATGACTATATAAGCGTGCTAACTCTGCTACTAACTATGATTGGTTGACGGATTAAGTTGTTGAGTAGGGTTACTGGGAATAGCTGCTGCTGTCTAATCCCAAACCTGTGTTGCAAATATCTGAGATAACTAAGCGATGCCTTCTTGAATCCGTCGTCAGGTCGTCGCTGCTTTAAACGTTGTGTCGTCGTAAAGATACTCAAAGACGAGCTTAATATATCTAATGGTCTCGTCCGGGGGTAAACAAGTGAAGTCTTTTCTTGGAGTATAAGAGCTCTAGCTAGATTAAGCTCGTTGATCACAGCGGGAAACTTCGCCGTGGAGAAAGCTGAGCAACTCGTTTTGCGCAAGTCAGCAATACTTTACTCAACGTTTTTTAACTGCATTGAATGGAAGGACAATATCAGTAGCAGCAATTTTAAATTTCTTAAACTAACATTTCCATTTGCATTATGCAACTTCTGAATACTCTATGAGAGCTTGCTCATTGCACTCATGAGAAAGTGAAACTATCGGAAATCGACTATCGACGAAAAATTATCAACTTATTCGCCAGTAATCCACTACTGTTTTCTCGTTATCAGCGTTTATCCCGTGAATCGTGAATCGACATCGAGTTGCAATATTGTATACATTTTCGGTTGTTTACTATCAAAAACGTTCGCTATCACACATTTCTCTTTATAAACCGTATTCATTCTGTTTGCTAAAATGATGTACCATTTCGCCATGTATCGCGATACGATACATGGTTACACAAATATCGTATCGAAGAATTGATTCGAGTTACGTACCGAAAATATTCAAAGCGACAGGAATTGTGTCATGTACCTTGAATGACCTCAAGAGTCAAAATGTTTATTAATGGTTTATAATGGAACAGCCGCAAAAGGCGATCGCATCACGTGAAATCTGCCGAAAATGACGATCGGACCGCGTAATTTCGGCCGTAAATGACGGCGGAAAACATAATAACAGCAAAAGTGGCGACCGGGCCACTTAATATCGGCCATAACTAACGATTTTGTCATCTAATATTGATTATAGGAGATGTATGGACCAGGTGATATTGGCCAAATGACAACCGGAAACGAATGTCAAACCGCATTTTGTTTATCAATACGAAATCCAGTTTGATTGTACTGGCTAAAACTTTGTATTTCTACTCATGTAGAAACTATGTATTAGTTAGAAACCATATTTAGATTATCAAATCTAGGGTGGTATTCAAATCCCATTACTCTATTTCAAACTACCAACTGATGGCAAATACTCGCTCGAAAATACTCGAAACTCGAAAATAATTAGCACTACTCGACTCGATTAAAGAAATCACTACTCGCTCACCCCTAATAATAGTCAAAAATGAACATTATGAATATTTATATGAACATTTTAAATGTTGTAGACGACATTTACAAACAAGCAAGGGTGTTATTCTTAACACTGTGTAACCTTTATTTTATTTGTTATTAAAATTATCTTGTGGAAAGTGGACAAAATTATATATTACAAGCTAAAAAAGACACAGGAATATTCCAGATGTATTTTAATATAAAAGGCAGTAATGACAGTTTGCTTAATATGTAAGAACCTTTTTAGTAACACCTCTAATCGTTTTATATTGGTTATCTACTTGTCAGAAGAATAAAAACACAGGACACAGTCAGATCAGTTACTCAACCACCGACTGACATTGCATGGTGGTGGTGGTGGTACCTTGTTGAGTTGCAGTTCCATGAGCATGTCATGTTGCCGGCCCACCCCTCCCCTGGTCCACCACCGGGACTTGTGCTTGCTGCTGTCTGAGCAGGGAGCGTCTGCCGGGTAGCGCTGGTTGAAGTTCACCTGGACAGTCACAATGTTGCAGATCTCGATACACCAATTGGCTGTTTAAATTTTAATATAGCAAGAAAACTGTCAAGAGGATTGGACAGAAAACTTTGAAGTCCTAAACGTCAGTTGGCTACACCTCTGGCAGGCCAATGTTGCTCTCAACAGAAAGTAATCCATTCATTAAAAAGGATTAAAACGTACAACTGACAACACTGTATAATTTCAAATTGTACTGATAAATATTTAACAATAATTCTTTAGGAGAATTAAATTATAATCCTGTCAGTTTTTAATACGAATTGTAATAAAGTATTGTTTAATCCGCTGTTTCTCAATGACCTGTATCATTAACAATCAGACATAAACTTTGCAATTTTTGTAACATTTTTCACAGAAATATTACCCTTTATTTTGGCAATGTAATCTACGAGAATTATTGAAACTTAAAAGAGTAAAACATTAGACAACTTGTTTTACACCATATTACAGTACTGAAGACTGTTTCAAAATGTTAATTAGAACATTGATATATAATCAAAAATTGTGTTTGGATTAAATGGATTTTCGGATTAGTGGAGTTCTTGTGTATAAAGCAATCATTTTTGGTTCAAATATTTTTACTTTATGTAACAGTAAGTTTAAATCATACTGCCATTAATCAAGAGATTTTTAACTTCTGTTTTATCCGTAAACTGTAAAACCATCCAAGCAATTTATTAAATAAATAAATAATAAATAATAAATTTATTTATTTATTTACAATCGTCAAATACATCAAACATACTTGACAGGTGATTAGTCCACGATTCTTAATCTACAATCCTTAGAGAATGAAAATATATTTAAAAAATATTAAAAAATAATAAAATAGCCTATATAACAAAATTGATATAAAAAATAGATTGATATAAAAATCGATATATTTAATTCCGTTAACAAAATATCTCGAGCTAGGAAGAAGTTAAGTTAGGTTATGAAGATTCATTTTAAAACTTGAGGGCCAAGGACAGTGGGAAAAATATCAGAAATACCAAAAATTACGTGGGCTATGCCCCACTGACTTCAAAGATCCAATGATTTTCTTATGGAAATATCAATACAGTGTTTTTATTAATAAGCAAAATAGGCTAATGATCAGCTGTGATTATCCACTTACATAAAAACCATATGTTAGGGGCTACAGTCCTGTAAGCCAACTAGTTGATATATAAATTGAGTTAACTGAACTAAAAAGTAAGCGATGAATAAAATAATCAACCACCTCATGTGGACAGGTTTTTGAGTAGTTCACATCCATGTTGACATGTCTCTTGAAAGCTGGTGAAGAGGGTGTGCTTTCACTGTAAAATAAAACAAAACAACTTATTTAATATTTTATTTAGAACAATATGTATTAATTAACAAAGAACTATAATTTTTGACGTATTGCATTGTTAGTTTCAACAATTTGAATTCAATGATGGATCATGATAATATTTTTTATACTAGAGATTAAGAAATATTGAAATGCACCTGTTACAGGAAAACCTGTGGGCTCCTAGAATTTCTTATGGTGTTGATACTAACGATTTAAAGGAATATTGAAACACCCCTGCTAAAGGAAAACCTGTGTACTCATGGAACTCTTACGGAACTTAATAACAAATTTGACTGAATTTTTGACGGTACAGTAGTTAAAATATTTCCATATTTTCCAACAGAAGGAAGACAAAAAACACAATGTGATGTTTGTTATAAAACCTATTTTGTTTAAATTAACTACTTATTTATGAAAACATAGATGAACAATTGGCAATTTTGTATTTAAATTAATCATAAACAACCAAGATAAAACATTAGCTTTATGTTTACCACTTTTATTGCTTTATCTCTGTAACTAATTGTTGTAAACCAATTTAAAAATATTTAATTGACTTTATTCAAACTTATTTCAATAATAACTATAAAGAATTTGGTTTTTGAACACATCTGATTTGTAAGAGATAAAAGAAATCTCAGCAAATGTGAATACCTTTCGGTGTGGATGGTGACATGTTTCTTCTGTGGGGAGGCAGTTTTGAAGTCCACGCCCCCGTACATGTGCCACACTAGTGTCATCTCACGCAGGGTGTACTTGTATATGGGGGCGGGGAAGTTGAGAGGCGCCTTGAGGAAGTCAGTCTTGCCGGTCGGCTTGCAGAAGTGGTTCTCCAAAACCAAGATAGGGTTGACCGTCAGCACTCGCACCTCTGGCATTCCGTTCCCTGCCTGAGACGAGGTAGATAAATCATGACTCAAAGTTGTACCAAAAAAATAAAAGAATATATTTTAGAAAACAAATTAAACATACAGTAGAAATCCAACTATCCAAACCCCAATCATCCAACTCTCCAATTATCCGAATCGATTTTGAGTGAAATAATAGAAATATAAAAATCAAGAAAATAACAGCGGGAGTGTGTGTAGCGATAATGCGCCGTTCAGTTACTATGTCAACCTGAGCGCTAAAATAAAAGCCCGCGCTGTTACCTCCGGGCGCTATATTTTCGCAGGGAACAATGAGTCATAACTCCTTCCCGCCCTGCTCATCATCAATCATCAGTCGCTACTGATCTTTTACCGAGATTAGCTGTGCTCATATGAAGTTCGTGTTGTGTTTAGTGTCTCATCCTAGATTTTAATTGTTCACTTTTTGTTCTCTTCTTTCAGTTCGCTCACTCTCTATTCATTACATTTATAGTAACTTTGTCAGTAAAATTCTGATTTTTTAATGTATGATGATGTTTTTTGCTTAATTCCCGAGGTATACCTTACTATCCAAATTTTTGCATATCCGAATCGGCCCGATCCCCAATTAATTTGGATAATCAGAGTTCTACTGTATAAAACTTCTCCAAGCCGCAACATAATCTTTAAACAACTAAAATAATGGCGTAATATATACTTGGAGGTTTTTTATGTGGTGGGTTTTTATGTGACATAAGTGGGATGTTAAATATTTCCACTTACCGTCTCTTATATATTCAACTCATTCCCCTCATTATTTTCCCAAACCCTGTGGGACTTGAAAAGTCCTATTATTTTGCTTTATTGGCAGACTTAGAACAAGTTCCATTTCCATACTTATTTCATCAACATATTTTCCTATCAGATATTTGCCATCAACACTACTTACTGCTACTAGCAAAAAACCTGTACCAATCAATATTTTATTTTTTTATTTTATTTATTTTTTATTTATTTTTTTTTATTTATAATACAATAAATATAATTATTTATAAAACCATAAACCAACTATTATGGGGAGTGTATAACAACACAGTTGCAGGATAAAAAAAAACTATTTCTCATCTATAACTATAAAAGCCAAAGCCCTCACTTACTCATCACTAATTCTCCAAAGCCCTCACTCACTCATCACTAATTATCCAACTTCCAGGCATGCTAGAGTGGTGAAATTTGGTACATTGATTCTTCAGATCTATAATAGGAAAGTTAAAGAGTTTTCGTACCGATTAAAATATGGGGCTTTGCCCCATGGGGCTTCAACGTTACCATGTATTGCTCATGGACATTCACTTCGGTTAAAACTTATGAAAATTCAAAAAGCTGATTTTGATTCGTAGTAGTTCCACGGACTAACCACAGAATGCAGCACACACAGCTGTCATAGTTTACGCAGGCCAAGCCACAACTGGTCTGCTAGTTTATTATCTAATCAGAAGTGTTGCTAACCAAAGAAATCTACAAGCTTATATACTACATCATAGAGTAGTATATAAGCTCCGTAATAGTTTTTAGTTCCGTCTGCACGGTCTGGCATCTGTTGAGAAACCTGAAAACTAACTGTAGCAAAAAGGATTCGCCAAGGTAAGTAAATGAGTCACTTGAATCTTATGGTGTAAAATACCAGCAGTCCTGAGTGTTCAACCATGACGAACTCCTCACTGTCAGTGTCGGAAGTATCGAGGACGGGAGTATCGTGACTGGCAGTGATGTGAACTGTCTCATCAGGGAACAAGAACACCTCCACACCAGCCTGCTTCTGGCCCCCACCACCTGAACAGACAGTTGAATATCACGTCAAATTGAATGACATCGCTAAACTATGATGTTATTAATGAACCCTGCATAGATAAATAAAGACAATTTTCAATTTGATGTTTAGAAAGGGAGTTTCAAACTGATGATTTTTTGCAATGACAGGATCAGTAGGGATCAGGGTCAGGTGAGGGTATAAATATCTTGATAACAAATGATCTGTATTAAAAATAATTGGATAATCGAACAAAGTGAAGTTTATCCTTATACATAACTTTACTGCTACGACTGATAAGAGCATCAACTCAACTGGCGAGTCTGTGACCAAAATAACTCGAGAACGCCTCCACAGTTAAACCTCAAATTTTCCAGATAAACTTAAAAGTACAAAATCTCAGTCGAGTTTGTTATTCAGATAATTTTGTTCAGTATTAATAAAATTATCTTAAAACCAAATTTATTTTTTTATCCATAAGAATAACACTGGAAGCCATTTTAGTGGTACTTGAATCGTTAAAATTTAGCCGACGTCTATGTTTCAACAACAGAGTAACAATAGTTAGTTTACTAGAGTATACTTTGTTATACTAGATAACAAAAGATTAAAAAAAAAAAACACAAGAGAGATAAATCAAAGTATATTTTTAAGTTGTGAGCATATTTCTTATTTTATAAAATTATTAAGTGTACGTTATCAAAAAAATATCCATACAATTAATATTCCCTTAGTATGCCTACTCTGTATAAATATCGTCAGTCGTCGGAGGCGACCACTGAGCTCTAAACCTCAGTGGAGGCGACGAGTAACGGTGGCAGACAACACGTGCGGCAGCTCGAAAAACTCAAAATAACTTTTCAATATAGATGACTGTAGATACTGAGATATTAACTTATAAAATAGTTGTTTTATTACATTGTCTTATACAATTGGTAATATTGTGATTGTCATGTGTAAAAAGTACAAAGCTTGAATTTGTCTAGAAAACTTTGATCAAGTTAGTCACAGTAAGGGGCCAACCTTAAATTTATTTTGTAGGGCAATTATTTGCTAGGTTATATTTTCACTAAATTAATAATAAAAATTGTCTACATTACCTAAAATACATTAACAGTAATGCTGTAGCTAACCACAATAAAAGCTGTAGACTATTCTAACCAAACAGCCTTTTTCGGAAGATTGTCTGGAATGATTTGACATAGCCTAGGGTTGGATTACAGTAAGAGTAAGCTGACATTAAACTGTTAATACAACTGTTGTAAAATGCTTTACACACATTACCAGAAATGTTGTAGCAAACCAAAACAAAACCTTTAAACTATTGTAACCAAACTAAGCCTTTTTTACAGGTTATCTGAAGTGATTTGACATATCCTAGGTTTGGATTATACTGAGCTGTTTTCATCATAAACTTGGACCTATGGCTATGAAATGTAGGCCTATATACTTAGGCTACTTGCCATTTTAGAAGTTTCATGTACGGTCTTGGACCAACCCATGTTTATAGCATTTAACTTCATCATAGCCTAGGCTTTATAAACAATATATTGAAATCTCATTTTGTCATCTCAATAACTAGACCTGACGATTTATTGTTAATCCTTAAGGATATTTTGACTAGGCCTATAGAAATTGTAACATTAGTTCACTTAGGAAACTCGCTGTTCTCTTAAAAGTTAAACGAGTTCGCACGCAGCACGCTGACGTGAGGGAAGTGAATTTCCACATAAAAACTTTTAAAACTCAAAATCAGTGTAAAAACATACATTTGTCCAATTTTTATTGAAATCTGAAAACATTGATTTATTTTGCTGTTCTGATACTCCTGGTTTCATTTACCTGCAATGCTGGGAATACAATTTTGTGCATTATAAGGTTAGGAGAAGGTCCAGTCAGGCTTTAAAGTAGGCGTGAGGTTGCTGGAGATGTTAAAAGTACACCAACAAATGAATAACAGGATTTTCTAATGTAAAACCCCCATAAGACAACGTACTGTGTTTGGTCAATACACATTTTCTTTAATAACTCGGTAAATATGTATGCTAGAATGACGAGAGAGGGCTTAAAACTTTCGCCTCGCTAATTCCTTTTTTACATGCATTAATTTTACATATGGGGCTTTTCTGACCCTTTTTGGGCCCAAAAACCCAAAATTTGAAAGATTAATCCCCAAAAAATGGGTTTAGAGTTTTCCGATTGTTTTGCCCAACAAACTTGTACAACAGATTATAGAAAGGAACGTCCCTACCAATTTTGAAGTAAATCGGACAAAAAATGCGACCACTAGAGTGCATACACACACACATATATATATATATATATATATATATATATATATATATATATATATGTCTATATATATATATATAAAATTTTGAACAACCCCCCAAAACGTGTTCAGGGGGTCACGTTAGGAACTTCTATGGTGGTCCCGGGCTTAAGTTTCACTGTGCAGGTCATGCTAATAGTTCACTTTCCAAAGGAAATTCACTAATTAATCACACTGCTACAGTCACTGCCTAGCCCAAAATACTCTGTACTATGATAATGCACCCATGCCAATCCTAAAAACAAACCATGCCTGAAACCTACAATTTATTTTAAAAATAAAAAATTTACAGATTTTTACATTTCCTTTGGTAAAAACAAGTGATAAATGTATGAATATTTTTCTACGGATAAAAGGTTAGGTCTGTGACGGGATCCGAACCTGCGACCTTTCGCTCTGAGAGCTAGTGCGATACCCACTGAGCTACCGCGATAAGTGGTTATTCGGGGAGAAGTGACTAAGACGTAAGCTATATAAGACGTAAAACCCGGATTCTGGCAGCAGTTAAATACCGGAAAGTATTCTGATAATGTTACTCAAATCAGATCTTGAATTTTTTATGAGAATCGATTTAAGTTTGATCATGTGTTTCGATTATCCTTATACGCAAGGAATGAGCGTACACCTAGTTAGTTTCTTTTCATGTAAGATGTATATTAAATATTATCTGCCTTTAGTGAATGCACACTTTCTATATTTCAAGAACTATTTAGGGACCATAATATGTACATAATACATAATAAGTAGTTTTGACATATATTTGAACATTACCCAATAAAGTAATGTTGTATATTACAATTTGTCCCATAATAACAGACAAATTTAATATAAAAATACATAATTAATATACATGTATTTCTGTCTGAAGACTTGTTAAGTGATTTAGCTATGTTGCTATAGCTTATTTACCAAAATAACTGGGAGGTTATTTAATGCACAGGTACTCCAGTAAATCCCTCTAAAACAATGCCGTATTGAACAAACAATTACTTTTACTCTTCCTGTTGTCTTTGCTGATGTCGTCAATCATGGCGTCTTCCATGAGTGTGTTTACCCGCTGTACAGTGGAGGCGCTCATGTCGTGGTGGGGGCTGGGGGCGGGGGCAGGGGTGGGGGGTGGTGGCGGGGGATCCAGGTCCCCACTGGACGCCAGGTACGTGATCAGCTGAGCCAGCAGGCGAGCCGAGTCTGAGCACGTGCGGATGTGCACGACGTTGTTGGACGCTCGCAGGTCCACCCGCGGGCTCTCACTCATCCGCAGCGACAGTTCAAACAGACTGTTGCAACAAAATTCAACTTTTGCACAGACAAATCAACAAACAAGAAATAGATTATTTGGTTCTCAAATAAAATTTGTATCTATATTGGATGCCAGAAAAATGTTTCCTAGCAGGTTAACTTCATCTCTTTGAGTGCCATCAGCTGATAATATTGACTTTTTGTATCACCGCCCAAAAACATAGTTAATCACGATAAAGGCAATCACTGTAATAAATGCTTCTTGAAGTCTATATCTGATGACAGTGTTACAATGAGCACAAAAATGGAACTATCATGTCCCTTGCCTTATCTTAAATGCCAAACAACTTGTGTCAGCTCTCGGTTTATCAGTTTAGCTCAGTGGTCTAAAGCGCTTTCAACACATCTGGTCACTATATCTCTGATATTATAATAGACTCCATTAATATTTTTGATATCAAACTCTATTCGTCAGGAATTTTTTTAATTCCACATCGTAAGGGTTCATATTAGATTGGTAAACCTAAAACAAAAAAATAGTTCAGCAAGTCTGGAACTCCATGCAAATCATCTCTGAACTATGTTTTGAGTAGGGATGGGCCGATTCCGATTCTCGATTCCTCAATACCTTCGATACCGGCAGAATCGAAGAATCGTCGATACTCGATACTTCGTGTCTTTGGGTTCGATACCGATTCTTACATAAAATGAAGTTAAAATCATAAATTTATCCGCAATACTCCTAAAAAATCAGTACAATGTATAAATGAACACCAATGTTCTGTTTTAAATATCAAGTAAAACCATTTTATTTTGATTCAAAAGGTTACGTACGATACAATATTTTCCAGCGATACGGCAAAGTCAATAATTAATAACTAGATGAAGTTTCTAACACACATTCATCTGCGATGAAACGTACCGAAGAGAATCGAATGAGGTTGATCTCGTTTCAATTTAATATTTATCGGACATTACGGGTTAATAACGTGAACACGCCATGGGTGCCAGGACGACGAGAAAATCACCTAGGCGGTGCTAGCGTAAATGGCAGTTTAGTAATGTCAACACTGAATATTTTTCTACGGATAAAAGGTTAGGTCTGCGACGGGATCCGAACCTGCGACCTTTCGCTCTGAGAGCCAGTGCGATACCCACTGAGCTACACTGGCGCCAACACTGGCACCAACACTGTCTGTACGCAGCACCTCGAACTTACCGAAATCAGTTAGTATTTTACTTGTTTCATGAGCGCTTCACTCAACACGAACGCGAACATAAATCGCCTGCCAGGAAAAATTAACAATCATAATAAAAGTTCCACATTCCTTATCTGTTGTATTAATTTAATTATTCGATCGATTGACGACGATAAACAGCACTCTGTGGGTTTTAGTTGATATATCGTGATTATTATTGCATTAAATTATATAAGGTTAAGTTACTATTTCTACAACATTAGGACGTTGGCAATTGTTATCGAGTGTGGATTCGATTCTCGTTTGTTAATTTTGCAGATTTTTCAAGTTTTAGCGAATTTCCCCTATAGGAAAGAAGCTATTACCGTAGGTCTCATGGTCAGACTTAAGCCCCAGACCATGATAACTTTTTGTTTTGAGGTCCCCAGATGCCAAAAACACTATTCGTTCAAATTTATATATATGTGTCCGTGAATGCGATAACTTGAGTAAAAACGTCCGATTTCGATGAAATTTGGCTCAAATGTGTAAAATGACATTCATGACTTTAAGTTCGCAAACTAGAAAAATCGGACCATGGGAAGGGGGGTTTATGGGGTTTTTAAATTTTCCAAAAATCAGTTTTTTGCACTTTTCACCCTAAAATTTGTAAAAAACTTAATTTTGGTTTTGACCATGTTATAGAGCTTAAAAAACAAATAATATAGTATTTTGAATTATTAACCTAGGTTAAGTGGTTGCGGAGAAAATCCAAAAAACCTACTCATAAAATCTCCCATGTTAATCTTATGGGAAAACAGTTTTGGCTTTTCCTCAGTTTATTTTAATGTAAACTTCACGTTTGCTTTTACCAATCTATTCAGTTCCACAAAACAATCATTTTGGTGTTTAAATTTTGATTCTAGATATTCAAAGTGCTAAACACAGTACGGTGTCCAATGTTATCCTTATGGAGAATAAATAAAATTTGATATCTCGATTATTTATTAATGTATGTTGATGAAACTTGGTATGTGGCTTCACGTTGTACTGGTAAATTGATATTTGCACAAAAAATTGAGTTTTTGGTGATTATTCCCTTAGCAGTAAACCTGCGTACTCAGCCCCCATGTTATTCTTATGGAGAATAAGTCAAATGTATTGACTCCCTTAATTATGAACATAAATTAATAAAACTTGGTATATAGCTTCACATGATTGAGTTATATTGATAATTGCATAAAAACCCATTTTTTTGTTCCTTGTTGCAGCAACCCTGCTTACTCAGCCCCCATGTTTTTCTTATGGAGAATCACTAAAATGTTATATAGCGCTTATTTATGATTGAATATTGATGAATCTTGGTATGTGGCTTTGCCTAGTTAAATTCTATTTATATTTGCATAAAAACCAATTGTTTGTGTTCCTTATTTCATCAAACCTACGTACTCATTACCAATGTTATTCTTATATAGAATAATTAAAATTGCTTATATGTGAATAGATTTTTATGAAACTTGGTATGCGGCTTTATGTGGTATTAAGACATATATTATGCATTGGAAATTCGCTGAGTATGCAAGTTTGCTGCGACGGGGGTATTTAATTATAATACTTTTGACCTAGCTATTTTGTCTAAGAGAAAGAGGGTTCAGATGCTTATTTTCCTGAACAGAAGATTGATTTACAATCCTAACTTTTAGTTTTAGTTTGAAGAATTCTTGAATAACAGGTTTTTGTTTACCAGTAGGCCTAACATTAATCCTCTTGTAAGGCCTAAATGGAAATATAAACTAATAATTGTTTCAAGTTTTCCTATCAAATTTGTTTGTAGGCTATAAGTTTTGTTTGGTGGGGTATGTATCTATTGCCAGGCAGGCTACACACTAAAAATTCACTGTTAATTTTACATGCTGTATTTTTTCTTACTGGACATAAATCTGCCTTGGAATCGGTATCGAACACAGAATCGAGAATCAAAGCCCATATCTTAGAATCAAAATCGGAATCGAGGAATTCTTGAATCGGCCCATCTCTAGTTTTGAGCATTGCAAAAATGTGTATGGCTCCTTACAATGTGTCTAGGAACGGTAACTACAGTATGAAATACCTTAGAACAAAAATCGTTTGATCAGAAATGGTGTGTGAAATACCATCCAAGAGGTTTTTAGACCAAAATAATTACTTAAAATAGTGAAGCTAATTACAGTAATCATAAAAATGTTAATTAAAATTCGGTTGGAATAACTTAAGCTTGGAAGAACTTAAAACTCAGATCAATACAAAAATTAGTACTCATATACCCCTACAGGGAGGTACAACATAATTTGATGTTTCTTGTCAAGTTATTTTATGCTTTTATTTTGATCCAATCAACAATTTGGTGAAGGCCTATATAAAATTGGCAGTACCGCAAATATAATGCAAAGCGAAAGTGAGGCTAGTACCCTAGTTCCATGACACAGATGTAGTCCAGCCGAAGCTCCACAGAGGGCGAGACCTTGTCGGAGATGAACAAGTAGGCGTCCTCGGCGATGAAGCGCAGCGTGGAACAGCTGGTTCTGGCGGCCATGTTGCTGGAGATGCTCAGACTGCCCACGGACAGCAGGCACCGCATCGGCAGGTTCAGAGGTCTGCGGCACACACTAATGGGTTAAATTCGATCAAATTTGGACCTAACTAAAGATGGAAGGTAGATCAGGTAATGTGAGAATCACTGAGACTGAGTTTAATGAAACTATATCTCTAAGAATGCTATAATTGCCTTAACAATTTCAGCTACAGCTTTATGGAGGTTAATAATAAATATTAGTTCAAAAAAGTCAGTAATTATAGTTGGTAGACTAATTCATCAGAAACACTGGTATTGGCAAAGATCTCCGAGTGTTTACACTAATTTATTATTTAATCTATTATCAAAAATTTGTCTAACCAAAATTTATTTTGGGAGTTACAACAGCTGCTATTTTATAATTATTATGTGAAATACAACTTGGGTGTTCGCAATCTATAACAAAAAGAAGTGCAAGTTGAATGGTCACTCTCAAGCAGAGATCTTTGCCGCTAGCTTTAAATTAAAGAGATAGTTTTACCACTAAAGTAGAACGTAGTTGGATGGATTATTTCCCCTCCAGAGGTAAACAAACAAAGCTACAGAAAAGAAAACAGAATATCAAATTCATACACCAGAAACAAATGAGTAAGTGACTGATATAGAGACTGACTGGTAGACAAAAAGAGTGGAGATAACGTGTGTGTGTGTGATACTTTTAGAGCTGCAGCCTACTTTGGCTTTTGCAGCATGCATATAAATATTTTAATTGTTTGATTTTTCTGAAATAAATTTTGTTTAAAGATAAAAAGTGAATTTACTGGTAACATTAAATACTGATTTATCAACAAAAGAACTGGGTATTTTGTTTTAATGCAGGATACACAACAATCAAGCTGCAAGCCTTTTTAACAAACAGTTTATCATCCTACGCCCGAGTGGCTCACCTGTAGTCTACAGCGCAGTCCCAAAGGTGTTGGTGCAGCTCCAGTATGACCTGAGAGGGTTGGTAGCCCGCCACAGGGTAGTCCATCACATCGAAGAAGTCAAGCAGCTGCATGAGCCACGAGTGGTGCGAGTGAGTCACTCTGTGGCGCAGCGTTCCGCCTCGGATGCCGCACGCCACCCTCATCATCTGGCCAACGGTCATGTCACGATGTTAGATGTTAGATTGATGGATAAGAAACCTCGGCAGAGCCACTTGAGACATGGGAATAGTGCGCAGGTCACCGGAAGGAGAGGAACTAGGAATGTGGAGGGACCAAGGTGAAAGGGAAGCTTGTCATAATGGATATCCAGAAGACATAACCACATGTTATGACACCTTCATTTGCTGTACCCAAAGTCAACCTCACAACTGGTATAAAACAGTCTGAATTTCATCCTGGGACCATGTCAGGAAATATTAATGGTTTCAAAGAATATAGTTGTATTTACATTATAACTTCACTAACCAACTTACGCACCAATAATTTGACACTTTCTTCACAAATTCGTACATGAAAATGTAAAATCTTAATCTTAAAAAAATGCTTCTGGAAACTCAACATAGCTAGAGATTAAATCTAAACATTTCTTAGTTTTAAAACCAAGGAGTAAATCTCCAGGTAACATCTTTTAAGACATGAATTAATATTTTTAGAGGCCTGCGGTGCACCGAAAAAATGGTACCGGTACGGTACAAAACTAATTACCCTCATCGGTTTGGTACAGAACATAACCCCGGTACAGATTCGGTACGATACAGTTTACTGCGTCAAACAATAAACAGAGATTAACTGAACAATGTTTAACAAAATAATGGTTGAAGTGAGATTTTAGTTGGTAACTAGTCATTTCCTTTAAGGAAGGAAAAATAAGCCTCTAAACTTCTCTGAACTCAAGAAAAAGAGACGTTGACAGGAGTTATTTACAGCTATATGAGAATGGAGTTAAGAAAGGTGGGCGAGGGGAGGGGAGGGGCTGGGTCGGGTCGGGCAAAAAGTCTGACCTTGAAGATGGTTTAGACTAGGAAAGCGTGATGGGTGAGGGGGGAGGGGTCCGGTCATTAGGAAAATGAATCAGTTGTTTGTCCAACACCATTCCTTCAGTGAGAAAAGGAATAGGCTACTGTCTTTTAATCACGTTCTTTCTTCATTATGAATTCAAATTAAACTGCTATTTTCTTTATGTATAATTATTATTGTTATTTAAGTATACTAGTAAAATTAATTTTAAATGATATAAAACAAGTTTAAAAAATGGATGACAGCTAATTAAAAAATAACCCCTAACTGAATAAATTTAAAATGGTAGCATTAATTTTTAATTGTTTTATTGTGTTGTGAAATTGTTACTTACATATATCTGGTATTATGTTAGATTATCTTGTGAGGTTTTGGAAAGTTCTTATAATGATTAGCAACAAACTAAATTTGTTTTGTAATGAGGTTAATATAATTATTTTAAAGATGAGTTAGCCATATTAACATGATGTTGCTGTAAATTTGTACCGATTTGTATTTATAAAATTTGATAAATGTAATTATAAATATATGATAAATTACCTTAGGTTAAGTCCAGAGAGATTTCATTTTGTTCGGTTGGTGTACCTGTGAATTAGCTAATAGAAGTTCGAAACGACAGTTAGTTGGTATAGAAGGGGCGGCACTAAAGTAAATTACTACTCGTGAAAAGTAAGTTAAATTAAAGAATCCTTCCAAAATCACATTCACATGTTATATAAATACTCATGTAAATAGTCCAGAGATTTAGAAATGTTTGTTAATATAAATCAATTTGTTTTTCAATGTATATCTTCATTTAAATGTACAATTTCCATATTATGAGCATGAAGGAATTTTTAACACGTTCGCTACCGAGCGTTATGTTTGTGTCAAGCATGAGTTTTTGTAGCGTACCAATTGTAAATTATATACTTGCAGAATAGACCACTGCAAAAATAAAAAACATACCTCCAGACCAGATTTTGTATGCAAGTTTCAACTGTTATTATGGTTCAAAATACCAATAAACAACATCTGACTCATTTATAAACAACAATTGTACATTTTTATGGATTTTTATTATGCGTCACATATAAAATGTGACATCGGTCTATAGCATTGTTCTACTGATGAAAATATATATGAATTGTACTGCTAACCGACTGTCACACATGTGTGACGCAAAGATAAAATATATTTTATCAAATTGTATTGGTAATAAAATAAAGAAACACTGTTCAGTTAAAATCTTATGTTTATTCAGAACTAAATAAAGTCACCTCACTAAAATCATCGACTATCACACGATCAATTTCATTCTAAGTCATGACATCCCTCCTCTTCCTTAATTTTCACATTTTACCTTCTTCATCCATCACTCAAAAGCACAAAAAACAGCAGTATATTATAACATAAACAAACGAATAACACGAGGGTTAGAAGCACGTGAATCTCAACCGTGGTTCAGCGTAATTTAAACAACAGGTTGGCGAACATACCCCTGGAGTCAAAATGAAACATCCCACGCTCGGAACAAGCGACCCATGTATGTGACAAGACATTCCTACAGCGCGATATGCAGTTAAAAAGACGATCAAATACACTGACAGGCAGCCAAAGCGTATTTAGTAACAATAGGCTCGAGTCACAAATATGTGACGTCAGGCTGTGGTTAGTGCTCCATGCGTCACACATATGTGACGTCAGTCTATAGGGAAAACCGGAGCGTCACATATACGTGACGTCGGTCTATATTGAAAGTACAAATTTGGAGTCGGTAGCGAACGTGTTAAGTCATTTTGCAAGTTGAGACAACGTTCCCGTATTTCTATATTTGTAATTTATTTTTGAATTTTTTTACCTGTTATTATTAGTGAATTTCCTTTGGAAAGTGAACTATTAGCTTGACCCGCACGGTGAAACTTAAGCCCGGGACCACCATAGAAGTTCCTAATGTGACCCCCTGAACACATTTTGGGGGGTCGTTCAAAATTGTATATATATATATATATATATATATATATATATATATATATATATATATGTGTGTGTGTTTGCACTCTAGAGGTCACATTTTTTGTCCGATTTACTTCAAATTTGGTAGGGACGTTCCTTTCTGTAATCAGTTGGACAAGTTAGTTGGGCAAAACAATCGGAAAACTCTAAACCCCTTTTTTGGGGATTAATCTTTCAAATTTTGAGTTTTTGGGCCCAAAAAGGGTCAGAAATACCCCGTATGTAAAATTAGAGCATGTAAAAAGATGGGAATTGGGGGTGAGGGGTCAGCGAAAGCGCCTCAGGGAGGGGGAAGGGTCCTCACTCCAAGACCGCTGTGACTCGGTTGCCCTTCTGGCGACCGTACTGTGATATTTAATCACAGCCTTCTAGGGGTACCTCTGTTTTTCACAAAAGGCGGCGGATCTAGACTTGGCGGTCGAAAAATTGCCCGCACCAGAATGGCCTGGCACCTGTTAGCAAAGGGCTGAGTCAAGGTGTTGGCTGAAAGGTCTCTGCACTGCCACCTGGAACTGGTATGTGCGCAGCGGTTCCAGTACTGACCTGGGGACGAGTGTAGGAGTTCAACTCCGAAAAGGGCCCAGTATCGGACATTGGTGGGCGGAGTGACATTCACGGAATGGCCGCCAAACTGCAAACTTGAGGAGAAGGGGTTTCAGACACCATGGCTGACGGTAAACATTCGGAACTACCCCAGGTGGGTCGGCGTCTCGGCGCTCAATCCCACCCCCCCTCTCAGGGGGGCTTGCCCGTGGATTCTGGGGAGGGCAACCAACAGCTTGTCACTAATGAAACCTGTGTTGTTTCAGTTGCAAGTGGAGGAGGGGCGGCTTTCTCCGGCGGGGATCTGACAGAGACCCCTCGGAGCGCCCCTTCAACTACAATGGACACGGATCTGCTGGAGGAGGCTCATAGGGTCGTCCAGGCGGAGACGGAATCTTCTTCTGACCAGGATACTCTGGAAACCAATGTGAATGCTGTTTCAGGCGACATTCTTGACAACGCCTACTACTTCTCCCTTCCCAAGGAGGAGCGCCGTCGCTTGAACTCGGAGCGACAGCGTCTCAGGAAGGCGAAAAAGAGGGCGGAAGGGAACTGGCTCCCAGAGAGAGAGTACCGGAAGCTCAAGCCCAAGAGAAAGAGGTCTGATGGCACCCCCAGTCCGGCAGGCGGGGGTAATTATCAGGGTGTCTCGCCTTTGCGTAGAGTCACGGGCTCGGAGCATAGGATCGAGACCCCTGCTAAGAGGCCTCGTCGCTGGGATGTCCGCCCTTCGGGGAGAACTGACCAGGTTGCTCCTGCGGGCGGTTCGGGTACTGTGGGGTTGACCTTCAAGGAGCAATTCACCTCTAGCAAGTTGGTGATTGTTCCTGTGGAGTTTCCTGACATCAGACTAACTGAGGATGATTGTCTTTTGTTAAGGGGCAAGCTCCTGACGGCTATCAGGTCAAATGGTGGCGCAGTGGGTCCTCTTCAATTTCACAAGGTCTTCTCGGAGCAAGGAGCTCTCGTCGTTGTGTGTGGAAACGATGTAACTAATGCTTGGGTCAAACAGGTCTTCAACGATATGGAGTACCGCGAGGGGGCTAAGGTGATTGTGGGGGACTATAAGGATCTCTTACGTACTGTCAAGGTCCTCTTGCGGGTTGACGCCTTGGATCTCGCTTTGGATGTGAGTCAAAAGGAAACCTTATTGGTGAACAAAACTCTGGAATTGACACTTCTGTGTGGAGAATTGTCAGTTGCAGGAAGGAGGAGTTTAGCCAGACCCTGGTTCTAGCGATAGATGAACCAAGTGCTCAGGTTCTGAAGGATAGAGGATGGCAGATCTTTCTAGGGTTATCGAGGGTATCTTTCAGGGTGCTTTCGTGGGCAAACAAGGCTCTCCCTAGTGATGATCAGCCTCATACAGACGAACCTACAACACAGTAAGGCAGCTACGGCTGTTTTTACTGTGACCACGGCTAACAGGGCCGTGGATGTCGCACTGATCCAAGAACCGTGGATTAGGAATGGTAGAATTGCTGGTTTGGGCGCATCTGGTGGCCGAACCATTTGTGGCAGTTCTGCAAACACAAGAGCTAGCATTTGGGTCAGAAATGGACTTGCTTGCTTTCCGGTTCTTGCACACTGTTCCAGGGATATTGCCACAGTGAGGATGGTGTGTGGGTCTTCTGGAAGACCAATCCTGCTGGCGTCAGTGTACATGCCGGGTGACTCCGACTTGGTGCCACCGGTGGAGTTGAGAAGGCTGGTGGACTATGCGGCCTCATCAGGGATCGAGCTGTTGGTCGGTTGTGACTCAAACTCCCACAACTCTGTGTGGGGGTGTAAGGACACAAATGCTAGAGGTAGGGCACTTCTAGATTACATTGCATCCAGTGGGTTGATGGTTGCCAATATTGGTTCTGAACCAACTTTTCAGAGTCGCATTGGTCAGTCGGTCATAGATCTCACACTGGTTTCGGAGGGGCTACAGGAGAGGATACTGGGTTGGCAGGTATCCCTGGAGCCCTCTCTGTCTGATCACAGGCATATCCTCTTCAAGGTAGGTGACTGCTCTCCTGAATTTCTCTCATTCAGGAACCCAAGGAGGGCAGATTGGACCTCCTTTAATGAAAAACTGAGGGTAAGATTGGATCCTCAGACCCCTCGGATCAGGGATACTGCTGAGCTTGATCGTGTCGCGGTCCTCCTCGGCGGGGCGATTGTCTCCTCCTTTGAGGAGTGCTGTCCGCTGTCGGGATTTAGGCGCTGCAAGGGGTCGAGTTGGTGGAACTCTGAGCTTGCCAGTCTGCGGAGAAGGGTAAGAGCTCTTTTCAGGAGGGCAAAATCCCGGAACAACTGGGACCGGGATCGATATCACGAGATGTTGACCAAATACAACCTCGCCGTCAGGAGGGCTAAAAGGCGGTCCTGGAACAGTTTTTGCAGCAATGTGGTGAGCATGAGGGAGACCTCTAGGCTCTACAAGATATTGGTGAGGGACAGATCCCTTGAGTTGGGCTCTCTTGAGGGGCCTGATGGGGTGTTGGTCCATCATCCGCAGGAGGTGTTAAGGCTCATGGCCAGTGTGCACTTTCCTGGCAGCTACTTGCTTCAGCAACCTGAATTTGGGGAGGATTCTCGGGCGGCTGGCCGGGCCTGCGCTTCGCGTTGGGCTACGGCCGGTCGGGTGGTGACTCTCAGCAAAATCAGGTGGGCTGTCAACTCTCTCAGTCCCTTTAAGGCGCCGGGTCCGGATGGTGTTAGGCCGGTGTGTCTTCAACAGGGTCTTGAAACACTACTCCCAGTTCTCTGTGGGTTGTTCAGAGCACGTCTGGCTCTTGGACACATTCCATCTTCATGGTGTTCCTCGAGGATTGTTTTCATTCCTAAGCCCGGTAAGGATAGGTATACTGACCCAAAGTCCTTCCGACCCATCTCCCTGTCGTCTTTCCTTTTAAAGACTCTGGAGAAATTAGTGTTAAGGCACGCTTGGGACACAGCCTTGCGGACATCGCCTCTTCATTTCAACCAGAATGCCTACATTCAAGGTAGGTCATGTGATTCTGCCCTGCATCAGCTTGTGGGTAGGATAGAGAAGGCCATAGGCTGCAAGGAGGTTGCAGTGGGTGCTTTTCTTGACATCCAGGGGGCCTTTGACAACACTGCAATAGAGGTCGTTATCAGTTTGTAGAAATCACAAAAAATTCAAATCAAGGCGAAGTAATGAAAATCAAATCAAATTACTTGGCAATTAAATACGGAGTACCGCAAGGTTCTATATTGGGTCCTTTATTGTTTCTTTGTTATGTGAATGATATTTCTGATTCGCTAAATGATTGCCACAACAACCTATTGGCACTATATGCAGATGATGCAAACCTAAAAGTGTCAGGAAAGACTGTAAACGAATTGGAGAGTGGGGCTTTTACCGAATTAGCAAACCTAAACTCATATTTTAATTCTAATAATATGTTTCTAAACACGAATAAAACAAAATTTATTACTTTTTCAACTAGACAGAACAGAAATCCAATTGAACCGATTATAAAAATCAATTTTAATAGAGTACAAGAGGTTTGTGAGACCAATTTTTTGGGTATGAAAATTAACAATTTTTTTAAGTTGGGATGCACATGTAAATTTTATTTTGAGAAAATTAAGTTCAGGGCTTTATGCCTTAAAGCAAATGTCATATTTGTGTAGTATTTCAGTTTTAAAAACAATTTATCATTCCTACATTCAATCTCATATTTCATTTGGAATAACAATTTATGGATCAACAAGCAAGAAAAACATGGACAAAATATTAAAAATGCAGAAAAAAGCAATAAGAATAATGTTAAAATTGAAAAGTGAAATCAGTGTTAAAGATGAATTTAGTAATTTGGGAATATTAACAGTATATGGGTTATATATTTATGAGCTAATTTTGTATGTAAAGACCAATGTTAGTGAAGACAAAAAAACTGAGCCTCATGTCTATAATACTAGAAGAAAATTTGAAATGATTAGAAATCACCACAGATTAGAATTATATAAACAAAAATCATCTTATATGGGAAATAAGTTTCTGGGTAAACTACCAAGCTTATTAAAGAATGAACCAAACCAGACCACTTTTAAAATAAAATTAAAACAATACATTATGGGATTGAGGCTGTACTCCATTGAGGAATATTTAAGCATGTAAATACTCTGGAATAATGGAGTGGAATTGGAATTGGTGTATTTGCTATGTAGTGTGTTATTTTATTTAAACAATACTTGTTATAGGACCTACATAATATACTGTACTGACGCTATTCAATGTATTTATGTACATAAAAGATGAATAAAGATATTTTGAATTGAATTGAATTGAATTGTTGCGTGCCGTCAGGGTGCGGGGCCTAGGTGAGGTGATCTGTAGGTGGATCGAGGCTCTTCTTCGAGGTAGGAGGGCTAAGCTTTCGCTTCACGGTGAGACGGTCGAGGTAAGGACGACCAGGGGCTGTCCTCAGGGGGGGGGGGTTTTGTCCCCCTTGTTGTGGAATTTGGTTGTTGATGATCTCATCCGGAATCTCAATGACAGCGGCGTTTTTGCCCAAGGGTACGCTGATGATATCGCTATCCTGGTGATAGGTAAGTTCAACGACACAGTCACAGACCTCATGAATTCTGCATTGAGGGTGGTGGGCCGTTGGTGTGGAGAGGTTGGTCTCTCCGTCAACCCTTCAAAGGTTGTTTTGGTTCCCTTCACGAGGAGAAGGAATATTGTGGGGATCGGGCCGTTCAGGCTGCAGGGGTCCACCATTGTTCCTCAGGACCAGGTGAAGTATTTAGGAGTCATCCTGGACAGGACCCTTCAATGGGGGCCGCAGTTGCAAAGGGTCATTGATCGAGGCAAGTGGTCCCTATTTGCTTGCAGGCGGATGATAGGATCGACCTGGGGGCTTAGGCCCAAACTAATGCATTGGCTTTATGTTGCAGTAGTTAGACCGGCGATGACGTTCGGATCCATCGATTGGTGGACGAAGCTGGAAGCTGGCGTGGCGATGCGGAGGCTTGCGGGCGTTCAAAGGCTTGCAGGCCTACTCGTCACTGGAGCTCTCAGTAGCAGCCCGGGTGCCACTTTGGAGTGTCTCCTTGATCTTTTGCCCATAGACATTCATATTAAGATGGTGGCTAGAATGGGTGTATACCGTCTCCAGTGTGAGAACCTCTGGGTGTTGCCGGGCAAACCACTTGGCCACACAAAGATCATTCAGGTGGTTCAGAGTGAGGTCTTGGACATGCCCTCTGATCATCTTCCCACAACTTTTTCCTTCAGCAGGTCATTCCGGGTGCGCTTTCCCAGCAGGGACGACTGGAGTGAAGGTGTTTGTCCGCTCCCTCCTGGTGACCGAGTGTGGTTCACAGATGGTTCCAAGTCTAGGAGCGGGTCGGGTGCTGGCATCCACGGGGTGCAGGATGGTGTCAGTCTCGGGGTGCCAATGGGTTCTTTTCCTACTGTGTTCCAGACGGAGATTACCGCCATCATGGAGTGTGCGGGGGAGATTCTGAGGAGGGGTCAAGAGGGCCTCTCTATCAGCATCTTTTCTGACAGCCAGGCTGCTCTGAGGGCGCTGGACTCTTTTGAGTTCAGGTCTAGGGTTGTCTGGGATTGTTACAAAACAGTGTCTTGTGCTGGAAGACGCAACATGGTCACTCTTTGTTGGGTGCCTGGTCACTCAGGGATCGTGGGTAATGAGGTGGCGGACAGGCTGGCTAACGCGGCTGCCTCCCTGGCTCCCATGGGCCCTCCCCCTTTTTGTGGGATATCTCGTTCTTGTGCTTCGCAGGTGATCGGCGCTTGGGCTCGGGATTGTCACAGAAGGAGATGGGCAAGGCTCCCTCTACATAGGGTCAGCAAGCTCAACCTCCAGGGACCATCTCAGCAGGTCACAAGGAATCTCCTGGATCTCAGTAGGCCGGACATTAGGCGGATCACAGGTATGATTACGGGCCATGGTCACCTAAGGAAACACCTCTCTCGGATGGGTGTCTTCAATGGTGACACTGCATGCAGGAAATGTGGGCAGTACGAGGAGACTGCAGACCATCTGCTCTTCGATTGCGTTGAGCTTAGGGAGGTAAGGGCTTCAACTCTGGGATCTATGGTCAGGGGTGGATACCTGCCTCCTGAGGAGCTCGTCGACAGGATGATGCAGTTCATCAGGCTCTTGAACCTGGAGGAGTACTGATACCTTCTCTGTTCTTTCTTTCTTTCTTCCTTTCTTCTTTTCGGGGGTGCGCAATAAGCCCAGTGTGGCTGATGTGCCTTGGGACCTAAGTCCGCCCCTTTTGACGATGATGATGATGAAGATGGGAATTAGTGAGGCAAAAGTTGTAAGCCCTCTCTCGTCATTCTAGCATACATATTTACTGAGTTATTAAAGAAAATGTGTATCGACTAAACACAGTACGTTGTCTTATAGGGATTTTACACTAGAAAAGCCTGTTATTCCTTTGTTAGAGTACTTTTATCATCCCCAGCAACCTCACGCCTACTTTCAAGCCTGTCTGGACCTTCTCCTAACATTATAATGCACAAAATTGTATTCCCAGCTTTGCAGGTAAATGAAACCAGGAGCATCAGAACAGCCAACAAATCACTGTTTTCAGTTTTCAATAAAAATTGGAATAAATGTATGTTATTACACTGATTTGGAGTTTTAAAAGTTGTTATGTGGAAATTCACTTCCCTCACATCAGCGTGCTGCGTGCGAACTCGTTTAAGTCTGTATTATTTACAGACGAGTTCCAGTAATAAGATTCCAGTGCCCATACGCCCCCACAAACTCAGTAACGTACTCTGATTAGAACATATTTTGAGTTGATACGACCATTTATAATTTTGTTCCGAGACAGACCAAAGGATTTTTTATAATAGTTTGAGATTTGCAGAATATATATTTGTAATTTGAAATGTTAGAGTGCATCTATTATTTGACTTCCTAACCACGCTGCCAACTATATGATGCTTGTTGCAAAGCTATATTTAAATTAAAATTCATATACCTAATTGGCAAACTAAACAGGTGTATACTTTAATTACTTTCTTTCTTTATCTTCCAGTTGTACATGGCACTTACGTTTAAATTAATATACTGTCATATTTTTATGGGTTACAATTTTGAATTTAGTAACCTAATTAAATTTTGAATTTAAAACTTATTTTATTTTTTAGTATTTAAAGGTTTAATTTGTGATTTTCTTTCATATATACATCATATATACATACATCATATACATACATCATATATACCTAGTTTTTTAAAGTTATCTAATTTTACTTTGTATTATTGATACAATAATCTCCCAATACACTAAAGAATGTTTATAAAATTTTAGTTTTTGCTATTCTTGTATGTTTTAAGTGAATAGTTTGTGTTGATATTTAAAGCAAAATAAATAAATAATGTAAAATGTAAATGATCAGTTAAGCAATTGATTGACTCTCAAGTAGTTTTTGAATTCATTATCATGAATATTTCAATAACTTGTATTAATAAAACATTAAAATGGAAACTCTTAAGTTACAGGTTCGAAAAAATATTTTCATCCATGGTATATTTATATTTATTTTAATCAAATAAATAATACAAATCGTATATGGCCTTAAGTATTACTCAATAATTTGTTATGATAAATACAAATTAATATTTAGTATATATGATGGTTCATTGTAGCATACCAAATTTGTACCAAGAACCGAGGTACAATATCTTTTACCGTACCGATCTGAAATTTTTGGTACCGCAGACCCCTAAATATTTTATACCTCTTGAGATGAATTACACTGAGATAAATCACAATTGTGATTAAATATATATTCAATTTTTTCCTCTTTTTACAGCCCTTCCTAAACTCTTAACTTATGAGTGGTTTTAGATATTGCTCCCCCACAGGGATTGTATAACTCTATCCATTCAAATCTTTAATAGACGAAAAATAAAATGGTTAAAATGGCCAAGCTGAAAATAGTCTGCAATACAATAGTTTGTACAAACTTACATAACATTTTCTAAAACTTGGAACAACACTTGACACCCTATTTTTATATCAAGTTCATGATAATGACTAAAAAAAATTAAATACTCATACTATCAACACAACTATATTAAGCGATGACTTGATTCACCTTGACCCTGCGATCGTCCACCTGAGACCTCATGGCCACAGTGAGCATGTCCGCGCTCTTGTCCGAGCCTATGCCCACTGCCACCCCTCGCTGGTGAACCATGGCTCCGGCCTCTGTCTTGTAGATCACCTCACTGTCCCCTCCGCGCGGTCTCGAGGCAAAGCTCCTCAGGTCAAACGTGCAGCGGGGCTCGGTCATCTCGCCTGGGCACAGAGAGGTTATCAATAATGGTAGGGCTCTGTTATTTGTCTCTTAAAAGTTAATTCACAAGCATAACTATAACAATCATCAAAATGCAAGGTGTTTAGTAAAGATTAATTGTTTGATTACAAAATTTGTTCAGCAGTCCGCACTCCTGTCCGAGCCTATGCCTATTGCTTAGTGTAATAGAGGAATTTAACTCAATTTCAGAAAGTCAAAGTAGTAACAACTTACTACAATGTAGCATGGAGACACTGTTGATCTGTGAGCATATGTAATTGTGTTGCGGAGTGCCTTTGAACCCTGTCACAGCAAACAAGTTGACCTCCTTGACCTGCAGCTGAAGGTGGCCATTGCTGGGAGTACTGGCATTGGCGTTCTGTAACACAGGGAGACATTGCTGATCTGTGGGAATATTTGTTGTGGTGAGTAGTAGTAAAAGGAGAGTTTCAGAGCATGAGAGGTACGAGAGGTACGAATTTTGAGGATTAAATGCTCATATGACGTAACCTAACATAACCTAAACCAAAGGTCAAATAAGCAACGTTCAAACCCATTTGAGAGGTCAAAGTCCAATTCCGAGCAAAAAATCAAGCGTTTTCGACGAATCGAGATAGCCTTTGTTATCCTTAACATACATACCAAATTTCATACAAATCCGCCGATAAATAACCAAACGCGAGGTCACTTTGTAAAGTCTGGATTAACGCATGTATCGCGCAGGTTTATACACTAATCTGAGATTTTCTCATATTAACGTGTACTAGAGGTCACTGCGAACCCACATCCCAAATCTCAAATCGATAGCTCAAATAATAAAGGAGATATTAAGCATCGGGCAAAGGTCAATAGTTAAGTCCGGCTCAAAACGCATCCCATAGGAATGAAAGTTACGTCATCATATAGACCGTATACGTAAACAGTTTTCTGTAATTTTCTTTTATAAATTTCGTTATTTTTGCGAAATCTCTTACCGTTTCCGAGATATAAGAGAAATTAAATAAGAATTGTTTACATATACGTTCTATATGATGACGTAACTTTCATTCCTATGGGATGCGTTTTGAGCCGGACTTAACTATTGACCTTTGCCCGATGTTTAATATCTCCATTATTATTTGAGCTATCTATTTGAGATTTGGTATGCAGGTTCGCAGTGACCTCTAGTACACGTTAATATGGGAATACCCCCGTCGCAGCAAACCTGCGTACTCAGCGAATTTCCACTGCATAATATATGTCTTAATACCACATAAAGCCGCATACCAAGTTTCATAAAAATATATTCACATATAAGCGATTTTAATTATTCTCCATTGAATAAAATTGGTAATGAGTACGTAGGTTTGCTGAAAAAAGGAACACAAACAATTGTTTTTTATGCAAATATAAATAGAATTTAACCAGGTGAAGCCACATACCAAGTTTCATCAATATTCAATCATAAATAAGCGCTATATAACATTCTAGTTATTCTCCATAAGAATAACATGGGGGCTGAGTACGCAGGTTTGCTGCTACGGGAATAATCAACAAAAAATCAATTTTTTGTGCAAATATCAATATACAAATACTACATGAAGCCACATACCAAGTTTCATCAACATACATCCATAAATAATTGAGATATCAAATTTTATTTATTCTCCATAAGGATAACATTGGACAACGTAGTGTGTTTAGCACTTTGAATATCTCTGCAACGGTTGGGCGTAGAATCACAATTTAAACATCAAAATGATTGTTTTGTGGAGCTGAACAGATTGGTAAAAGCAAATGTGAAGTTTACATTAAAATGAACTGAGGAAAAACCAAAAACCGTTTTCCCATAAGATTAACATGGGAGATTTTATGAGTAGGTTTTTTTGGATTTTCTCCGCAACCACTCAACCTAGGTTAATAATTCAAAAACTATATTATGTGTTTTTTTAAGCTCTATAACATGGTCAAAACCAAAATTCAGTTATTTAAAAAATTTAGGGTGAAAAGTGCAAAAAACTGATTTTTGGAAAATTTAAAACCCCCATAAACCCCCCTTCCCATGATCCGATTTTTCTGGTTTTCGAACTTAAAGTCATGAATGTCATTTTACACATTTGAGCCAAATTTCATCAAAATCGGACCTTTTTTACTCAAGTTATCGTGTTAACGGACACATATATATATATATACATATATAAAAATTTGAACGAATAGTGTTTTTGGCATCTGGGGACCTCAAAACAAAAAGTTATCGTGGTCTCGGGCTTAAGTCTTACCATGAGACCTACGGTAATAGCTTCTTCCCTATAGGGGAAATTCGCTAAAATCTCGGATTAGTGTATAAACCTGCGCACTACGTGCGTTAATCCAGACTTTACAAAGTGACCTCGCGGATTTGTATGAAATTTGGTATGTATGTTAAGCATAACAAACGCTATCGACGCACGTGTAGGGATTTTTTAAATAAAATTTATTTGCGACTTCAATATTTTTTTCTCGATTCGTCGAAAACGCTTGATTTTTCGCTCGGAATTAGACTTTGACCTCTCAAATGGGTTTGAACATTGCCTATTTGACCTTAGGCTTAGGTTATGTTAGGTTACGTCATATGAGCATTTAATCCTCAAAATTCGTACCTCTCATGCGCTGAAACTCTCCTTTTACTACTACTGTGGTGTAACTTGAAACTAACAAGCTGGCTTTGTTATAAAATGTTTACAGCCAAATTTTGAAATAACAAAATATTACATGAATACATGTACAGATTATTTTCAACGAGTAAAATACATTTTTGTATCTAACGTTTTAACCCTTTGACCGCCAAGTCAATAACGGGTGCGAGCGCCACAGCGCCAGTCGTTCCAGTGCCGTGCGTCCGCTATGCGCCAGGCTTGAAATGCCGCAAGTCGCGGTAGAACGCCGAGCACATTTTAGCCGTTTTTACCTTTGCACAAAAACTCTTCATTCCGTTAATTTTAATCTATGGGTGTGCGAGTACTCGAAACTCGAGTTTTCGGCAGAGTATTTTAAAATACTCGAACTCGACTCTAAGTTTTGAAAACTACTCGAAAGTTCGAGCGAGTATTTCCCACCGATTTCCGGACGATCGCTAACAATTGCGACCAGCCACAACGCGTAGTAACGGCCGCAAAAGGCAATCGTATCACGTAAAATCGGCCGAAAATGATGACCGCGAACGATTGCGACCGGCCAAAAGGCGATCGCATCACGTAAAATCGGCCGAAATGACGACCGCAAACGATTGCATCTGGCCGAACCGCGAAGTAACGGCTGCAAAAGGAGATTGCATCACGTAAAATCGGCCGAAAATGACGATCAGACCTTGTAATTTCAGCCGTGACTAACGATTTCGTCATTAAATATTGAATATAAGCGATGTCTGGACCAGGTGAAATTGGCCAAATGACAATCGGGCCCTGTTTCATCGGCCGGAAACGAATGTCAAACCGTGTTTTGTTTGTCAATAAGTAATCCAGTTTGATTGTACTGGCCAAAACTTTTTATTGCTACTCATGTATTAGTTAGAAACCATGTTTAGATTATCAAATCTAGGGTGGTATCCAAATCCCATTACACTGTTTTAAACTACCAACTGATGGCAAATACTCGCTCGAAAATACTCGAAACTCGAAAATAATTGGCACTAATCGACTCAACTCGATTAAAAAAATCACTACTCGCACACCCCTATTTTAATCGTAGAGCGATGTTTTTTGCACAATTTTTTTCGGGACAGTTTGGTGCATAATAAAGAAAAAAAGTTTCCTCTAACATGAGTAAATAAAGTGCAATAAATAAAAAAAATACATTTAAAAATTTGTTTTAGTTTGAATCCCAAAAGTATATAAATAAACTCAATAAGGCATTTTGAGTGTTGAAGAAGTTCTTAGTTCTGTGGAAAATTCCAATAAAGGCCTTTTTAGCGAATTTCCCCTATAGGGAAGAAGCTATTACCGTAGGTCTCATGGTAAGACTTAAGCCCGAGACCATGATAACTTTTCATTTTGAGGTCCCCAGATGCCAAAAACACCATTCGTTCAAATTTTTATATATGTATATATATATATATATTTATATATTTATATATATATATATGTGTCCGTAAGCACGATAACTCTCGTAAAAAAGGTCCGATCTTAATGAAATTTGGTACAAATGTGTAAAGTACCATTTATTTGAACGAGTTCGAAAACCAGATGAATCGCACCATCCGAAGGGAGGTTTTTGGGGGGTTTTGTATCCCAAAAATGTGTTTTTGGGGTTTTCACATTTAATTTTAATTTAAATCAAATTTTAATTTATACCATTGAATTCAGCTTAAAAAAACAAACAATTTGGTATTTTGATCATTGCTCTACGTCAATTGGTTACCGAGATATTGAAAGTGCTAAACACAGTACGTTGTCTAATGTTATTCTTATGGAGAAAAAGAAAAATTGTATATTTCGCTTATTTATGAACATAAACTGGCGAAATTTGGTATATGGCTTGATCTGGTTATGGTTTATTGTTGTTTGCACAAAAAATTTTTTTCGCCTATGGCTCCTGTAGCAGCAAACCTAGGTACTTGGTCTCCATGTTATTCTTATGGAAAATACTTAAAATGTTATATATCACTTATTTATGAATGTATATGGATGAAACTTGGTATGTGACTTCACTAAGATGAGTTCTATTGATATTTGCATAAAAACCCATTATTTTTTCTGCCTTGTTGCAGCAAACCTGCGTACTCATCCCCAATGTTATTCTTATGGAGGATAGTTAATATTTTAAATATCGCTTGTTTGTGAATACATTTCTTATGAATCCTGTTAAGTGTTATAATGTGTTATGTTATATATTCATTGGAAATTCGCTGAGTATGCAGGTTTGCTGCGACGGGGGTATTAAAGTAATACATCTGAATGTAGAGAGGGGGCTGGGTAGCAAGAGAGAAATCATCGAGGTGTTTTAGGATGAAGTTAAACCTCATATTGTTTGTGTCACCGAACACGGGTTAACTCAGGATGCTTTCGTTAATTTTCAGCTAACTAATTATTCCTTACATAATCATTTCTGTAAAACTAATGCACTTTGGGGAGGTGCTGCCATCTTTTTAAGAAATGACGTTTCTTTTGAATTACTTGATGCACAGTCCTCAAATAGTTTCACTCAGGAATCAGTTTTTGAGCTGGTTGAACTTAGGCTAAGGTTAAATGATTCTGTCACCATTTGTTCGGTTGTTTACCGACCTCCAGAGATGAACAATATAAACGCTTTTTTTGATTATCTTGAGTGTTATTTAAATGCTTCCGTAAATGGTCATAGATCTGTTATTATCACTGGGGACTTCAACATTGACAAAGACAAACATCCGGTAGAGTTTCAAACTTTTGAAGATCTGTTAAGCTGTTACGGCCTCAGGCTAGAAATAGATGCTCCCACCCGTATCTCTCAAAATTCAGATAGCTGTAGTGACAATTTTTTGACGAACGTTTTTACTGTTAACTGTTACACACTTGAGCCTTTTGTTTCCGATCATTTTGCAATAGTCCTTGAGACGCCAGTTAGTAACTCAACCACTAAACACAACCAATTTATCGAATTCCGAGATTTCTCAACACAGAATGTTTTAGAATTAAAAACCAGGTTAAAAAGGGAAAATTAGTCTGATGTTTTTTCAGTCAACCAAATGTACAACAATTTTTTGGGCACAGTCTCCCACTGTCTGGAAATCTCCTGTCCGATTAAGAAAATAAGAGAAAAGAATCATAAGAAGCTTATCTGGCTAACCAATGAAATAAAGCAAATGAAAGAAAGAGTTCATAATTCATATTTAGAGTGGACTTTGACCAAATGTGATGAGCGAAAGTTAGCCTAATAGGTTAAAAAAAGAATACAGAAGTAAAAAATCCTTGATGCGAAGTCAGCTCATATTTATAGAGAAATCAAAGATTCGGACAATCTTAGCAAGACCTCTTGGAAAATAATTAATAGTCAGAGAACAAGGAAGACAAGGAGAACAAGGTCATGCAAACATTTGTTTGGAAATAAGACGGCACTTTGAACCAGAATCCAGTTGACATTTGTAGCTTTTTCAATGATTTTTTTTCTCAATGATAATAACAATTTGACAGATCAGGTTTTTTAAATAGATTTTAATCCTTCATCTTCCTCTTCAGAACTAAATATTTTTGAACCTTTGACACTTAATGAGCTTGGACTGATTATGAATTCAATGAAAAATAAAAACTCCTCAGGTTTTGATGGTATTTCAAGTAAGATAATAAAAACTTGTTCTCAAGAGCTAAAGAGTCCGCTATTGCATTTGGTCAATACTTCCCTTGTTCAGGGGGTGTTTCCAGACGGTGGGAAGTTTCCCATAGTCAAGCCACTGCTCAAGAAAGAAAGTAAACTCTTAACCAAGAACTATCGTCCAATCTCACTCCTACCAACGGTCAGTAAGATTTTAGACAAAGCAGTTTGTAACAGATTGATGCAGTATTTAAATGATCATAATCTCCTTTTTTCAAAGCAGATTGGTGGCTATCGTAAAAATAAACCCACCAAGCTAGCCCTCATTGACTTTGTTAGTAAATGCATCGATGCCTTAAAGGGGGGCGATGTTACAATTGGCTGCTTTATCAACCTCTCCAGGGCATTCGATTGCGTTGATCATGCAATTCTCTTAAAGAAACTTGCATCTCTTGGAATAAAAGAGAGAGTGTTGGACTGGCTGATGTCCTATTTACAAGGTAGAAAACAGCAAACGACAGTAAACTACACTTTTGATTCTGGTTTAAAAAAACCGTTTTCATCACATGTTGCCAATAACACAATCGGAGTCCTGCAGGGTTCTATTCTAGGTCCTGTACTTTTCATCTATATTAACGACATTTCTGATTTTTTTACTCAAGAGTTTTTAACTATATTTGCAGATGACACCTCCTTGTTCACCAAAAATAACAACATTCCACAGTTAGAAATTGAGACGTTCGGTCGCCTCGGTGCTCTCTCTCAGTATTTTTCAAAGATAAAATAGAACATCAATCCAAAGAAAACCAACTTCATGTTTGTTTCCACCTCTCAAAAGAATAAGCGACTCGAGAGGGCTGGCTTGCAACCCCCACTCTTAATGCTCAATGATGAGATCCTTGAAAGTTTTCCTTTTGTCGACTATTTGGGAGTGAGATTGGATGATGGTCTCGGGTGGTCTGTGCATAAACTGGCCTCTGTTCTAACCTCAAACGTTTTTATAATTAAAAGTCTTGCTGTTTTTAACAACATTTTTGTGTAAGTTAGTTTACTTTAGTCTCATAGAAAGCTATTTAAGATATTCAGTGGTGCTTTGGGGTTCTTCAAGCAAAATCAATTTGAACAGAATTTTTGTTATCCAACAAAAAAGCGATCAGATCTATCTGCAGGCTACGGCCTGTGGATTCTTGCAGAGAAAAGTTCAAGGAATTGCAAATCATGACACTCCCTTCACTTTGTATGTTTGAAGTAATTACATATGTGAAAGAAAATAATTTGATAAGCTCATAATCACTTATTTGACTAGAAATCATAATCTAAACTCATCTGTACAGCATAACTTAAGGCTTTTTGAAACAAAACCCAGTTACATAGGTGTTAAATATCACGCACAACTCCCATCTGTCATCAAAGACAATCAAGATGTAAACTGTTTTAAGAAGAAACTCAAGCACTACCTCATCGACAGTTGCTTCTATGAGTTGCAACCTTTTTAGCAATTTTGGCAGTTTTCTCATGATTTTTCTTCATTGGTTACCAGTTCCTTGGCCTTTTCCAATCACTACCCTTAACCTTAACCTGATTGGACAATGTCGACTGCCTCTACGTCGACTGCTACTAGTGTTTAAGAATGGACGAGTCCCATGCCGAAACGGTCCACACGGGACAGATGCAGGAGGTAACAGGTAACAGGTTACAGGTATTGGGAATGTCTGAATATAAAATACCCCCGTCGCAGCAAACCTGCATACTCAGCGAATTTCCAATGAATATATAACATAACACATTAAAACACTTAACAGGATTCATAAGAAATGTATTCACAAACAAGCGATATTTAAAATATTAATTATTCTCCATAAGAATAACATTGGGGATGAGTACGCAGGTTTGCTGCAACAAGGAACACAAAATAATGGGTTTTTATACAAATATCAATAGAACTCATCTTAGTGAAGTCACATACCAAGTTTCATCCATATACATTCATAAATAAGCGTTATATAACATTTTAAGTATTTTCCATAAGAATAACATGGGGAACAAGTACCTAGGTTTGCTGCTACAGGAACCATAGGCAAAAAATTGTTTTTTTGTGCAAACAACAATAAACCACAACCAGATCAAGCCATATACCAAATTTCGCCAGTTTATGTTCATAAATAAGCGAGATATACAATTTTTCTTTTTCTCCATAAGAATAACATTAGACAACGTACTGTGTTTAGCACTTTCAATATCTCGGTACCCAATTGACGAAGAGCAATGATCAAAATACCAAATTGTTTGTTTTTTTAAGCTGAATTCAATGGTAAAAATTAAAATTTGATTTAAGTTAAAATTACATGTGAAAACCCCAAAAAACACATTTTTGGGGTACAAAACCCCCCAAAAACCCCCTTTCGGATGGTGCGATTCATCTGGTTTTCGAACTCGTTCAAATAAATGGTACTTTACACATTTGTACCAAATTTTATTAAGATCGGACCTTTTTTACGAGAGTTATCGTGCTTACGGACACATATATATATATATATATATAAATTTATAGTATATATATATATATATATATATATATATATGTGGTATAGATTTATAGATGACATATTTTTCATATGGCAACATGGACAAGAACGCCTAAATGAATTTCTTCAATCGCTCAATAGTTTTTCATCGTTACGTTATACTTGGAGTTACTCTACAGAATCTGTTACGTTTCTTGACGTGGATGTTTACCTAGATTCTGGATACATCAAAACAAAACTACACTTGAAGGAGACCAACACAATGCAATATTTAAATTACAAGAGCTGTCATCCTACTTATATAAAAAAATCTATACCCAAGAGCCTATCATTTAGAGCAAAGAAACTGTATAGTGAAAATTCAGACTTTGTGAATTATATAAATAGGTTGACGGTTTCCCTTCAAAAGTCTGGCTATCCTGAAAAAGTTATCAAGAGACAGATTAACCAACCAAAGAACCAGCAAACTAATAGTTTTGTTGTGAATGATCCGAAATTCATCACTCAATTTTATCCAGGCCTACATAAAATAAACAATGTGATAAAAACGTCTTTTAACATTCTCCAGTCATCACAAGAGACAACAAACATTTTCTCAAAACCACCAAGAGTAGTTTTTAAGAGGCCGCCCAACTTGAGGAATATGTTGGTAAAAACTAATTTATCGGATAAATCTGTTGAGGGTAATCGAAAAAAACAGGTGTAAACCATGCGAAAGACCACGGTGCGGTACTTGCAGAATAATGATAGAATCTACTAAATTTGAAAGCAGCGCCACAAAGAAAAAATACAGTATAAAAGGTGAGATGGACTGCAATTCAAAAAATGTTATATACCAACTTGACTGCAAGTACTGCAAGAAACAATATATAGGTCAGACATCAAACCACTTAAGAGTACGAATGACGGGTCACCGTGCAGCTCTAGTACATGGTGAAGAAGAAAAGCCAGTTGCTAAACATGCTATTTTTCATAATAAACAAAAGATCGAAGACTGCTACAATTTAAAGGCCATAAAACAAGTTACAGAGGACAGCAACAAGAATATTACAATGGTTAACCTTCGTAAGTCTGAACTGGCCCATCAACTAGTCTTACAAACACGGCACCCGTCTGGTTTAAATCTAAGATAATTATAAAGTCCAATCAATATTGGTTTATGTCTTGACCTGTATATTATTTTTATCTATGACCCATCTGTTTTATATTGCATGTGATTTTTATTATCTGTTTATATTTTGTTGTTAACCTATTTTGTTTAGTTTTTTCATACAATTATGTACATATTTATACACCTTCTTTTATATTTATCTGATGAAGTTCACCAGATGAATGAAAATTAATAAAGATTTTAAAATTTGAATCTGGAGAGAACATTTCTACTATATAAATATATATATATAAATATATATATATATATATATATATATATATATATATATATATATATTAATTTTACTATCATTATGAGAACAAAGTACCCTTATTTAGTTTCATAATTTATATTTTGACGACTATATAAAAATTTGAACGAATGGTGTTTTTGGCATCTGGGGACCTCAAAATGAAAAGTTATCATGGTCTCGGGCTTAAGTCTTACCATGAGACCTACGGTAATAGCTTCTTCCCTATAGGGGAAATTTGCTAAAAGCAATTCATATCTGTGGCAGATAATGCATATGCAAAACCCTAATGTACAAATCCCTGATGAGTTTAACTCCATCAGATTAGTAGTGAGAAAAAAAGAAGAAATTAGTTGAATGAGATGAGAAGAAATGATTCTCTCTGTACCTTGACATTGGTGACCATGCTGACAGCACCTTGCCCCACCTTGAGGTTGACAGTCACACGGCTCTGGCCGGTCCCACCTCTCTGCTGGGACGGCTTCGAGTCCCAGGCCGAGAAGAACACGTTATCCCCATCATCTGACTCCGAGTCTGACTCTGAACCACATAACATAATTATCAGCTATCAACTGGTAAATGATTACTGATTAAACTGACCCTGGAGGATTTAATCAGATTTTTGAACTGTTGATGACAAGGTATGCATCTATTTTGGTCTGACACCTTCAGGCAAACAGTAATAGTGAATGAACAGAGTGGTACAGAAGAATCACGACTATCCGAGGTAATTGGGAAAGAGACCTCCTTAGATACGAAAAAACTCAGATAATACTGAGGTTAAGCGCTATTGTGGTAAAATCAAAGAAAAAACCTTATGAAAAATGTACAAAATTGGTTTAATTTAATAAAAAACATAAAATAATTATAATTGCAGACCTGTAAAAAAGTAGAAAAATTAAATTATTTCTTTAAAAAAATCCAGATTGTTTTTTAAGTTAACCTCTGACTAAATCAGAACAGATGCGCTGTAGCAAAGGAGACTGGTGCGCATGTGCTGCCCAATGGCAGAATGGCAACAGAGCACTGGAGATGTTCGATCCAGGGACTTTGTATCGGTAATTTCAGATCCAATGACAGAGAAATATCCATGACTGACATATCAGTGATACTGCGGCGAGTGGTCAGGTATTCAGGTATAGAGATGTTCGATCCACTGACTTTAAGGTATCGGTGACTTCAGATCCAGTGACAAGGAAATATCGGTGAAAAATATCGGTTACTGAGGTATCGGTGACAGGGCAGCAAGTAACCGGGTATCACAGTTCAGTAGTGTGGAGGGGGGAGATGGACTGGCACTGGCGTTGGAACTGATTTCTAAAAATCGGTGACAGATATCGGTGACTGTCGTAGCGGCAACAGCACGTCTAATAGGCATACTGCGTTTTAGTGACTGCCATACCGGTGACAGCACGGCCAATAGTAGCGCTGCACCATTGGCTGTACTGAGTTTCAGTGACAGCTGGATCGGTGACTGCAGAAGCCCAGCTATATACTATAGGTACAATGATTATTGTTGGCTTAGGGCGAATATTTAAATAAGAATAACCTTTAATATCATTTAATGGCTATAATAAATTGATTTACATTTTCAAATATCGGTCTGTTTCAATTAAATATGTGCAATCAATAATTTAGGCGGGTAAATTAAGGCAGCCACTTCGAGAAATAAGCCCTATCACCGCTATCGCTGTCACTGGTTTTTTGAGTTTCTTGTCACCGATATTTCAGTGACAGACAGATATCGGTGATTTTGTCACCGGTACAAAAATATCAAACATCCCTAGTCAGGTATCGCAGTTTGGTAAGGGGGGAAAACATAATGGCACTGGCATGATGATTATGGACGGTCTGGAACTGGAATTGTCTGAATCGGCATCTCCTATTGGTGACTGCTGTAGTGGTGAATGCGTGACCAATAGTTGACCGAGGTTGGTGACTGCGGAAGCCTAGTTAGACACTGTGAATGAGTGATTATTGTTGGCTTTTGAGGAATATTTAAATAAGAATAACTTGAGTATTATTTGATGAGTATGATAAATTTACATGCATTTTCCAAATTTGTGACTGCTGCAATTAATAATATAAAAATAATTATTTAGGCGGGTAAATTAAGGCAACAACAGCAAAAAATAAGGGCTGTCAACGGTTTTATGACTCTCTTGTCAATGATATTTCAGTGACACACAGATATTGGTGATTTGTCATTGGTAAAAAAATATCAAACATCCCTAACGGGTTCAGTCTGCTCAGAGTCAAAAAAATAAATATTTGTTTGCAGTAACTGTCCGCTTTTAGAAGTTTTATTTTTATTTGTTATTTCTGACAACTAGCTTGGTTTACCTGGAGGCTCAGTTAACCGGGACTCGAATAATCACAAGTCTACTGTATTAGCTATAAACTTACGCCATAAATCTGAAACTTTATGCATAAGTTCAACTTTTCTGGACACGTACTAAATTCACATTTCTAAACAGAATACTTACAAACAACTCTTTACAGATTTCATCTCAACACAAGTTGAATCACTACACACGACAACAACTGTACTTACCAAACTGCAACGCTGACTTGCACATGGTGAATGCGGGGGCAAAGACATTGAGGGGAGGGGAGGAGACGGAGCCCCCGGACACTTGAGGGGAAGGAGTCCACAGGGAGAGATCCGTGTTGAGCCTGTCACAACAACGGAGATTAATACACTCTGCTCAGTTACATAATTACCAGCTTTTAACTTGAAATAACGGGGTGGTCAAAAATAATAGCGAGAGTCAACATTTTTACCTTGAAAGATTTCTTGTTGAGAACACATAAGTAACTAAAAAGGTTGATGTATCGACAACAGTCTTGATCAAAATTGGAGAAAACAAATCTTACGTTAAAGAGTAGCTTTGAGCGAAATGAAAATTTCAGTACATTACAAGACTGAACTTTGAACTTTTCAGGACAAAGTAGTTTGTTTTCAACAGCGGAGCGGAGCGGATTTCTATACCTCAGACATGGATTTGGAGTTGCCAATTGCAATATAAAATATAGTTATATTGTAGTAGTAGATACATATATACTGTATTATATTGTACTGACCATATACAGTTACAGTATATATTCAAAAGTCTCTAGCGACATCCTCAATATCTTTCTTTGTGGACTTTAAAAACCTTGAATACGTGGTGATATTCACCATATGTTTTTCTCTCACTGTTTATTGGGTGCACCCAGTGACTTCTACTTTTCCACAATAGCCACTTCAAACAATAGTTTTCACTTAGCAAAATCTTCCGAAGCAGCTTTAATAATGACATAATGGTGAATGCGCTGCGGTGGCAGAGTGAATTTACTCTAATACACATTAAAACAGATTATATGGTCCTGAGCTTCAAGTAGACTTTTTTTGCATTTCTTTTGTTTCAGAGGTTAAAAATTGATGTACGTAGTAATAATCAAGGGGAAATTTATTTAAAAATAGAAATATGCATGAATATTAACTAGTTTAATATGCAATTAAAAAACAAGGACCAACCTATTATAAACAACTTCATACAGATGTTTGGACGGGAAATGCAAATTAGCCTTTGGAAGTGTTATTTCAATCTGCAGTTTGGCATTTCGTGAAGCCGTCTCAATGAACTTCCCCATTTCTTCACGGTCTCCTGGGATAACCAGCTCCTCTCCATCGCCTACACATGACAAAAATGAGCAGCTTAAGTTCTGTGTTACTAATTGGAAGTTAGGCAACTTTAAAATACAGTTATAGCAGTGACTCACAAACTCAACATCTATTCCAAACACTTTTTTATACTATACAGTTGGTAAAGAGATCATTTTTCATTAGACGGACTATCACAAGAAATAGTAGCAGCAATGGATGTTTTACTATTAAGCCCCACATAGTTGTACATCGTTACATAGAACAATTTTGCTGACAAATTAATCACTTTTATGAATTGTTTTACCTATTTTTTTAGCCTGAATAATTGAAGTAGCGAGTATGTAAATTATCTACAAACCAGGCCCTAACATCAATCATTTTAGTAGTAGATTAATGTTATTTTCCATTTTACTTATGTTTATGAGCTAATAACTAAGTTAAAAGTATAGCATAGTATAAATTCTTGATTACAAACTATTTCCAGGAAACTTGACATTTTACAAACTCAAGATCCTCTAGACCCACATTGTGTCGGGTTCGTGGGACTCTCCTGTCCTTCAGCTATTATTTATCCTCACCATGAACTAACCATAATATTCACATTATAATATTTAACATTATCTGTTTATCGGCCTCCACCTTCCCCATTTTCGTCCAACGCTCTCTTAGTTATTTTATTATATTAATGTTTGCAACAGTTCTTTGTTGTCCAATACATATTATGCCTTTATCTTGTTCACTTCTTCTTCACTGCACCATAAAAATTGGTTGAAAGATTTGATTTTTGCACAGTATTGGTTAACATAGCTTATCCACCGTCAACCCTGAATCTGTGTACAGTATTGGTTAACGTACCTTACCCGTCATCAATCCTGTATCTAGATGACTAGTTTCGGGACTGCCGTCCCATTCTCAAATCTTCGCGTCAAAATCTAGTTGTAAAACTTATACTCATTGTCAAAGTTTAAAAAATTACATGTCACAAACCCACATGGACGGGGACACGAATACAAAAGAAACATTTAATACGGTTAGTATGGCCAGCCAAGGACAAATCCACTAGTGTTCAGGATTGACGTCGGAAAAGGTACGTCAACCTATTATTTAAAGTCGATTTTCAAACCAGGAGGCAAATTATGAATAAAAACTGTTCCTGACTTGTATAAAATATCATTAATTTTCCCTGACTCACTCTGGGTGGAGTGGTGGGGAGTGTCACTCTCGTGCACCACTCTCTTGGAGCTGAAGGGCGATGGCTCCTCCTCCTTGGCCTCTATGTACAGCGAGTGCATCATGCTGGTGGCCGAGTGGGGCAGCTCAGGGGTGCTCTCCTCCTCCAGCCCCGCCACGTCCAGGGCTGGGTTCACCCTCACCATCAGCCTGCACAGCAAGGTTCGTACAGCCTTTAGCCCAGGCATGCTTATTGCCATAAGAGTAATGTTCGCAGCAAAGATGTCTTGCGAGGTCGTTCAGCTGATGCATAACATCAACAACCTATTAGAAGTGTTGTTAACCTTACAGGGGATAATAATAGACCAGCTATTTTAAATTGGCACTGGACATGCACAATACAAATTTAAACCCTTAATCCATTAAATAAAACCAAAAGTAACAGTAAAGAAGACTTTAAAAAACGTACGGGATTTCATAAGGCAAATAATTTCAACACTCAAACACTCAAACAATTAACTTAAAATATCAATGAAAACTTGGGAGGAAATAAAAAACGTTTCTATTCACTGTTAATGTTTTGTATTTTATATGCATTACAATGATGAAGAAAAGATGGTAAGCGTACGATAAATATTGTGTTTCTAGCAACACTGCAGAATATATTGGTGATCACGTGACCTTACATCTGTTTTATGAGGTCTCTTCCAGTTAGCTAGAAAACCTTAAATTTATTGAATGGCAGACTTTTACGAAGTATGGACTCTACGGACCTTGCCTGCACAGTACCGACGATATGGGATCACAGAACACTACATATAATATGTGACTAACGCCATTCTTTATGTGACAGTTCAAATGGTGAGTCAAGTGTGTTTGATTGATGTTTCAAGGTGTTTGCCTTGGAATTGTTAATTTATAATTAATTTTGTTGATGCCACAATCATCTTTCAGGTTATTTTCAGACACAGTTGATATCTTGAACTATGAAGGAAAAGGCCTTTAGGTATCTTTGTAACATCAACAAATACATTTGATTTCTTGAACATAAAATGTCTGTGAAAATTAATTTGAATTTAACTTTTAATGCTAAATTTATGAGGAATCACATTACAAAATTCACTCTGATTAAAAATGAAATTTGCATTGGGAATTTTAAGTAAATGTTTAATTTGTGTATATTGGGGGGTAAAAGGGGAAAAATCCTAGTCAAAATAATATTACAAACAAAAATAACCTGAGTGGGTTTCCATTATGAAGATGTGTCTTCTCTTCAGCTCGTGCATAAGCGATTGGAACCTGAACATCCGTATCTCCCTCCTGAAAATGACACAAATTTATGTAATAATATAAATAATTGTTTTAAAAAAGGCAGGTGCAGGTGGATGTTGATGAAAGTGATAAAAAATGTGTTGTATTCCATAAAATAAAATTATATGTTTTAATTAATTGAGTGTTGTTTTTAGTGCAATTGCTCTGTGATAAAGCAAATGACTGGAGAGAATATGATTAGAAATATTATGACTGGGGATTATGGTTGTCCTATGAATCTGAACGATAAGGGTCATGGCTCATTAGCTTAAAATAGATTTGAACACAAGATCCAGGTGCATTGCATTAGAGCTTTCATCTTTATCTATAATATGCCAAGGAAATTTTTGCAAACAGAACTGCTACATTACTTCTGGATTGATTTAAACAATTGAAGTAACAACAAAATGGCCCGATCAGTAGTAGTGCTAAGTGGTATTAAATTGTCAATACTTTTATCCTCAAGGGCACAAGTTCTCAAAGTTGGGTTTTCACCTATAACGAGCTGCTCCCCCACAATATTTTGCGGGTGTAATCCTTATAACAGTTGTTTATTGAATTAAGAAAAAACACATGTGACATAAACCAAATAACAGTCCCCTCCACATGAATAACATGGGAACTTGGAAGTCCCGTGGGGCAGAGCCCTGGGGCCTAAATCGAATACTGGCTCGACAGTGACTTAGAACTTGAAATTACCTTTTAAATAAAAAATAATCATCAAAATCGGTTAAGTATTAACTTTAGGAAGTGACTGAACACAAAGCAGGATTTATTTAATATGTAGATATAACATGAAAATCAGTTTTAATTCAATTGTAGTCTAAAACAGCTTCTGAAAAAATAAAAGAGTTTTCCAGCATTAGCATATGTTATGAGTGGAATATAGATTTACAAAGTAGGTACTAAATTTCAGCAACAGGTCCACTAGTAGCATTTAGTTATTGATTGGAAATTAATGTTTTATTTCAAGCTGTACCCAAATCTAAACAAAAATGGGCAATGGGCTATTTTTATTACACTGGATATTTGTTGTTAGAAAGTTTGTTTATAAGCTGAACCTACTAGACTATAGTTCAATTCAATTCAAAATTCTTTATTCATAGGAAGTAAACAGAGTATACATTGAATAGTGTTTTTTCTTACATCTAATACATATTTACAACAAATTTAATCAAACCTACATTTTTTAAGTAAAGCAAAGTAAATAATTGTTATTTAATCACATTTTTACACTATAAGATTATTACATTTTCCCTGATGCTAAAACAATACCATAAACCTTCTACATTACTTTTCAAGTTTTACGAGAGGTGGAAAAATTCATTTAATGAGTAGGGAGGCTATGCTAATCAGATATTCTTTTAAGCATTTCTTGAATTTGGTATTGTTATTTTCTAATTTGATTTCCCTGGTAATATACTCTAAAAACTTAAGTCCCAACTTATGTTGGTTTCTTCTAAAAAAAAATGCAGTTTATGACAACTTGTAATAATTTTGTCTTTATTTCTGGTATTATACTGGTGAATTGAGGAGAAATAATCCAGATGTGTTATTTCACTTTTTGCTGTTAACATGGAATTAAAAATATATTGTCCGTATACAGTTAATATTTTAAGACCAATAAAATTTTTTTTCGCAGATACATCCTGTTTTAAATTAAGCATTATTCTAATGGCACTTTTTTGTTTTTTTAATATGTTAGACCTTGTGTGGATCTTCGTGAAGCCTAGGTGTTATTGGTTAAAGTGGTTTAAACCGTTTTTTTAGGGTGGGGGTGAGTGATTGTCATCTGTTCTTAGTCTGTTGACTAAAATCGCTTGTGAGAATCATCTGTTACGTGCCAAACCAAAAACATTGCAACTACTAAGTGATTGTTGTGCAAAGATCTTAGGTTATGATTGTTCCACACATCTTACGAACACGCCTGAACATTCGGCAGAACATCTTCCCAAACGTTCATTGAACATTCCGTCCCAAGTACTTGCTACCAGTAAACTATGGCCCAACAAAGGCGAACTAAGACGAGCGAGATAGTGTACTCAGTGTGCTCGTGTATGTTCGGAATATTTCGCCTCGCCATGATTCGTGTTCGCCATGCTCAGTTTTTTGTCGGGTTTTTGGCACGAATCAAAAGAGACGAACGGAAAAGAATGGGCGAGCATGGTATTCGGTGAGCGTGTTCTTGGTTAGTTCGCTGTGCACATTCGGTTGATTTGGTGCAAGACTCGTCGCGAATTGTTCCGAACATTCAGCGGGGCATTCAAGTGAATCATTTGGCGATAGTGTACTGGTACCAAAAAGTTTGTGCAGCTCCCACATTTCTCGCGACTACTCCGAACATTCGGGGTTTGGCCGAATGTTCGGGCGTATTCGCGAGAAGTGTGAGGCAGCCTCTATTGATTAGACCTAACACAAATAAACTTTTTTGAGAGAAAAAAACAGCTGATCGTACAAGAACAAACATTCCAAACACTAGCCAAATGTATTCCGCAGGAATAGTATTATGACACATGGTATTGTGAACTTCTCCTCCAACGCTGATCCCCCCCCCACTCTTCTGCTGGAACCCCCTACTCAGGCTTCACGAAAATCCGCACGAGGTTTATCAAGGTTAAATTTTGATGTTGCTCCAAATAAGCAAATTCCAAAAGAAATATGGGAGTGAATATACGCAAAATAAATGTTTCGTAATGTATTGATACTACAATAGGCAGTCATTTTTTTTAGAGCAAAGAGTCCGGAGCTGATCTTAGTTAAGATTTTTTTCACATGGCCATTCCAATCTAAATGCTGATCTATAAGTAACCCAAGGAAATCAGTGCTGGATTTAATTTCAATATTTTGGGAATTAAGCGTTACCACTGGTTCTTGCCATTTTTTGTTTTGATTTGTTTTAAATTGAACAAGATTAGCCTTATCTAAATTTAATGATAAATTGTGTTCCATTAGATAGTTAATAATACTCTCCATTTCTACCTGGCAATGCATTTTAGTTTCTTCCAATGTATCAGATGTTATCTTAAAGTTTGAATCACCCGCATACAAACATAATTTGGATGCTGGCTTATATGATAAAGTATTATCAACATTTTTAAGATAGCATAGGAATAGTAATGGTCCTAAAATGGACCCTTGAGGAACTCCAAATTTAACTGGTCGAAGTTCTGATGATGCCCTAATAATTTTGTTATATTTAGTAAGGGAGGTAATTTCTACATACTGACAGCAATCACAAAGGAAAGAATTAAACCAACTCAAAGAGTTTTTGATATGCCAAGATATTGTAATTTTTCCAATGGAATGGAGTGCTTTACGCTATCGAAAGCTTTAGATAATTCCATAAATATGCTTGTTGTGCATTTTCCCTTGTCGACTGACTCGACTACTGATTCTACGAATGAGACTGCAGCACTAATCACTGATCTTCCTGATCTAAAACCATGTTGAATATCATCAAATAAATTGTGTTTTTCAAAATAGTTATTTAATTGAATTGAAACTATTTTTTCATATATTTTTTATATTGATGGGAGTAAAGATATTGGTCGATAGTTGTTTATATTTGTTACTTCACCTTTTTTTAATACGGGAATAATTTTGGATTTTTTAAGCAGGGTGGGAAAAGAACCAGTGACAAATGATGAATTTATTAAGTGGCTCAATATACTGCTAATTTCCTTTTTCACTTCTTTTATGACTATTACTGGTACTTCATCATATCCACTTGAGTTTGTATTTTTCAATGAACTTATGACTTTTTCCACCTCATTACTATGAACAGGGATAAAACTAAAAGTAGGTTTGAACAATTCTTTTGTGTTATTATATAGTGTAGGTTATCAAATACATAGGTAATAGTGAACCAGTAGATCAATCTTTTGGGAGTGCCTTGTTGATTAATTTTTATTGATCGAGGCTGGAATTTGGTGCTTCTCCCTCAAGAAATAAGAGGTGCATGGTGGTGGTAAACAGACCTGGAAGAGCAAGGTGAGCTCCTGGCACTGCACCTCGTAGCTGGTGCTGGGAGCGGACGTGTCCATCGTGGTGCTGAACGAGAAGTGGTCAAAGTTGGCGAACAAAACATCCTTGCGCACATTCCGCTTCCACCAGGGCGGCCGATCCATGTCGAACAGCGGCCGCAGGTCGGGGATGGGAAACCTGACAAACAAATCACCGGATTGGAACTGAGCAAACTCACAAGAGTATTGTTCAGCAGTGTAAAATCATGTGTCTGCTTTACAAACTTAACTTTCAAACGCATTAAAATATCCTGAGTGTACAATGTGATCCTCGTTTTACACAGAATTGCGATTTTTATTACTTATAATTTATTGCAATTTTTGATTATTTATAATTTAATGCTATAATTGTACACGTATAATCACTCATTACACAGGTAAAACTATACATACCTTAACTTCACGACGGTTAGTGGGCAACTGATTTTCAAGTCAGTTTTGCTGTCAGTCCTCGTACAATGGTCCATCGGTTGACAAATCCCAGTAAGGTCCAAGTGCCCCTAAAAACCACAAGGAAAGTATTTTTGTAGTATCAGAGAAGAATTAGGCAATTGAAATCAATACCTTTTATTACCTTTTTTTAAAAAAAATTGTCCTTAAAAGGGGTTTGTCTGTTTAAATTACTATAAGCCGGAGAAAAATAGCCCCAAATATAATTATTGAAGAAAAAATCATTGAACAAGTTAACAAGACAAAATTCTTAGGGTTGAATATTGATGAAAACTTTTGCTGGGATCATCATATTGAACATATAGTTAATAAAATTAGCTCCGGTTTATATGCACTTAAAGGTATGGCCTGTTTGTGTAATATTAATATCAAAAAAAAATCTATTTTGCCCTCATACACTCACATATATCATATGGTATTTGTTTGGATGGAGCAACAACAAAATTAAATCTTGGATGGAGCAACTGCAAAAAAAGGCCATAAGATCTATTTGTAATCTAAAACGCGACAAATCTGCCAAAGAATACTTTAAGAATCTTGAAATCTTAACAGTATATGGTCAGTATATTTTTGAATGTATATTATATTTTAAAACGAATACGAAATTACAAATCAAAATTATAACACATCAGTTCGACACAAGAAGAAAATGGAAAAAAAATCTTGATAAACATGGAAAAAAAATCTTGATAAACATAGATTAGAATTCTACAACAAAAAAAACTACCTACATGGGGAACAAATTTGTTAAAGCACTCCCAGATGAACTAAGATTAGAACACAATTTAAATAAATTTAAATCCAAATTAAAATCCTTCATAATAAATAAACATTTATATTCTTTTTAGGAGTTTACAATAAAAATTAGATTTAAATCGTATTGGGAGCAGCATGTGCTTGCTTTAGGGTTGGTGGGCCCTGGTCCTATGTATATGTTAAATATAAGTATGACGCCATTTATTGTATTATATGTACAAAGACAAATAAGATTTTTATGTATGTATGTAAGCAAAATTAAGCCCTCAACTTCCAAAGAACCCCAGGATACATAACTAATGCCGACAAAGTGATTAAAAACCCCTACAAACACCATGTTTAAATAGCAACATGTGTCATTCACATAAAAGCTTGGTTAAAAAAATGTATTTCTGCATGGACATAAATTGCAGAGCATGATATGAACCGTAACATACTCACAGGTCTTGATTTGACGTGGGAACAAAGAGGCTGAGGATTGAGGACAGCTGATATTCTATCAACAATCGACATGTCTACTTCGACGGAGCAGTTCTGAAGGAGAATCCTGAAAAAACAACCATTATTCATATGCAAAACTACTTTTTAATTTTAAAAATAAGTAGGGATGGACTGATTCCAGAATTCCTCGATTCCGATTCCAAGGCAGATTTATGCAGAGGAAGAAAAAATACAGCACCTAAAATTAACAATGAATTTTTTATGTGTAGCCCACCTGGCAATAGATATATAGCCCACCAAACAACACTTTTAGCCAACAAACAAATTTGATAAGAAAACATGAAACCATTATTTGTTTATATTTCCACTTAGGTCTTACAAGAGAATTAATGTTAGGCCTACCGGTAAACAAATTATGAAAACGAAAACATACTATTCAAGAAGTCTTCAAACTAAAACTAAAAGTGAGGATTGTCAATCAAACTTCTGTTCAGAAAAATAAGCATCTGAACCCTCTTTCTTTAGACGACACAGCCTAGGCCAAATGTATTTTATTTTAAAACTTAAACAAACGGCGAAAGTAACAAACGAGAATCGCATCCACACTCAATAACAGTTGCCAACGTCCTAATGTTGTAGAAATAGTAACTTAACCTTATATAGCCTAAATTAATACAATATAATAATCACGACATATCAACTAAAACCTACAGAGTGCTGCTTATTGTCGACCATCGATCGAATAATAAAACAATTAATACATCGGATAAGGAATGTCAGGAATGTGGAACTTTATTATGATTGTTAATTTTTCCCGGCAGACGATTTATGTTCGCGTTGAGTGAAGCGCTCATGACACAAGTAAAATATGAACGGATTTCGGTAAGTTTAAGTTCGAGGTGCTGCAAACAGACAGCGTTGGGGCATTACTAAACTGCCATTGACACGCTATTGACATGACATTGACATTGACATGACTAGCGCTCAGCGTTGCCAATTCGAGGGTTACCCTTGTCGGTGATAATTTGGAACTTCGAAGGTAATAAGGGGTATTTTACTAAAGCCTTTAAAAATAATAAAAAATATATTATACTATATTTTATACTTATGTTTATGTAACATAAACACATAAACATAAACATACTTACTATGATAATCACTATTGTTTATTTATGATTAAATTACTAAATTTCTCTACTTTATTGACTCTTCCAATTTTCGTTACTCTGACAAATACTCACGAACTCAATAACAGAAATGAAGATTGAGTAAGGATTACATGTAGAGTGATCGTCAAAAATATGGAAGAGCCACGAGTGCCAGGACGACAAGAAGTCTGCTAAGTTGCAGTAATGTCTGCAAGTTTTAACTTTAACCGGACAATAAATAACAAAAATAGAAAATAGGGATTATTGTTACCTGTCTCCGCCTACCTAATCCTAGCAGTTGATAGACTGAAAGATAGACAGAGTTTGCTGTTTTGTGTTGTTTATGGCTGTAAACTAAATTTTATCAGCTGTTGGTCATTTAAATACCGTGATTTAATAAGCAGCAAAAGACATTCTGAGATAAATCCGTTATATCTCGCATTAAAAAACTGAGACAAAAAACTGGCTGGCAAGTGTAACTTCTATTTTCATTCTTTATTCTAAACGTAAAACATGAATAATACATCAGTGACATCTATTGGCGGCTCCTTCAAACCTATCAAATTCCAAGCGCATTTCCTTTGTTTCATTAGCACTCTTTACTCAAATACAGGAGTTTAGATTTCGAGGGTATTTGAGGGTAATTTTGAAGAGAATCGAGGGTAATTCGGGAAAAAATTATTGACAACACTGCTAGCGCTGCCTACATAGTTTTATCGCCGTCCTGGAACCCACAGCTTGTTCCCGTTAATAACCCGTAATGTCCGATAAATATTAATCTGAAACGAGATCGACCATTCGATTTTCTTTGGTTCATTTCATCGTAGATGAATGTTTGTTATTAAATATTCACTTTGCCGTATTGCTGGAAACTATCGTATATTACGTAACCTTTTGAATCAAAATAAAATGGTTTTACTTGATAATTAAAACAGAAAATTGGTATTTATTCATGCATTGTACTGATTTGTTAAGAGATGATTTTTAGATGCAGTTGTTAGACGGTAGTTACAACTGCATCAATAATCCGATACTTCGAAAGTACCTTGTCAGACAAAAACCACTGAGTACAGATGACCAACTTATTGCAAATATGGCCGGCATCATGTACACCCGTGATGAACAAATTCATCTTTATAAACAGACTCGAGACGACGAAAGTAAAACTGGAAGTTCTGCTGAAGGCCTAAATTTCTTTATATGAAACGAAAACGTTTCACTCACTAGCCTGTTTTTAGCGAATTTCCCCAATAGGGAAGAAGCTATTACCGTAGTCGGCATGGTAAGACCTAGGCCCGGGACCATGATAACTTTTCGTTTTGAGGTCCCCAGACCCCAAAAATACCATTCGTTCGAAACTGTATATATATATATATATATATATATATATATGTGTCCGTGAGCACGATAACTCTCGTAAAAATTATCCGATTTTGATGAAATTTGGTATGAACGTGTAAAGCAACATTTATGACTTTAAGTTCGAAAACCAGCCACATCGCACCATCCGAAAGGGTATTTTGGGGGGGTTTTGTACCCCAAAAATGGGTTTTTTGAATTTTTTATGTGTATTTTTTGAAAAAATCAAATTTTAGTTTTTACCATTGGATTCAGCTTAAAAAAACACACAATTTGGTATTTTGATCATTTCTCTACGTCAATTGGTTACCGAGATATTGAAAGTGCTAAACACAGTACGTTGTCTAATGTTATTCTTATGGAGGAAAATAAACATTTTATATCTCGCTTATTTATGAACGTATACTGACGAAACTTGGTATACGGCTTCATTTGGTTGTGGACCATTGATATTTGCTCAAAAAAACAATTTTTTACCCAAGGCTCCCGTAGCAGAAAACCTGCGTACTCAGCCCCATGTTATTCTTATGGAGAATAAGTAACGTGTTATCTGCCTTCATTATGAAAATAAATTAATGAAATTTGGTATGTGGCTTTACCTACATGAGTTATATTGATATTTGTATAAAACCCCATTTTTTGTGTTCCTTGCTTCAGCAAACCTGCATACTCAGCCGCCATGTTATTCTTATGGAGAATAATTAAAATGTCATAAATCGTTTATTTATGAATGTATATTGATGAAACTTGGTATGTGGCTTTATGTGGTATTAAGATACATATATATGCATTAGAAATTCGCTGAGTACGCAGGTTTGCTGCTACGGGGGTATTAAATGCTAATAAACTGTAACGAGATTAATGATCCGAATCAAACAATCAACCCTGCTGATAAAGTATTCGTTTGGCCTTGGTATTGTTGTGAATAGGATTACGATTACAAACATTCGCTTTATCGCTTCTTGTCGTACTGCGTATGTAGATCTTCCAATCGGAAAACGGAAGTTATAGTTTGCTGTGTCACTCAAGAAGGGATAAAAATTTAATAAGACCATTAAATAAAACAAAATAACATCACTTGAAAGTCAAATACTGCTAGCGTTATAATTTTTAATCGCTTTAAATCTGGAATCAGTATCGCTCACATAGACCCGAAGAATCGAGTATCGTCGATTCTGGAATCGGAACTGGCCCATCTCTAAAAATAAGTGTTGCTTGATTGAAACAGAAACCAATGTAAAGCAGTAAACTATAAACATTTAACCAAAGATAAAATAAATATGCAATTTTTATTTTAAAAACTGTTGTTTTAAAGGATCAAAACACGTTTACTGTTTAATTTCAGATGGCAAACAAAATTTCAAAACAACAAGATTAATAGAAAAATAAATAAACTGACTGAACTTTAAATTAAGTGCAAGAGGTTTTAATCCAATTGAAATTTATTCTGAAAACAATTAAACTTGACTTTCATTATGGTGGGATAGCCTCCGGATCATTAAATTAAGCAAAATATAGGTTTATGTTACCTGAGCTACTGTCAAATGATCCTGTTTTGTAGTGAAACTACAGCTGTTTGATGCTCATTGGCACATCTTCAGGTTGAGAACAGCAGGTTAAAACTGTTACGTATCTACATTTCCCTCGCTCCAAAGTTCGTCATGGTTAAAAAACATTGAAAAACACTTGACATACACGGAAACAATATAAATACAAATTTAAAACTACTTGGCCAAGTAATGTGGACACGTGGTGCAGCGCCGGTGGATTTTACGTCGCGACTGTCACGTGCCGGGAGTGGTAGCCCCCCTCCCCCTCTACTTCCTTATCAGGTCCTTTTCTTGGAATCTTATTTTCCATTATGTGAATAGCAGAGTTATAAATTATGTTAGACTCGAACGATAACTTTTCATTGAGGACTGTGTCAGGGTGTACTTTTGATGCCCTATAAATCTCAAACTCTTCAATGGTGTCCATATACCGCCCTTTATTACAGAGATGCATAACTTCTAGCTTTTTATTAATGTTAGTGTAGTTATGGTTAGCATTAATCAAGTGATTGGCATAAGCAAATTTTGAATTTTTCCTTGGTAGGTGTTCCTTGAACCTGGTCATAAACGATCTTGAAGTCTGTCCAATATAAAATTTGGGGCAATCCTTGCATTTTATTTTATAAACTCCCATTTTGTTTACTTTATCTGATTGTTGTTGTTTTTTCTTTCCTTGCCCAAGGTAGACAGTTTGTTATTGGTTTTGAAGGATAGTACAACTTCATTTTTGGCCATTTCTTTCTTTATAGTGTTATTCAACACAACGCCATATTCTGCGCTGACATATTTTTTATTCACCATTGTGTCTATGTTCTATTTCTTTGTTTGAAAATTAATTTATCAATCAAGGAACTCTCATACCCATTGGAAATAGCAATATGTTTTAATATGTTTACTTCATTTTCGTAGTTCTCGGGGCTAAGTGGTATAGAAAGTAGTCTGTGAACAAAACTGTTGTAGGCAGCAATTTTATGGTTATGTGGATGGTGCGATGAGGAATGTATAATGGGTATGAGAGTTCCTTGATTCATAAATTAATTTTCAAAGAAAGAAATAGAACTAAAGATAGTGACACAACGGTGAATAAAAAATATGTCAGCGCAGAATATGGCGTTGTGTTTAATAACACCATTAAGAAAGAAATGGCCAAAAATGAAGTTGTACTATCCTTCAAAAACAATAACAAACTGTCCACCTTAGTCAAGGAAAGAAAAAAAACAATAACAATCAGATAAAGTAAACAATACCCCCGTAGCAGCAAACCTGCATACTCAGAGAATTTCCAATGCATACATATTTATCTTAATACCACATAAAGCCACATACCAAGTTTCATCAATATACATTCATAAATAAACGATTTATGACATTTTAATTATTCTCTATAAGAATAACATGGCGGCTGAGTATGCAGGTTTGCTGAAATAAGGAACACTAAAAGTGTTTTATATATATATATATATATATATATATATATACAGTTTCAAACGAATGGTGTTTTTGGGGTCTGGGGACCTCAAAACGAAAAGTTATCATGGTCCCGGGCCTAGGTCTTAACATACCGACTACGGTAATAGCTTCTTCCCTATAGGGGAAATTCGCTAAAACAGGAGTTTATAAAATAAAATGCGAGGATTGCCCCAAATTTTATATTGGACAGACTTCAAGATCGTTTATGACCAGGTTCAAGGAACACCTACCAAGTAAAAATTGAAAATCTGGTTATGCCAATTACTTGATTAATTCTAACCATAACTACACTAATATTAATAAAAAGCTAGAAGTTATGCATCTCTGTAATAAAGGCCGGTATATGGACACCATTTAAGAGTTTGAGATTTATAGGGCATCAAAAGTACACCCTGACAGAGTCCTCAATGAAAAGTTATCATTCGAGTCCAACATAATTTATAACTCTGCTATTCGCATAATGGAAAATAAGATTCCAAGAAAATGACCTGATAAGGAACGAGAGGGGGAGGGGGGCTACCACTCCCGGCACGTGACAGTTGTGACGTAAAATCCACCGGCGCTGCACCTTGTGTCCACGTTTACTTGGCCAAGTAGTTTTAAATTCGTATTTATATTGTTTCCGTGTACGTCAAGTGTTTTTCAATGTTTTTTAACCTTGACGAACTTCGGAGCGAGGGATATGTAGATATGTAACAGTTTTAACCTGCTGTTCTCAACCTGAAGATGTGCCAATGAGTATGAAACAGCTGTAGTTTCACTCCACAACAGGATCATTTGACAGTAGCTCAGGTAACATAAACCTATATTTTGCTAAACTTGACTGATTGGAATTGACTATTGAATTAAAGTAAAGTTCGTGTAACCTTCTAGCCAAGGTCTGTTTTCAGAGTTTTCAGGTCGCACTGGTGCCTCTGCCATGACCTGTGGACTACTCAAGTCGCCGGGACCAACAGCTTAACGTGCCTTCTGAAGTACGGTGGCAGTCTGAGTTTCAAAAGTTATATGGATTGCACTGGAAATTGAAACCGGGTCTTTTGGGTGGCGGGCCAGTACTCAACCCACTCAGGTATGACTGCCACCCTATTGAATTTAAAACATCACTAGGCTATACATACAATAGGGATGAGTCGATTCCGATTCTTACAAATCGATTCTCGATTCCGATTCCATCGATTTCTAGTAACAGTTTAAATAGCAAAGTAATAAATTATTTAAAGACAATAAGTTATTCAATAATTTATTTTTATTTAATAAATTAGAGACAATCGGTGATTATTTTTCATTAATAAAATAAAATAAACTTACAAAAGTAAATAATAACAAAAACTAAGTTGAATTCCACGTTTATTTTTCATATAATTGTTATGCTTTATGTTACATAAATCTCCTGTGATATTTTTTGAAATTGGTTTGTTATGTTATATCACTTTGGATGTTTACTATTCTTGAACGATAAAAATTCATTTGTAATGTTAAATTTAGGATTTTAAATTTTGGTTACAAATTAAAAAGGAAAATTTGTTTGAAATTTAAAGTAAAATATTTAAGTTTAAAATATTTTTTTAATAACTGTAGATCAACGTTTTTAAATATACTGTAATTTTAAACTCCTACTTTAAATAAATTGAATAACAATACATTGTCTAGTAGTCGAAAAAGTTGGGACGGTGGAGAATTTGAATAGAAAGAAATAAAATGTCGGGAAAGAAGGAATCAACATAGAAAAGTTTGAATAGTCGGGAAAATAATAAAACTGATAAAAAGTGATTGTACTATCCATACCTCTTGAATGGAAAGTCACACAACTTTGATAGATATTTTATTTTATTTGTGGTAATCAGTCAAAAAAAATGAGCCGTCATTTGTCTTTGTACGACAATTAGTTTTGGTTTTAGCATTTTGGACTAGGAACTGTTCTTTTGAATAAATTACCGGGACCCTCGGCCGGAAACCGAACAATAGACCAGCCATTAAGAATGGGCCAAAAAATTTAGGGTCACTAGCTTTGTTTGCTTATCTTTTTTCCTCATTCTCCTTCATCCATAAATATAACTCCTGTCAATTCTACTTTCGTGTTAGTTATTTTGGGACTGGAAAGGAAATGATTAGTTACCGGGAGGAGTCTTTTTTTCAACCACTTATTTTGTTAAACGATGTTTATATCTGTTTGTTTACCCACACTAAGTTTTTTTTTTTTTGGGCCGACGGCCTGGAATCAACAGAACCGGAATCAACTTTTGACCATCAATTCTCGATTCCGATTCTAAGCCTGAAAATTGGTGGAACCGAGAATCCACAATTGGAATCGACTCATCCCTACGATACAAGTAAGTTTATTATGCACAAGAACTTAATAATGCACCAACAAATGCTACAAAATAGGTTTAGTACATTCACAGAATACCCCACTAGAAACCAAGCAAACACCAATATTGTGACTACTTTTAAGTTTATATTTAATCATTATATAATAAATTAACTTTTTTGTTCATACAGGTTATAAAATTACAAGTATAGTGTATTTCCCTTAATTTTTCAGAAAATACAAGAGTAAAGTATTTAGATAATAATGTTACTAAGTGAAAATTGCACAAAACAATGTGTTTATGTAAATTCTTAAACTTCAGTAAGCCATTGTTATTAATACTAATAATTACGCTTTTGGCAGTTTCATTCATATTCAATTTTTATTTTTATCTAAACGTTTAGATGCCACTTTGGACATCATTGGTAGGAAGGTTATATTTAAACCAAAAATCAAAAACAATGAATCATATGGTAACTTACTACTACATTTAATTAAGTGGCAACGAAACATTTAGGTAAAAATGAAAGTGAAGTAAGAATGAAACTGCCAAAAGAGTTATTATTAGTAATTTTGTTATGATCAGCCAGTTTGCAAGACTCACGAGATGTCAGTGTGCGGAGGGATTGAACGGAGACTGGCGTTGCGACTGGTCCGACTGGTACGTTTGATCTGCACTCTCACGTCAGGCTGAGTGGTAATCAACTGGGGGGAGCTCTCTCTCGTGGACACTACTTGCTCAAACTTCAACAGCTGCAACAGATGTACAAGATAAATTGTAGTTGTCGGTGAACGGAGGGAGACTGGAATTGCAGTTGTTGCGGCAGAAATTACTTAGGTCCCAAATAACTTTTGAAATCTTTAAACAAATGTATAAAATATAAAAATAGGGTATATGTAATACCACACAATATTTTTATGATTAATACAAATTAAAATTTAGTACGGTACAAATTAGTATATATGAACCATACTGAATTTGTACCGAGAACTGAGATACAAAACATTTTAGCATACCGATTTGAAATGTTTGGTACCGCAGACCCTAAGCGAAGCTCACCTCAACATACTCCACGTCTGGTCTGTCACAAGACGCCACCTTTTCGACGAGACACTCGAGCAGTTCTACACATGCTGCTGTCAGCACGGCCCCCACCACTGTCTGGCTGGTCGACCGCTTCTCATCACTCTCCATGATCACAGGTGCTGCCAGTAGTCTGTAACATTAGGGTGTGAATTAGCTGAGTCTGTTGTAGACAATAGAAAGAGAGAGTATCTTATCCTAATTATTTTGATGACCTAGATCACCCTCTAAGCTTAGCTGACTAAACAATACAGTATCAAATTTCAGGTGTAGTGTACAAGGGTTTTTCTATTTTTTAAACGCCTAGCTCTATTTATTCCTGAGCTGGTGAGTGTGTTCATAATGGATATTGGGGAATCACAATATTGAAAGCAGTAAATTAAGTTTCATTAACACATAGTTACTTCACTTCTACTGAGTATACTCTCATTTTCCAACTGCTTTTTGTAGCCAGTTGAGTACGAATTATAAGTTATATTTGATGAAAGTAAAATATTGCATATTCAACACAGAAGGAAATTATCTTTGGTAATTTGAAGATTTGATATTCCACAGAAGTAAGAAATCCTAAAAGGATAACGCCAAATTTTACCTTATGTGATTGAGCTGACAAGCCTCCAGGAAAATTTGCTTGGCAATCTCAAAATCTTTTTTCCCGTAACCAGAGGCAGCAAAAAGGCCGAGTTTTTGGAAGAACTCTTGAGCGATGCGATCCATCTGTTGAAGGGAGGACGGTGTGAGGTGGCCGGTCTCCGGAGACACTGTGAGCACGTCTTCATGCAGCAACACCACGGCCAGGCTGCTCAGTCTCACATGCAAGTGGCTCTCCTCCGACCCCACCTCAGTGTCTGTGGAACCTGTCAAACAACACAACGCTGTTTTGGACATGGTCTCCAGAGACTGTGAGCACGTCCTCATACAGCATCACCACGGCCAGGCTGCTCAGTCTCACATGCAAGTGGCTCTCCTCCGACCCCACCTCAGTGTCTGTGGAACCTGACAAACAACACAACGCTGTTTTGCACATGGTCTCCAGAGACTGTGAGCACGTCCTCATACAGCATCACCACGGCCAGGCTGCTCAGTCTCACGTGCAAGTGGCTCTCCTCCGACCCCACCTCAGTGTCTGTGGAACCTGACAAACACAACGCTGTTTTGGACATGGTCTCCAGAGACTGTGAGCACGTCCTCATACAGCATCACCACGGCCAGGCTGCTCAGTCTCACGTGCAAGTGGCTCTCCTCCGACCCCACCTCAGTGTCTGTGGAACCTGACAAACAACACAACGCTGTTTTGCACATGGTCTCCAGAGACTGTGAGCACGTCCTCATACAGCATCACCACGGCCAGGCTGCTCAGTCGCACATGCAAGTGGCTCTCCTCCGACCCCACCTCAGTTTCTGTGGAACCTGTCAAACAATACAACATGTATCGCACATAGCCTCCGAAGACACTGTCAGCACGTCGTCATTCAGCAACACCGCGGCCAGGCTGCTTAGTGTCACGTGCAAGTGGCTCTCCTCTGACCCCACCTCAGTGTCTGTGGAACCTGTCAAACAACACAACATGTATCGCACATGGTCTCCGGAGACAACTGTGAGCACGTCTTCATACAGCAACACCACAGCCAGGTTGCTCAGTCTCACGTGCAAGTGGCTCTGCTCCGACCCCACCTCAGTGTCTGTGGAACCTGTCAAACAACACAACATGTATCACACATGGTCTCCGGAGACAACTGTGAGCACGTCTTCATGCAGCAACACCTCGGCCAGGCTGCTCAGTCTCACGTGCAAGTGGCTCTGCTCCAACCCCACCTCAGTGTCTGTGGATCCTGTCAAACAACACAACATGTATCGCACATGGTCTCCGAAGACAACTGTGAGCACGTCTTCATGCAGCAACACCACGGCCAGGCTGCTCAGTCTCACATGCAAGTGGCTCTGCTCCGACCCCACCTCAGTGTCTGTGGAACCTGTCAAACAACACAACATGTATCGCACATGGTCTCCGGAAACAACTGTGAGCATTTCTTCATGCAGCAACACAACGGCCAGGCTGCTCAGTCTCACGTGCAAGTGGCTCTGCTCTGACCCCACCTCAGTGTCTGTGGAACCTGTCAAACAACACAACATGTATCGCACATGGTCTCCGGAAACAACTGTGAGCATTTCTTCATGCAGCAACACCACGGCCAGGCTGCTCAGTCTCACGTGCAAGTGGCTCTGCTCCAACCCCACCTCAGTGTCTGTGGAACCTGTCAAACAACACAACATGTATCGCACATGGTCTCCGGAAACAACTGTGAGCATTTCTTCATGCAGCAACACCACGGCCAGGCTGCTCAGTCTCACGTGCAAGTGGCTCTGCTCCAACCCCACCTCAGTGTCTGTGGATCCTGTCAAACAACACAACATGTATCGCACATGGTCTCCGGAAACAACTGTGAGCATTTCTTCATGCAGCAACACCACGGCCAGGTTGCTCAGTCTCACGTGCAAGTGGCTCTGCTCCAACCCCACCTCAGTGTCTGTGGAACCTGTCAAACAACACAACATGTATCGCACATGGTCTCCGGAAACAACTGTGAGCATTTCTTCATGCAGCAACACCACGGCCAGGTTGCTCAGTCTCACGTGCAAGTGGCTCTGCTCCAACCCCACCTCAGTGTCTGTGGAACCTGTCAAACAACACAACATGTATCGCACATGGTCTCCGGAAACAACTGTGAGCATTTCTTCATGCAGCAACACCACGGCCAGGCTGCTCAGTCTCACGTGCAAGTGGCTCTGCTCTGACCCCACCTCAGTGTCTGTGGAATCTATCAAACAACACAGCGTGTATCGCACCCACTACACAAACAGCACAGAGAAAGCTTTTCCTACAGGAATAATGTATATTTTCCCAGGAATTGCCATGCACCACAGCTTGTTTTAACAGAAATTTAAATATTCACTCTTCATACCAAAACAGATGACAAATGCTTTAGCACGTGAATTTCATGATCTAGTGGTCATATAAGAAATTGGAACCAAAATATGTATCAGAACACCATATGTTATTTTAAAGGTCTTATATAAACCACAAATACACAAGACCACAAACTGGATATCGAAAGGCCGATTGTAACGGACATAATCACATTAGCACTTAAAGAAATGTTTGACTGGCAGCCAATTTTGTCCCCAGTAATCCAATTGAGGTCGGGTTTGAGGGGTTGTTGTTGTTTTTGTTGTGGTGGTTTTTGTTGTTGTTGTTGTTGTTGCAGGAAATGGGGTCAGGCCATTTAAAAAACTCGGGCTAGGGCCTTAATACTCAAATCACTCGCCACCGTCTAAATCACTTAATAATTTGTATTTATTCCTCTACTCCTCTATAAACTTAACATGTGATTTGAATACTTTTTCCATGTAACCAGTGTGACGATCGACGTCACAGAGTCGGTCAGACCGGACTTTGATCAACCAACCTGCGACGCGAACTCGGCTACCCCTACCGGCGGCAAGGAGGGGAAGTGACGCGAAAAGGTCAAGACAGTCTGTCTGTGCCGAACCAGGGGAGAGAGCGGATCTGCGTCGCCGGGCTGCCGATTCAAAAATCACGATAAGTTTAGATTAAGGCTTGTTCCATTAAATAATGATTCAGTAAATTATTATTAGTTAAGGGGGGGATTGTGAGGGGGTATAAATCATGTAGCTAAATATATTTGCAAAGGAAAACTATTCTAAATTATGTAGGCCGAAAATAACTAATGCCGCCGCGCGTCCTTCTGACGCGCCGGTGCTGACTTGTCAATTGCTCCTCCTTATTTAAATATATTAGGTTACTTATTTCATTAAATTAAAATCATCAAAATGGCTGTGATACATGATAGAAGCGCGGCTCACTATTAGGCCATCCCACAGAATGTTAGATTATAATACTTATTCGATCTGGGAAACGCCGAAAAGATCCACTTGGGCCCGGGCGTTACAAAATTGGTAGCAGAGCATGGTTGTGCTTATGGGTGGTACTTGCAGACTTAATTTTGGAGGAGCAGGCGCATTTGTCTGATCGAGGGTAGGTTGCGCCTATTACCGCCCTCGATTGGAGTTTGTCCTATATACTGATTTTGCTGAGGAGGGTACCTATAGTTACCGCGATCTTTGTTTGGCCTACGCGGAGGTGAGGGCGCTGATTGCGGCGGGTAAGGAGGTGTTGGTCCTCTCATTTGGTAACTTCTGAAACCGTTTTGACAGTTGGCACCATATTGATAGGTGTTGGGCCTGAATGGGAACTGCGCCTGCGAAAATCCTGCTCGGTTGGCTCCACTTTGCTGGTTCCAATGACGCCCTTGCGCTTGCGCGCCCGAGGTGTTATCAATCCGCGCGCCACGATCTTGCCACTGCGCTCGGCGTGGAAAGGACTGATTTTGCCAGGTGTCATTACTGCTGTATTGTCTACCCGACGAACGTTCAATATTTCGTATAACTTCCAAACGCGGTACTAATCGCAATAATTCGTCTACTGATCTGGGTGCTGGAAATCCGGCTAAGCACGCTCGGTTTGCGGGGTTTAATCCCATAAGTATTATATCTAAGAGGGAATCTGCATGTGATTGCAACAAGATTTTGGCTGAATTTTGAACACTTGTAATGAAATCAATTAGTGGCTCGTTTGGTCTCTGTACTCGATAAATAGCTTCCGATATTAACTGTTGCTTGGCTCTGTGGGGCAAAAACATTTCAATTATATTACTACACAAAACAAAGTGAGAGATTCCGTTGGTTATAGCTGATACCCAGTGTGTTCTCAATTGACCATTCGTTTTAGGCAAAATGGCTACCAACATTTTTTTCTCGTCAGCTAACTCAAGCTCAAAGATTTGATGAATTCCTATAAGAAATTTCAACAATATATGACTTTCGACAATATACTCGCGGGAGCAAGTACATTTTTTTTATACAAAGAATATATCAGAAAATGTTTAAAAATATATTATTTCCTATCAAACCTTTCCCACCCTCAGGCCATTCAATTTCAAACACTTATAGATCCTTGGGCACCGCGATAAACAATCGGACGAAATTGGAAATCAGCTATGAAAGGTGCACGTATTCTAAACTCTACACATCGAAATGAAAGATTGTAGGCGCGCACACTGTCACGTTCATTCCGTATCCCAATATTATTTATTTGCATTATTAACGAAATATAGTATAAGGTCGAATAATGTGTGTCACCAAAAGAAAATAGGATTACAGTGTTTTAGGGTGCCATAATTCATATAGATAAGAAATTGCAGAATATTAGTATTATAGTAGGGACAAACGTAATAAACTAGTTTTATTATCTGCTTATAGGGATTGGTATCGAATATCAAAAAGCTTAGTGAAAAATAGGTAGATATAAGGCTAGTCGCGGAAATATTTTGCGTATCACCAAGGCATATATCGGTAATAAAAAAAAAAATAAATAATAATAAAACATATATATATATGTATATATATATATATATATATATATCAAAGAAAGATATGCGGCAGAAAAATATTAAATCTGATAACACATTCAGCATCATGCCAAGAAGTGCAGGCAAGACTATAACTCCATCAGCTACGAAGCTGCACATTTTATATCTAAGCCATATCAACACAGACTTCATAGCAACAGCTATATTTCCATCTACAAGGATCTTCAGCAATATACCTTTGGCAAAATCTCCAGCAAGACCACTTCAAATAGCCCTGAACTTAACACGTTCGCTGCGGCCCACCAATGGCGGGCGTGCGCCGAGCACGGCAGCGAACCAGATTGGCACAGACGAATTCAATTATTTCGGTCTGACGAATCACAAAACAGCGGTTCGGTGATGTGCTGCATTTCCACGAGACTGGACGTAGTTCGCTGAAACACCCACAGGTAGCAGCACTGCCTGGGTACTAGCCATTTCCCTTGTAATGTCAATAAAAGGGAGAATATCCCAGAAATATGGGGCAAAAACTGGTTTTTTGTCCCTTATGAACGGGAATTTTACGGGGAAATTTACTACCAACCTACACCAAAATAAAGCTCGCATTCCTAGCTAAAACTCTGACATAAAATACCCGTCCTCACCACAGTGCTGCCAGCACGAGACCAAATTGAACTTAGCATGTAGACAGAGCGCCATGTGGCGCTCTCAGATCGTGGCGTTGTTCTGCCGAGCGCCATATGGCGCTCGCCGCAGCGAACGTGTTAATAGGGGCTAATCAGTCAGTTCTACAGTTCATTTAAGAAACCAAAAGCTACACTTCGCATCAGTCTACATTGACCATCAGTACAGTATCTCTATACATCATTGTACATCCAACAACAGCTACGGTTACCATCCATCCTATGAGAGAGACATCCTTGAAAGAAGTAAAGACGAATTAGATTACATATTCAACACGAGCCAGAAGATTGCATCAGAGATATCGTATTCAAGTATATTCAGCAAAAAAAAACAAACAACAAAGTATAAAATATAAATAAATATATTACCGATATACTCCCGCCAAACCATTTTAGCTTAGTTTTAAGTAGAGTTAATTTAGGAAAAATCAAATTTAACAAATTTTTGTAGTATCAGATTAATCCTTTTTTTTCCATCCATAAGTATTTAGAATAGCATTTTTAAGTAGGGAACAAAAACGCTTTTAGCAATAATTTAGGTAGTAAATTACATCCCAGACACACATTATTTATGCCGCTGATAAAAAAAAAAAAAATAAAAAAAATAAGGGAAGGAAGACGTTTACACTACATTCACTCCGGTATAGCACCTTATAGCCGGTGATCAGTGCCAATGGCAAAGCAGTGGTGAACCGCCGGACTGGCCCGCCGCTGGAATGCCCATGTGCACCACGGAGCCTCGACCGGCCGCGCCGTGCCACTAAACGCGACACTCATGCGGCACCACCACTGCCACCCGAGTGCCCAAGCGTTAAGCCACCCTAAGGGTGCGTTAGGGAAAATTCCAGCAGCTACCCCTCATATCCTCACCTATCCACCAAAAATTATTTTTTTTAGCCGGGGAGGTTGTGACGATCGACGTCACAGAGTCGGTCAGACCGGACTTTGATCAACCAACCTGCGACGCGAACTCGGCTACCCCTACCGGCGGCAAGGAGGGGAAGTGACGCGAAAAGGTCAAGACAGTCTGTCTGTGCCGAACCAGGGGAGAGAGCGGATCTGCGTCGCCGGGCTGCCGATTCAAAAATCACGATAAGTTTAGATTAAGGCTTGTTCCATTAAATAATGATTCAGTAAATTATTATTAGTTAAGGGGGGGATTGCGAGGGGGTATAAATCATGTAGCTAAATATATTTGCAAAGGAAAACTATTCTAAATTATGTAGGCCGAAAATAACTAATGCCGCCGCGCGTCCTTCTGACGCGCCGGTGCTGACTTGTCAATTGCTCCTGCCTTATTTAAATATATTAGGTTACTTATTTCATTAAATTAAAATCATCAAAATGGCTGTGATACATGATAGAAGCGCGGCTCACTATTAGGCCATCCCACAGAATGTTAGATTATAATACTTATTCGATCTGGGAAACGCCGAAAAGATCCACTTGGGCCCGGGCGTTACACCAGCACTTTAAGACATTCCAGTAGGCCTGCCCCATGGGACTCCCAAGATCCAATCTTATTCTTATGGACTTTTATTTTGATTTGATGATAAAATTAAAACATATGTTCATAATTTAAATCAGTTCTAAATATAACCACAGAATGCAGCATGCACATCTATTTTATTCCTTGAGCGAAGCCGGGTACATCATCAGCTAGTATTAAATTTACGGTTTTTATTTAAGTTGCGGAAAATTGCTTACTTTTATGCCCTTTCTTCTTCTTCCTGTTTTGATGACCTGAAGCACTTGAAGCTGAAATGCTGGCATTGGATTTGCTAAAACATAAAAGAAGCATTTTCAATTATTCCTCCTTACACATTTTCTTCTCACTCAAGTCTCAAAAATATATTATTTGGTGTTTAAAATTCGTTGAGATAGAAATTAATAAAAAGGATACAATGTAAAAATCAAAAATTAAAATTCATAAATCTAAAATATATTTGTGTAAAGGAAGCTGAAATGTAAAACAGCACAAGCCCAGTGGAACTGTGTAAAACAGCAAATGTGGAATGACTTGCCCAGTTCCATCAAATCCCTAGTATGCCATCCCCAGTTTGTGGCGGCACTCAAAAAGTCATACTTTGAGTGGATGTCCTTGGCTGGTGTGATCTAGGGGGTTGTCGTAGGCGGGATCACTGATGGGTGTGTGTTAGAGAGAATGAGTAAAATTATTGACTTATATGGTTAAAAACGTAGTTTTAAGCATTATTATTATTAATTATCCTGTAAATATATATATATATATATATATATATATATATATCCATTCCCATTTGTATGCCAGTTAAGTTTAAAAAAAGGGCCATGTGGCCCTAACTTTGCCTGTTAAATTAAAGAACTTTTCATTTCATTTCATTTCTTCTCACTAGAAGATGCAAAAACAAATTAGTTTGGTTAAATAACTGAAAAATGGAACTTAATTTTTCCACCACCACCTTTCTGACGTACATCTGTAATAATTTAGATTTGCTGGTTATTTAACCTGTATGAGCTGCAGGAGGAAGAGAAGGAGGCATTGAGACTGGTAGCTTCAGAGAACACAGAGTCACTGAGGTTGTTGGCCACTCCACGCACTGGCAGGAACTCCTCATCACTGTCATCTGGAACACAACCATCACAGGCGGGACATTACATCTGCTATAGTCTAGTGTAGGAGGAGGAGGAGGAGGCATTGAGACTGGTAGCTTCAGAGAACACAGAGTCACTGAGGTTGTTGGCCACTCCACACACTGGCAGGAACTCCTCATCACTGTCATCTGGAACACAACCATCACAGGCGGGACATTACATCTGCTATAGTCTAGTGCAGGAGGAGGAGGAGGCATTGAGACTGGTAGCTTCACAGAACACAGAGTCACTGAGGTTGTTGGCCATTCCGCGCACTGGTAGGAACTCCTCATCACTGTCATCTGGAACACAACCATCACAGGCGGGACATTACATCTGCTATAGTCTAGTGCAGGAGGAGGAGGAGGATGCATTGAGACTGGTAGCTTCAGAGAACACAGAGTCACTGAGGTTGTTGGCCACTCCACACACTGGCAGGAACTCCTCATCACTGTCATCTGGAACACAACCATCACAGGTGGGACATTACTTCTGCTATAGTCTAGCCCTTGAGTCTAACATTAGTTAATAATAAAATAAAAAGTAACCTTCAGCAACCTAACATAACTCCTTATAACCTTTCCATCCCATCTTCTCACTGACTATGTGTGAGCATAGAATGTGTCACAAAGTCAATAAGTGAATAACTCTCCAATGTGTTAAATTGTTTGGTCTACTTACTTAAGATACAATATCTCCTACATTTTTAGCAATTGATTTTGAAAAGTAACACTGATTAAACTCAGGCCTAATCAGAGAATGATAGAATCAAAATGTCTATTAAAATTTCTCCCTTCAATTAAATTTGAACATATTAAATTCAACTTGTTCTTTTAATGAAAAGGACAGTTAACACTTGCATTTATTTATTCTTTCAATGTTTATTCTTTAAGTTTTAAAATCCTAAACAATGATGCACCTTAATTTAATACTTATTCCAGGTTCTGCTCTTCACTGAGCCATGCTGATGGACTCAGTGTCAAACCTAAACATAATGTTTTCCTACTGACAAACAGTGCCTCAGTAGCAATACTATGGGCAACTATACTAGCCCAACGACATGACATGACAAGACAAGACGTGGAACACAACTGACCGAGGGGAGCAGAGGACCAACCCTGCAGTGTGTGCAGCCCCCTGGTCGTGACTGGCTGAAGCTGGCTCATCAGCTGTTGCTCCACCTTGTCAAAGTCACCTGGCTCCATCGGCTTCTGGGAACACCGCGCCACATTGCTGCCAACACAACAACTGTGAGATTGCTAAGTAATAACAAAGATTTAATGATCAGTCTGTCACTACATTAACCGGCAATTCTGAAATAGGAAGAATCCTACATTTTTATTTGTGTTATATCAACATAAACTAGGTGTACGCTCATTCCTCACGTATAAGGATAATCGAAACACATGATCAAACTTAAATCGAGTCTGATAAAAAATTCAAGATCTGATTTGAGTAACATCATCAGAATACATTCCGGTATCATTTAACTGCCGCCAGAATCCGGGTTTTACGTCTATATAGTCATATCACTTCTCCCCAAAAAACTATGTATCGCGGTAGCTCAGTGAGTATCGCACTGGCTCTCAGAGCGAAAGGTCGCAGGTTCGGATCCCGTCACAGACCTAACTTTTTATCCGTAGAAAAATATTAATACATTTATCACTTGTTTTTATCAAAGAAAATGTGTAAATCTGTAAATTTATTTATTTTGAAAATAAATTGTAGGTTTCAGGCAAGGTTTGTTGTTAGGATTGGCATGGGTGCGTTATCGTAGTACAAACAGAGTATTTTGGGCTAGGCAGTGACTTTAGCAGTGTGATTAATTTAAGTTTTAAGAGAACAATGAGTTTCCTGATTGAACTAATGTTACAATTTCTATAGGCCTAGTCAAAATATCCTTAAGGATTAACAATACTTAACGTCAGGTCTAGTTATTAAGATGACGAAATGAGATTTCAATATATTGTTTCAAAAGCCTAGGCTATCATGAAATTAAATCTTATTTCATGATAACCCATGAATCTTAAACATGGGTTGGTCCAAGACCGTACACGAAACTTCTAAAGTGGCAAGTAGCCTAAGTGAATAGGCCTACATTTCCAAGCCATATCCAAGTTTATGATGAAAACAGCTCACTGTAATCCAAACCTAGGATATGTCAAATCATTTCAGATAACCTGTAAAAAAGGCTGTTTGGTTAGAAAAGTTTAAAGCTTTTGTTTTGGTTTGCTACAAGATTACTGGTAATGTATTTAAAGTATTTTACAACAGTTTGGATAGAATAGCCTATAGCTTTTATTGTGGTTAGCTATAACATTACTTGTAATGTATTTTAGGTAATGTAGAAAATTTGAAATATTAATTTAGTGAAAATATAACCTAGCAAATAATTTTCCTACAAAATAAATTTAAGGTTGGTGCTTACTGTGACTAACTTGATCAAAGCTTACTAGAGAAATTGAGGCTTTGTACTTTTTACACATTACAATCACAATATTACCAATTTTCTAAGACAATGTAATAAAACAGACTATTCTATAAGTTAAGTTAATATCTCAGTATCTACAGCCATCTATTTTGAAAAGTTATTTTGAGTTTTTCGAACTGCCACACTCGTTGTCTGCCAGTGTTACTTGTCGCCACCGACGACTGATGATTTTTACACAGAGTAGGCATACTAAGGGAATATTAACTGTATGGATTTTTTTTTTAATAACGTACACTTAATAATTTTATAAAATAAGAAATATGCTCACAACTTAAAAATATACTTCCGATTTATCTCTCGTGTGTTTTTTTTTTGGTGAAAAACCTTTTGTTATCCAGTATAACAAAGTATACTCTAGTAAACTAACTATTGTTACTCTCTCGTTTAAACAGACGTCGGCTAAATTTTAACGATTCAAGTACCACTAAAATGGCTTCCAATGTTATTCTTATGGAGAAAAAAATAAATTTGGTTTTAAGATAATTTTATTAATACTGAACAAAATTATCTGAATAACGAACTCGACCGAGAATTTATCCTGTTAAGTTTATCTTGAAAATTTGAGGTTTAACTGTGGAGGCGTCCTCGAGTTATTTTGGTCACAGACACGCCAGTTGAGTTGATTCTCTTACCAGTCTAAGCAGTTAAGTTACGTATAAGGATAAACTTCACTTCGTTCGATTATCCAATTAGATCTGTATTAAATATTATTTTGGTTATGATTTCCTTCATCTTTGTATTACAAGCAAAGGTATATGTGACAAAAATCAAATCAATTAGAAAGTCAATGATTTTTAGCAGTAAAAATACTGCTTATATTTATGGAGTTTTTTATGTTGTGATGTCTTATTTAATGCAATAAATTGAATTTTAAAAACTATACAAATAAAACTGTGCCATTATACTGGTTTATTCGACAGAGTTTTATCAAAAGATCACACTTTTTTTGGTTCTACAAAGTAATTTGTATATTGAGTCAGAGTAATAAATAACTTAGACTAACCGTACTAAGTTCAATCAGTAAGTTCTGACACTTTGACCCCATAACTCATATTTAGATTCATCGTCATAGGCTAACTGCCCAATAAAAACACGCCCAGAATTTTGCGCATTAATAACTTTACTTTTTTACACCCCACCTCCAGGTTTATCTATGGTTATGATTGTGTTTGTATTTTTGTTTCAATATTTAACAAAAGAATTTCCCCCTCTTTGCTGAGTGACACCATAGTCCGTTTTTGGTGGGTGGTGTCCAAAAAGAGGTAAAATCCCAAGATTTGGTTTTCTTTTGAATTGTTACCAATCAATAATAAAATTAACAGATAGGTTTTGAAAAATTTATTGACAAACATCGCAGGTGAAACCATTATGAGGATATTCTCTGTTCAAAGACATTCAAGGTTCTTTTCAACATCCAGTTGGATGTTTCCACCACTCAGTTACCTGTCGTCCTGAGTGTCGGGCGCCGCCATTCCGTGGCTCAGCTCCATCAGAAGGTGCAGCTGTCTCGGGGAGATGAAGACACTCAGAGAGCCGAGGTTCAACTCCAGGTCCACCTGCCATCAGTACAGAACTCAGAACTCTCTAGTTGTAATGCACACTAACTAGGGCTGTTTTAGCAGAATTTTGCCCAAAGGCAGGGCAAACCAATCTGCTCCCTCCTAACTTAAGCACATTCGACAAATACTAATTTCAACTCAAGAAGCGGTGTTGTGGCAATTATAAATAAGTGTTTTCAGCAATTTCATAACATCATTTTGTCAAGTACCCTAACTCTGTTAAGTCAAAACTAATTTTAAGTCAGAGATTTGTGATTAATTTAACTCTTTTTTTGTAACTATCGTATAATATTTTTCCGATAACTATAACTATTCTTGTATAATTGTACTTTATATGGATAAAGGATGATTTGATTTAATCCTTAAACTTTTTTCAATAAATTTTATATCACTTTGGAATTTGTTTTAGTGGGAAGGTTAAAAAGAGACAAGAATGGAGAAAATAACCATATGATAACGTAGAATTAGCAAAATACATGTAAAAATTACAAATGTGATCCATAAGTGAGTTGATTAGCCTATTTGAATTATTATTTTTTTAAGTGGAAGGCGAGTCTTGGAGAGTCCCTTTCCATCCATTGTCCCTTTTAAATTTTCTTTATTCTCTAATATCTCTATGGATTCTTTTATCTTTATTTTAAAATAATCTTCTTGTGCAGTATTTTTACAATGTCAAACTCCATTCTATGTCCTGTTTCATGAACGTGCTCTGCATAGGTGTAATTCAGGGGTGGCAAGGGGAGGCAGTTGCCCCCCAATAATTTGGAGGACACATATTATTGTAATATATGAAAAGTCAAAATAATTACGATCACAACCAATTTTGCCCCTCCAATCAAAATACTAAAATTACACTTATGGTGCTCTGCAATCGCTAAAGAACTTATTCTGCTCTTTTTGCTGTCTCGTTATTCTGTCTTTTAGAGTAAAACTCCTGTCCGTCTCAAAGTTACACTTCAGCCAGGCTTAGTTTTTTAACTGTTCACAACTCGACAAAAACATGGGTTGTTTGACTCTACCAAATTTGTAAACTGTTCAACTTGACTTTACACATTGGTTTACTTTACGGTAAAACATGGTTATCTTTTACTTGGCCGAAAATGGAATGATTTTGACTATACTGAAAAATTCTTCTGTTTGTAACACGACTCCGAAAGTAAAATATGTATTCGGAAGAGCTCTGAGAAACAATCCAATTATGGTAAGGTTCATTCGGTAAGGTCCATTTATATGACTCAGGGTTACGGGATTAGGTGCTATGGGACCCCGTCTTGGAAACCCTAATCTCTTTTATAAGACATAATCCTCTTAAAATAATTGTGTAGACACTGTAGCTTTTAGAAAGAATTCACAAAGTGACTACTAATGAATAAATAAGTCTTAATTATTCCGTAATATAACAAATGACAAGGACACAAATCATATTAAGAGGGCGCTCCAGTCACAAAACTTTTCGCGTTTCTACCTGCTTCGGCCATAAGGCCAATGTTAACTTTCAAAGCCCGTCCCTCCTCAACGGATTATTCGATATCGTTGATTTATGGCTCATCTTAAAGAGCAAAAATATACCTAGCGATTTCAGTAAGCAGAATTTCGATATCGTAAATACTAATCGATCAATAAAATTTCAAAATATTCAATATTTACGATTTTTTATGCACGAAAAATTTATGATAACAAAATTCTGCTTACTGAAATCGCTAGATATATTTTTGATCTTTAAAACGGACCATAAAATAATCCATTTCGGACAACCCGTTGAGGAGGGATGGACTTTGAAAGTTAACACTGGTCTTATGGGAGAAGCAGGTAGACGCAGAGGACTGGAGCCCCCTCTTAAGTTATGGTATCCGGTTGGGAAGGAAGTAGAACTTACCTTTGGCCCTTGAATATTTTCTCCTTTTTTCATTTTTAATCTCACTTCTTGACGACCACCAAGCTTCGCAATGATAATTGGTTTGGTCTCCATTTTTAACGAAGAATCTAAATCCGAATCGGAGCTCTAAAACAAATTTAAAATGGTACAGCATCTATTTTTAACCAACATTCAAATTATTATTCTCATATTGAAAAACAAATAAAGTCACTTTTTGACACTAGAGAAAGCTTTTTCCAAATTCAATTAGTGTTAACAGATCCAAGCTTTTTTTTAAATTGATTGAGCTTACAAGATTTTTTAAACATATGCAATTATTTGGTAAATCTGAATAAGGTTTTATAATGGAGAATTATGTTAAAGCAATTTTTGTAACACTTATCGCACATAGAAAAGCTTATGATATAACATTCAGAACAGAGTTCATAATTTTATCATAATCAACACCTTGCAACATCTCATTTTATTTACCCTGATAATTTCCATGATAATTTACCTTTTTTTCATTTAAAATATATTTCTGTGTTACAAGTTATATTAAAGTTTAGGTAGGAAAATTACATCATACTTCCACACCAGAAACAGTTTAGATAGACCTTTGTGTAAATCATCGTATAAAAATGTTAATTAGCTTAGTAAATAATTTTAATATAATTCATAATGTAACAAAATTGCTTCAAAACCTTATATTAATTTATTCCAAATTATTAAGTTTTCTTTAAAATTCAAATTTAAGCTCCATAACAGTTAATATAGTGCAACCAATGAAGTGAGCTACAAGAGCTGAAGAATGATAAGTATGCCATGCCAGATGTGTCATTGTAACAATGCACCAAACTCTCTCTCTGGAAATAGCCGGCCAAGTGGTAGCTGCCCCTAAAATTTGATCTCTTTTTAAAATGTGATTTTACCCCATAAATTAGTATTTTGGGTACCAAAAACCCAAATTTTTATTAGAAGAAGAGCTGCAGGCATTATTTTTACCCTTTTGTTACAGCTGTGAAGAAATATAAGCCTGTGGTGAAGATAAAATAGGCTGGTGAGACCAACCCATATTCTCCATTGTGTAGCCAGATGTGAACTTTCATTAATCACCTAATTGTATTAAAATATCAATCTACCAAACTTTGAACAATCAATAAATTAATAAAGAGAACCTTTTTCAATCTTCTAAAGTACATATTCAAGGACTATTTTCAAGATTTAAATTCATCCGAACAGCTTTAAAATCAATTAACAATAGCCTAAAAGTCACGTTGTCACCTTAACAAAATTATCTTATAGTATATTAGTAGCATATGAGTATAATTGATGATTTCAATTGTAAGGATATATTCGACGCCAACACGATCACCCCTTGCCTGAGAAAGAATCTTGTGACCCTGAGCCTAGAGACTAGTGATGTGTCAAAACCAAAACTCAAATCTCAAAACCACCAAAACTTTGGAAAAGTTTCGGTTTTGAGATTCGCTCGGCGAGTTTCGAGAATCAAAACTCAAAACTGCCGAGATTTTTTGTGTCGTTTTTTTAACAGAAATCACGCCCGGGTGTGGATTAATAATGTGAAGGTCAAAAGCCTACTGTCATTGGTCGTCTACCTTCACCTTTTGTGGATTATTGATTTTTTATTTGTGAAAGAACAACTCTAACCAAAGTTTATAATTAAGCTACAAATAAGTGGTTCACTAGTAGTTCTGAAACTAATATTTTTCTAGGATACTTCGAGAATGGCAGTAAGTTAACTGGTTTCCTTGGAGTAACTGGATTTATTTTTCATAACCAAAACCAGGCAAGTAAATAGGATTTTGGAATTTGACTTTTGAGTTTCGAGATTCGATTTTTTAAGTTTTGGTTTCGGTTTCGAGATTTGAAATTTCTGGTTTTGACCATCACTACTAGAGACTATTATTGGAAATAATCAAATAACTCTAAGTAATAAAACATCTCCCCCTCTTTGTAAACATTTATTGTAAATCCCTTTTTCACATTTCAAGATTATCATTTTGTATTTTAACGCAATAAAGTTAGGTCTATCTTTGTACATTGTGTTTGATTCATTCAGAGGTAATGACGATACGAGTTTGTAACACATTGTAGTCAGTCAGCAGTTAGGTACCCATATTGAGCAGACAGTTGCCGGAGCAAACAATAGAAAGACAGAGATTTATTTACTTATTGTTTATGAGTTGAAGTAAGAAGGAAAGAGTATAGATAGAGACATAAAAATATATTTAGAGAGAGTGTATTTACAACCTACCTTGTCAATTATCAAAGATCTAGAGAATGTTCTGGCTTCAGCTGGAAATTCATCCGAATAAAATGAAACACCTTCAAAATGAAACTTGTTAACAGAAAATGCAGAAGAGGTTGTTTCTCCGTTGGGATCACTGACTACACCAGCTTCATCGCAGTAGTCCATGCTAGAACAAATTCAAATTATTTATTGAATTATAACATCTTACAAATGTACAATGTACACAGACGGGAGTTTCGTCATAAGCTAAGAGTTACCATACTAAATATAGTCACTAAAACAAAAATCACAACTTAATTTAAAAATTAAAACAATATTTTAACTGAACAAAAAAGATACATCCAGATTCAAATGTGAGCTGTGAATTCCAGCTGGTCTGTATTACATGGTGATTAATTTATCCGACGTATTAGAAAAGGTTCTTGTCAAGTTAGTTTCAATTCAGAAACTATCCATAAAAAATTCTTCAATATTATAATATGCTTTTTCTAATAATAATTTGTGCAAATTTTTCAAGAGCATACTTTTTGAAGTGTTCATGATCAGACTTTTTGATAGTTTGTTAAAAATTTTGATGGCCATATAATTTGGACTATTTTCATAAAAAGAAAGTCTATGGTGAGGGAATTGAAATAAATGTTGATGACGTGTGGAATAATTGTGAGTAAATTTAAACTTTCCAAAGCTGTCCAGATCACTGTACAGTAATTTAACAATTTCAAAGATGTATAGACTAGTAATAGTTAGAATACCCAATTCCTTGAACAAAGGTCTATAGCTCGTTCTTTTTGAAATCCTAGTAAATGTGCGCACAATCGATTTTTGTGCATTGAGAAGTTTTTTTGTTTTGGAACTGAATCCCCAAAGTACAATTCCATATCTAATTACAGATTCAATATAGGCATAATATACCAATTTACAAATATCATTAGAAATACAACATTTAGAAGTATCATTAGAACACACAAGTATAAGATTTAGTAAAACTTTGACATTTGCACGAAGGAAATTCTAACTAGCCTAGTTCAAATCCTGTTTTAAAATAATTCAAATTAATTTAGTCTAATACTAAGTTGGTGTATTTTTGGCCCAGCAGACTAAATTTCAAATTACATCAGAGTTAATGGAGGTCGTCTGAGGGGCAAGAGGTTACTGAGAGTGACTGTGTGTCATATATATTTTTCATGTCATTTGGTATGTGACATGTCATGGTGTGCATGTGATGAATCAAAATTGGTAATTCTAAATGGTTTTTATGTGGTTTTACAAAACTGTTTCATGACAATAAATACTTACCGTAGGTAAAAATGTATATAGCTTATAGCAAAATCATTAAAAATTTTTTTATAAGAACACTTTTGGAGGGATACTCACTGCCTTATCTTTATCTCGAGAGCCACCCCTGTTCTGCTTCCTTTGGGCAGGTGTTCAAGACGTATCACGGTATTGAGGAATTTCACTTTTACTCTGCTTAAAACTGCAACATAAATCATTAAATGCGTTAACAACAGTAATTTCACAGTAGACAAAAATAAAATCCATACATAGGCCTAGTAAAAAGTAATAAAAGTGAAAATGATTAACTATATGAGGAAACTATGAGTTAACAATATTAAGTCTATTAGCTAATGATTGCCTGATGTATATTTTGTAATTTAAACTCAACTTATTTAAATTTATTTGGCATAAGGGGACAACAAATATTTCATGTAATTTTTGAAAGTATTTCACACTTACATTCATAGACTTTGCATTACTTTTACGTATGGATTAGAAAACCCTGGCACAGCAGCTGGCTCTTCTTTCGCAGGACAATTTTGTACAGGTAACCTGAAGGAAAGGAACTTGCACGGACTGAAAAACTCGCAGGGATGGTGGGATGTGTTATGTAAGAAAAGAAAATTCTGAACAAGGTTTTAAACCTTCATAAAGTTTTGGAAAGATTTGCAGGATCTGAAACTTTTTTTGCATTCCAGGGGGTCACACTATGAAAACATATCAATTTAAACTATGGTAATAAACCAGCAACCAAAGAATAACATAGACTGTCAATTGCGTGCTGGGTTTGAAGCTGGGCAACCTCTGAGTGGTGTGGATGAATCCACGTGAATCGTCCACTACCGAGCGTTGCCCTCGCTGGTGCTGTCCCGGTGCTGTCTTTAATTCAAGGTTATCCCTGTACCAACAGATTTAATTTAATTCTTATTATTCACCTAATTACCCTCAGTGAATAACATTTGTTCAATAACTTATTGCCTTTCTCACATGAATAACATTTCTAATACGAAATATACAAGTATGAAGTTTGATTGAAATTACTCTTAACTTTGAGGCTGCCTGCAGGCTAAACTAAGTATTTTGAGAAAAAATATGAAGAATAAAATTTGTTTTCATGACTTTTCCGAAAACTTTCTCGCTGACAAAAGTCGCTTGACCAAAACATTATAAAAAAACCTGACAGATCAACTTTTTCATGTCTAAATTCAAAACAAAAACTTGGTCTCCTTAGTTTTTAATTTTTTAATTCATTAAAATGTTTTATTTTTTACTCCAACTTAACCCATTGTTGTTGACATACTGTTTTATTAAATTTTACAAAAATAATTTATCTTAGTTTTAACTGTACGTTTAGACGGTTGTAATGAGACGCGGCGAATTAAAATTTATGCCAGTAGCGGCCAGTGGCTGAGCCGTTTAAGCCTCCGAGTGGTGGGGGACCGGCTTCAACTACAGTAATGTATAGTGGTTAGAGATTGCCGGTCTATGTTCGTCATCATCACGATTTTTGCGGGTTAGAAAACCTCAGCATAGCTGCCAGTCACATCTTCCACAAGCGGGAATATTGTGCAGATTACCGGAAAGATAGGATATAGCAGGAAAGGAAAGGGTGGGATGAGACAACAGCCAAATCGATCCTTCAGAGGGCCAACTCCGGTGCCCCTGTGACAGCTGGGATGAGGCTCTCAAACAGGCGACCTGCATTATGCCCTCCAACTGGTCAACTCAACTGACAGGGTATTCATGTACAAAAGCCAGGGACCATCCATTCTCAGGTTGGCAGGTTGGGGACCAAATCCGGATATTCTGACCCTAGCCGCTGCAAATGGAGAGACCAAAGGTGAAAGGAAAGTTTGTCATAATGGACAGCCAAAAGGCTTACGATATGTAATGACAACTTCAATTGCTGTACCCAATGTCAGCCTCAAAACTGGTATAGACCAGTTTTAAAGTAGTCCTGGGACTCCAGTCTATGTTATTCTTTGGTCGCTGTAATAAACTACCAGTATATCCAAAACAAGCATGTTTTATGCTTTATTTTATATTTTTTTATGGAAAACGTTAATATCACAAAACTATTGCTACAACATTGGATGTAATCCCGCAGTCACATATTGTTATATGTTATGTACCTACTTGAATCAATCGTCCGAGCGAACATCTCCAAGCCCTCCATCGTCTCGCTCTCCTTCTCCTCGGGAGGGTTCTGCTTCATACACTCCGCCGCCAGTTGCATGCTCGAACTCATCGAGCTCCACATTGACTCAAACATGGAGGTGCCTGCAAATCAAACAATTGACACCAGCCTCCTTAAAAATATTGAAACAGGCCAACAGATCTAAACATATAATTAGCTTAAATATTTGTTGCCAGGACACCCTATTATTTATTAAAATTAATACATGAACACTGGGAGCCTCAGCCAAAACGTAGATCTGACATAAGGGAATAATGGGCTTGGTTCCACAGTGCTTAAAGAGACAAACCATTCCCATTTGATTATGTCTATCAAAATATTTTAGGAGAAGTCTAAAAAAGAGCACTCTAATATTTCTATCAAAAATAACTATAGATTACTTTATTTGAAAAATATAAAAGGTGCATCTCAGTGAAAATGTTTCAATAGCGGATAAATTGATGCTTGACACAGTGTGTATTTAGATCTAGGATTAAAATCTGTGACAAGTAACTGGCAAGTTATGTGATAGTAGATATACAATTACCAAGATGTCTGATGGATACAAAATACTCAGGAGGAAATGGGAGCCCAGGAGTACTGTTCAAAACATTACTACTGAAAATTAAGTGAATATTCTTATATTCTGGGGATTGAGCAGCAATGCAAAAAAATATTTACTCTATAAAAAAGAGCTACATGAACACGTTTTAAAATTCCCAAAACAGATTTGTGTCAGCCTTTACTTCAAGAACACAAAATTTTAACTCAAGTATCATTTTATATTTTACAAATTTCCTGTTTTATAAACAATAACACTTCCAAATTTCAATTGAGAATGAATGCTCACAACTATAATAGAAGAACATATACAATAATAATAATAATCACTTTATTGAGATGAACTACAAATGCTGTGTATCAATGTTAAAAAACTGAAATTTAGAATTTTTTGTATACTACATAGTAATAGTATTAGAATTAATAAACAATATAAATTTTATAAAAAGAAAAGACAAAGAATATACAGTAGTTTCAGAAATGTCAAAGCCTTGTATACAATAAATGCTAATTTAAATCATTTTATTTATACTTTTAATTATTTCATAATCAAGAGTGGTCTATGTATTCAGACACATGATAAAATGAATTCTGTATTAAAAATTTTTTCAGTTATTTTCTAAATTATTTGAGTTGCTTTCAAATTTTATAAATTTTGGTAATTTATTTAAAAAGGTTACTCCTGCTTGTGAAGGAAGATTAGAAATAAAATTTAGTCGATGTTGTTGGGGCCGTGAGAGATTAGAATTTCTAGTATTATAATTATGGGAATCCCTTCCTAAAATTTGTTCATATTTAAATTTGGAATATAATATAGTTTGAAATATATAAAGACATGGCAGGGTTAAAATTTCAAAATACCTAAAAGTATTTTTTCAAGTCTCCCTAAATGTTAAATTGCCAATTATTCGGATAAACTTTTTTTAAGTCTTTTAAATTCCTTGTCGTTACAGCTACCCCAAAGAGTAATACTGTACGACAAATATGGATATATTAAACCATAATATGCAATCAGTAGCATATTTTTATGGCAGTACTTCAATAATTCTCGCAAAACATAAATGTTTGAGGATACCTTTGAACACAAAATATTTAAATGATCTGTCCAAGTAAGTCCTCTATCAATATAAAGTCCTAGAAACTTGGTACAGTCAACATCTTTCAGAATTTTATCGTCAATCATAATGGTTGTACATTCTTTATCCTCAAGATTTTGGAGGCAGCAGAATTTAATAAAACTTGATTTTGAATCATTCGTTTTTGGATTAATTTCATCGAAAAAATTGAATACACGAATTTAAATCTATATAAGCCTTCATTTATAATTCAGATATAGACTCTTCTGTTAGACAGAGAGTTGTATCATCTGCACATTGAATAATCTTTGAAAATTTTACTGACGTATTGTTATCATTAACATACAGCAAGAATAACAATGGCCCAAGTATAGAACCTTGTGATACTCCAAATTGTAGTTGTATGCTTTTAGATAATTTACCAGATATTTCTACTTGCTGCCTTCTATTTGTTAATTATGAAAAAAACACTTTATTTCATAGGAAGGTAAATCTAACGTGAACAATATTATTTTCTTAAATTATGGAGTACCATATGATTTCAAGATAAATAAATAAAATATCAAGTAGCGTGTGGCAAAGTTGATGAAAGGACATAACAATGCTTCCCTCCTTATTTTCTAAACAAATTTACATCTATAAGTTCATTCTTTGGACTGGCTTTGTTATTCTCGATGAACGTCGAAGTTCAGTTGATTGAGTACAGTTTGTTATTGCCCGGTGGTTGATAGGACTTGACGTTTCTGTAACAGGAATGTCTTCACTACACAGTGTGTCTTCCAAGTTATCTTCTGTATCGGGTGATTGTCCTGAACAGCTGGATCTTGTAGCATTATCAAAATCTGGGTTTTGATAGGTCTTCCTAGGAGTTGGTATTTTACCCACTTGTTTTTCCATTCCCTGGTTTTTTGGGCGGATTTTTGGCTGTATCGGCAGGTGATAATTGACATTCGCTGCAGATGGCCTGCATTTTGTCTCTTTAGCTACCTCACATGGCCGAAGTTGATTGAAATGTCGTTTTATCACGTATCCATCATCAATTTCCACAAGGTAATGGAGTCGACCAAGCTTTTCCACTACAGTTCCAAATTTCCATAAAGTAGATCCTGTGTAATTCCTCGACTGTTTACTAAAGAGTGGTTGTTGGGCTTGATTTTTGTCAGCTTTGCATGGTCTCAACAAATCCAGTTTAGTTCTCAAGTTAGTCCAAACATTAGCTGTGCAGGAGATAGACCAGTACTGAGTGGAGTCGCGCGATACCGGAATAATAATTCACACAACTTTTCATGTAAGGTGCCTCGTTCAAACTGCACACACTTGAGTTTTGTTTTGAGTGTTTGGCTAAATCTTTCTGCTTGTCCATTTGTTGAGGGATTTCCTGGTGCAATAAATCGTTGCCTTATTCCCAGGCGGTTGCAGAAACTTTGAAACTCTGTAGGTTTTGAAGATTGTAGCATTGTCACTGACTAAAATCTCTGGCAGCCCATGGTGACTGAATATTTCTCGAAAGTAGTGTATGGTGCTCTTACTTGTTGATGCACTTCTGATTGGATATATTTCTGGCCACTTTGATCTGGCATCTACAACTATTAAGAAGTGATGATTCATGAATGGCCCTGCGGAGTCTATGTGAACTGTCTGCCAGTTGCGCACTGGTACCTCCCATATGTGAACAGGGGCCTTTTCTGGATTTTTATTGTTCTCACAATATGCCTTGCAACCTCTTACTATGCCTTCAATATCCGAATCAATATTTTTCCAGTAGCAATAGTTTCTTGCCAGAGCCTTCATCCGCACTATCCCTAAATGTGTCAAGTGCAGCTCTTGTAGTATTGCTGGTTGCAGTTTCTTGGGAATAACATCGTGGTGTCCTCTAAAAATAATTCCATCTTGAAGTGATATTTCTGGGTCTGATACTTCTCCATTTAAGACCTCTTCTTTCAATTGAGAGATATCTTCATCGCATGACGTTTCTTTTGCTATATCTGTAGCTGTTACTACGTGTGACGTTATGCAGTGTAATATGTATTGATGAACAGTATAGTCTTCGTCAACTAAATTAACATTCTCTTCTTTTAGAGGTGATGGGTACCTTGAAAAGTAGAAGCATTTCCATGTTTACTCGATACTTTATGCAGAACCTCATAATCAAAACCTGACAGGAAATGAGCATATCTCAGCATTCTGGTTGAAGTTAAGAGAGGGCGTTTCTTGTCCGGATGAAATATAGTCATTAATGGTTTGTTGTCGATAACAAGGGTGAATTTTCTTCCATATAGATAATCAAACATTTTCTTACACCCCCAGCACACTGCAGTTGCCTCCCTGTCCAACTGGCTATCATTAAGTTCGGCGGCAGTAAGTGTTCAACTTGAAAACATGATTGGCCTTTCTTCATTGTTGGGCATTTTATGCGAAAGAACTGCTGATAGACCCACTGGACTGGCAAATTTGGCAAGAATTATGAGTAGCTCTGGACTGTATGGAGTGAGCACCAAATCACTCGCTAACTCTGCCTTAATTTGAATAAAAGCCCTTTCCCATTCATTGGTCCACTTGAATCGTCCATCTCTTCTTAAGAGTTGATTTAACGGGTGTAGAAGTGTTAATGCATTTTGAATGAATTTTGAATAGTACTGTACTAGACCAAGGAATTGACGAACTCCTTCAACATTTGATGGGCGAGTAGCATCTTGAATTGCCTTACCTTTTCTGGGGATTTTTGGATACCGTCTTTTCTGATGACATGACCTAGATATTGTACTTTTCTTTCAAAAAACTTGCACTTATCAATGTTCACGTGCAAATTGTACTGCTCCAGTTTTTCCAGAGCCTTTATTAACCTGGATTTACATTCTTCAAACGTATTGCCTTGTATGACAATATCGTCAAAATAAGCCACCGTTCCATCGAGGTTTTGTACGACCTGGTCAACAAATTTGTGAAATTCATTTGGAGCTGTTTTTATTCCAAAAAACAATCTCTTAGCTAGACAGGTGCTTTTCCTTGAATTTTAGCACTTTCAGAATCAACTGGAAGATGTAGATAAGCTTTGTAAATGTCTAATGTACAAAACTAGTTTCCATTTCTCATTTTGTTCAGTATGTCATCTATTCGAGGGATAGGGTACCGTCCATCATGCAGTTGTTGATTTACAGTTTCCTTGTAATCAGCACAAATGCGGACCAATCCATTTGATTTTGGCATTACTACAATTGGAGTTCCCCACTCGGAGTGATCTACTTTTTCAAGTTTCTCAAGTTAATTTTCACAGCTTCTCAAAGTGTGTGAGGTACTGGTCTAGGTTTCAGGTACACAGGGCTTGAGTTGTCCTTCAACTTCAAAGAGCAAGTAATATTTGGAACTTTTCCAACACCTTGTTTGAATACTTTGGAAAACATTTGTCTTATTGAGTCTTAATGCTTGAAATGGCGGTGTTAGTATCAATCATTGGTTTGGTCATACCCACATGATTGATGTCATGTAAGTTGATCTACCAAGAATGGCATTCTTCTTTAGATTTAAAATGTACAAATCTCTGCAAGACTTTTCTCCGTAAGAGACACTGAGAGTTCAGACTCCAATCGGTTTTAATACTTGACTCGTGTAAGACCGAAAAAGGACATTTGTTTTTCAGGCAGGAACATTTATGTTTACTTTCTTGAAATCTTCGCTGCTTATGATACTGACACGGCTTCCTGAGTCACATTCAAAATTTTGTTGTTTTCCTTTTAAGGTTATTTTAACCATCAACCTGTCGTCCCCTCCATCGTTGTTAAGCACATCTTTAATCCTTTTAACGTCATACTCCGACTCAGAATCAATGTAATTTACCTTTTTTACATTTTGATCAGACGATTGCATTTGTTGTACATGTTTTGTAGTACAAACTCTTTCTGTGTGGCCATCTTTATTACAATACCGACAGTTTAAATCGTTTACTAATCGGCAGTTGGACGTTTTATGATTATTCCTTCCACAATGTAAGCAAACATCCGAGCCGTTTGTTATTTTTACTTTTTGTAAAGTCTTTTCTGGGATTGTAATCGGATTTATGACTGACTGAATTCTTCGTTGTTGCATTGATTTTGTTGATTTAATGTCTGTTGATTGATGGATATGTATTGTTATCAATTTTGGATGACTCTATAGCTAGGGCAGTTCCCATTGTTTTGTCAAGTGTAACATCACCTAGCTGCAACAGTTTTTTTTCGAATGTCCAAGTCGTGCAAGCCCCTGATAAATTGAGCTCTAAGCATGAAAGTGATCACTGATTTTGTACAGTCGCCTTCTTCATACCCAGATTTGAAACCAGTTGAGCTTGCTAGTTGTTTAAGAAATGCTAGATAGGTTGTAATTGATTCATTCTCATTTTGTATTCGAGAAAAGAACTTGTGTTGCTCAGTTAAGATGTTCTTCTTTGGACACAAATGTTCATTTAGCAGTTTCAGTAATTCCTTGTAGGTTTTAGTCTGGTCTATCTAGAGATGTTAAACTGCTGATAAGTTTGTAGTGTCTGGCTCCTAGGCAGTTTATTAAATTACCAGATGAAAAACACTTAGTATATGTGTTTGTTTGTGTTTGTGTTTACTCTATGTGGTAAATATATTCCTAGTTCTAAACTTAAGGTTGCTAGGTAACATAAAACAAGATGGCGATATCTGCCTCAAATGAATAAGGTCGGACAAAATTACAATTAACAAAAAAATCTATTTATTTACAAAATTGACATTTCAACATATTTAAATTGTGAGGGGTTGACAATTGGTATTACAAAGGTAGGGGAAATATATATATGATTTACTTTATACAATTATGAAATAAGCCTCGGCGTCGTTCTGTGGGTAGTATTAAAGTCTTAATCTCAGGGTGTTACAATGGATTCGCAGTGGTGGCTCTCTTCTTTGATTCTAGATTTTGCTTTTAAATTTTGAATTTGATTTTCTTCGTAATAAAATTCCAAATCTGATTATTGATTATGAAATACGGAATTATTTGAATGTTCAAGAAGTCAATTTTGGCTTGGCATCATCCAGAAATGGCGGCCATGATTTTGAATAAATGTTTTAGGCCTAATGATTTCTGTCCTATTTTCACTGTTGATAATAATAAATACAGAGTTCTCTTCTTATACAAATTTTGAATTAAAATGTCTATTGATGAAGAAACTTGAAGATAACCAGTAATCAAGCTACTCGGTCCGCCTGATTCTGGTTTAATTTAGTCTCTAGCCTAGATAAGTTGGGGTTGTGTTACCAATGGCATCTTCTTCACCAAACCATATCTTCTGGCCTCAAATAAATAAAAGGGAATACTTATGATGGTTTGGCTCTTCTCCTATACTAGAAAATATCAGACTCAGAGATGTCTGATTTACTTTTAAATGGGAATTTACTAATTTTAGATGCTGTTCAAAATTTTATATCTAACACCAAGGCCGGTTCAATTTAGAAGAAGGGAAGAGAGTTGAATTTTCCCACCACAATGTAGTCACACATGATTTCTTTCTTGAGGCTTTCAGTACACATGACACTTTCACTTTGAATTTCCACTGTCATTACTATATAACATTTGGCCAGTAATCTATGTATTTAAGGTCAGGCGATAATTAAAATTTGTGTTTGAAGTAGTTTTGTACTATTTCTAATACAAGGTGGTTACATGGGTGAGTAATACATTTATCTTATAAACACTTAGAGATATAATTTTGTTATATACAAATTAATTACATATATATGGATAGGCCTAATAGGTTTTTATAAGGGCACATCGATATTTTATGGGGGCCTAATCCGGGTTTGTACATGATTACGTACTTTTATATAGGCCTATTTAGCTATTATTATTGAATATTTACCGACATAAATTATGAACTGTTGCACAGAAGAATTCAAGAAAATGAATTATCCCAACGAATTTAAGAAAATGTTAAAAGAAAAACTTCTTTCTAAGTGTGTATAGAGGACTTTTTCGAAACTTCCGATTAATCTTAACTAGTTTATTAACATGTAATTTTAATAATTTTATGTAATATTACAAAAAAAACCAATCATATTCATGGCAATTGGGTTGCTATATAAATAAATTATATAAATAAATATTGGAAAAACTAAGGCTTGCAATTGGAAACAGTGAATTTATAGATTCTTCTGAGGTAGTTACAACAGATTTACTGTTTTACTGTACAACAGATTTTAAGGTTTGCTGCAACCTGCCTACTCAGCGAATTTCCAATGCACGTATATGTCTTAATAACACTAAGCCACTTATCAAGATTCATAAAAAATATATCCACAAATAAGGGATATATAAAATAATAAGTATTCTCTATAAGAATAACATTGGGGATTAGTAGGCAGGTTTGCTGCAACAAGGAACGCAAAATAATGTTTTCATGCAAATATCAATAGAACTCAACTAAGTGAAGTCACATACCAAGTTTCATCTTTATACATTCATAAATAAGCGGTATGTAAAATTTGAATTATTCTCTATGAGAACAACATGGGAGCTGAGTACCCAGGTTTGCTGCTACAAGATTCATCGGCAAAAAATAGTTTTCTATGCAAACAACAATAAATCACAACCAGATGAAGCCATATACCAAGTTTTGTCAGTGTATGTTCATAAATAAACGAGATATAAAATTGTTCTTTTTCTCCATAAGAATAACATTAGACAACGTACTGTGTTTAGCACTTTCAATATCTCGGTAACCAATTGACATAGAGCAAAGATAAAAACACCAAATTGTTTGTTTTTTGAGGTGAATCCAATGGTGTAAATTAAAATTTGATTTCAATAAAAATTACATGTAAAACCCCCCCCCAAAATACCTCTTCGGATGGTCCGATCCGTCTCGATTTTGAACTTGTTCAAATAAATGCTACTTTACACGTCTGTACCAAATTTCATCAAGATCGGACCTTTTTTATGAGAGTTATCGTGCTTATGGACACATAAATAAATATATATATATATATATATATATATATATATATATATGTAATATATATAGATATATACAATATTTGAACGAATGTACTTTTGGCATCTGGGGGCCTCAAAATGAAAAGTTATCATGGTATCGGGCATAAGTTTTACCATGCCCACCTAAGGTAATAGCTTCTTCCCTATAGGGGAAATTTGCTAAAAACAGAAAAAAACAAATATAAAAAAAAAACAGAACCAGCTAAAAAAACTAACCATCAGGTTAAAACTCTGAGAATAAGAGGTTTTGAGTCTCAGAAATCGATTGACAAAATCCTAAACCTCAGGAAAACTAGAATTTTGCTGGAAAACAAATTCGAAAATCTAAATGATAGACTAACAGTTTCAAATTGTAACAAAATAATCAGAAAAGCTGATAAAACAACCAATGTGCTGTCAAAGTATTATTCATGTCGTAAGGTATCAATACGTAATTCTTCTTCAAGGAAAGCTCGGCCCCCATTTTAATATATAATAAATGTATAACTCTGTACAACCAATCTCACCAGTATATCACCTTCTTGTTTGATTTACCTAAGTGTGATAACAGAAGAGTAATTACAAAATAAATATTAAAACAAACACACAGAAATGGTAAAATAGCTGAATAGATCATCTTAACCTACCGACAGGTGCTAATACTGACTTTCTCCCAGTCCCCTCTTCTCTCTTGTCTAGTGTATGAGGTTCACTTCTTTACCTCATTCATAACTCTTCATATCTTACCTGCTTTTAAAACCAATTGTGTCAACTGCTACACTGGGGTCCTAACTTTGTTAAATTTAACTCAATCTTAAAAGAGTTTAATACAGGCTCAAAAATATTGATGTTACCTGAATCTTGTCTCTGTTTGGGTTGCACAGTCAAAACCATGCCTGACACTTCAACATAGCTTGAGTCAGTTAGGAGAGAAGCCCAAGGAATGGACACAGACATCTCTGAGATGTAGCCATCAACAAATTCAAACGGTACATTGTGTTGTTCTCCAAGATCATTGAGAGCCTAAAATTAAACCAACATTAGACAATCAAGTAAATCATTCATCAAATAAAACATTTTTTAGGTTTAAAAAGAGTTGTTTTTAAAAATAGAAACAACTTTTTAGGTAACAATCAGCTTTTAACCTCCCCAACATAAACTGAAAACAATATAGGCCTAGCCACAAAGTAAATCAAGTACGGTAAATCATTCCTCAAATAAAACATTTTTTAAGTTTAAAAAGAGTTTTTAAAAACAGAAACAACTTTTTAGGTAACAATCAGCTTTTAACCTCCCCAACATAAACTGAAAACAATATAGGCCTAGCCACAAAGCTTAAGGTCACGTAGAGTAAATGTGTACAGTGGGAGAGTAACTGTTGTCTCTGAACATACCAAGAACTTTTGGTCATAAAAACGATTAGAATTATCAAAGTTCATTTAACATTGCAAAAATAACTCCTATAGGTTCACAACAAACGTGAAATTATCCAAGATGTTTAATTAAGGGGTCCCAGTTCCATTTTTAACTGGTCTTTCATATTCTATATTGGAGGGATTTCCCCTAGTTCAGTTGAACCTGTAGCTTGTTAGACCTTCAGAGTTTTTCAGGTAAGATATTTTCTCCCAATGACTCAGGACCGGACCCCCGACTTGGCCACAAGCTTACTAACAGATCAACCCCTTTACTTAGAAGCCTGGTCTAAGGAACAGAAGATCAGGTTTCTCCGGCTAACTTGTAATTTTAGCTAACTATGGATTTTTCTGGTATGCGCCTTGAGGCTTTTAAAGAATGTGTAGTGAAGTTGAAATGGGGTTGTGCTGATGAGTTTGATGGATAATTTGTTTTTCTCCAGCTCTATATATGGCCTTTGCATTGTATAATGTTTAATTTTGATTTACCGGTAGTATTAATTGATTGGTTTGCATGTAGTTGTTTTTCTCTTGTTATTTTATTTGTTTGCGGAGTCAAATATATTATATTTTGGATGGTTTTTCAAAGTCTTCACTCTAGTAATTCCACTTTTGTTTTTTATTGCCTCTAAGATAAAACTGTACATACATTTTTATCTTCCATCATAATTTCAGATCAATTCATTTCTGGGGTTGCTACTTTACTGTAGTCAATAATTTGCATTAGTTATAAGAAATTTTCATTGTATTGTTTTATTTTTACTTTTATTAGTTACACTCAACAAATTTTAAATTGTGTATATTCTTGTTCTAAGCATTTTAGTTAATTTTCACTCATTAATTTAGCATAAACAAATAGTTTCTAACGGTATTTACGCACTTAAATGGATTGTATTGTTAGCTAATGATCCACTATTTCACTTGTTTAGCATGTTAGCTATGTTCTTTTTATTTCTTGTTACTCAGTATTGGCTTCGGCCTTTGATAAATAAATAAATAAATTCATTAATATTCCAGGATACGTATTTGGAGGAATATATGATCTAGACAATAACATCTTCCACTTTTTGCAGGATAATGATGATGCTTTTTGCAGCTATCCTAGCATTGACAACGCACAACCCTTCGTTCAGCTTCAATTGGGCTAGCTCACTGAGCTACGTACAATGCATGTTGCGTACAATGATGAGACTTCCAACGTCATTCAACCAAACTGTTTCCTTTGGCAGCTCAGATCTCAAAAGGCTGTCATATGTCATAAGCAACCTTCTGTAGATCTGTGCCAAGTACTTCATCCTGCATTACATCAAAGGTAAAATCCATTGTCTATGGACTGTCTTCGTGTTGTGTGTCAGAATCCAAAATCGAAGTTGATTAGTGATAAGATGCAGCATTGATGTCATATCAATTCTTTATTTGCGATATACTTAAATTGGATAAATCGCTAGAAAAATCAAATACCGCATGGGGAGTACTTTTTATTAGGTAAACGACATGACATGACATGAATATAGGGAATTTATTGATATATATTTCATGTGCATGTCATTAAATTCATTTATGACTAACCTAATCTGCTACGGATACATTCTGCCAGGTGAAATCTCTTCTAAATAACATCACTGCAACATTCAATTGTCAGAACACAGTTGTAATAGGGCTATTGTCAATATAAAAATGTTACGAGGCAAAAATATGGGACTCTAAGGGACTATTGAAGATTGGCACCACTTGTGGTTATCACACATTGGGTCTTACATTAGGCCTACGTTGTTTTTATGTAGGCTATTTCATTTTTACAGACCACAATAAATAGGCTAAAAACAACCGACATCAAGAGTCTGATGTTGCTAAATAGCTTTCTGACGGTCTGAGCCAGTGCAGAGGTTGACAATAACTTAAGTACAAAAATCATTCTGGATCCTGGTCATTCTGGACCGGACACTTCAGTGGGGTCCATATCTACAGAGGATCATTGTCCGGAGTAAGTGGTCTCTTTTTGCATGTAGGCGAATGGTCGGGGCAAACTGGGGGCTGCAGCCTAGGCTCATGCATTGGCTGTACGTCAAATCAAATCAAATTTTTGTTTTTTAAATTCTTCTATTAGCTGGTCAAATGCAACATTATAAAAAGCGCAGTTATTACCACTGGGTTTTTTAAAGAATTCTGATTTTGTAACCAGACCGAGTATTTTTGCCCCATTTTTTACTCTTTGTAGTGTTTGTAATTTTGTAGTTTGAATTACAAAAGCCTGCACCACTAGGTTTACCAAAAGACTCTTTGAATGCCACTACTACTCCTCCACTCATATTTTTCTCATGGCTGAAATCAGCCGATATGCAGTGAGCAAAGGCACCTTCTCATTGTTTCTGTACTGTTTAATAACATGTCTCATGTCAGCCTCTAGTACTGTAATACTAGGATTCTCAGTGTTTGGATGTGTATCTGTTAATTCTGGTAAAAACAGTGGCAATTCATTATGATGATCTGAGTTTAGTTTGGACAGAGAAACAGCTGCATGACCCGATTGCAAATCGTGAAACTTAAGAGTACCATCGTGTTAGAGCGTTAATGGCTGCATAAGCCAGTTTTGACTTGCCTCGGTCGTTCAGATGTAATCCATGAGTTATAAAATGGAAACGTTTAAACTTATTTAAATCTATCAGATTCAAGTTATAAATCCTACCACTCAATTCTGCAAAATAACTGTTTACTGTCAAGAAATCCAAATTATCAGAGTGGTTCAAAGGCCTGACATATATAGTTGGGATTGTACAAAGAAAAACTGCTCTGGTTTTGCACACTTTAATAAGTTTTCCTTCTAGGTCTCTGTATAAACTTCCCAAACTTCCATTGAGACTGTCATTTGTGCCCCCTAAAACAATCAAAGGGTCCTGTTCCTCTAAGGACGCTGAATCTACAGCTACAGTCTCGGCGGTAAGACCTGCCATGACCTTCGGCTCACTCGTGTGGTGGACGAAAATGGAATCAGGGCTTGCATGAGGAGCCTTGCGGGAGTTTCAAGACTTGCATACCTCATCATCACGGGTGCCCTGAGTAGCTGTCCTGGGGCCTCTCTGGAATGTCTCCTCGACCTCACGCCAATTGACCTTTTCATCAAGGAGGTGGCTAGGAAGTGCGCTCATCGTCTCCATTACGAGAATCTCTGGATGTCTTCTAGAACACCAGTTGGCCACACTAGAATCACCCTTGTGGTTCAGAGCGACGTGCTCGACATACCAGTTAGGTACTCTTTTGATAAGTCTTTTGAAGTTTGCATCCCCTCAAGGGAGGATTGGGATGAAGGGAAGAGTCCTCTTCTGCCCTGCGACTAGGAGTGGTTCACGGATGGGTCAAAGGTAAGGGGAGCACCAAGGCTGGAATACTGGGGGTGCAGACTGGTTTTGGCTTTCGTCTTCCAAATGGCGTGTATCTCTCGGTGTTTCAGGCTGAGGTCACTGCGATCATGGAGTGTGCTCGGGAGAACTTGAGACGTGGTCTCAGGGAGGAGAGCATCTGCATTTTCTCGGACAGCCAGTCTGCGCTCAAGGCGCTGGACTCCTGGGAATTCAGATCCAGGATTGTCTAGGACTGTCTCTCAACAGTGTCGTGCCTTGGCAGGCGCAGCAAGGTCACGCTTTGCTGGGTGCCGGGTCAAATTGGAATCAGGAGGAACGAGGCTGTGGATGAGCTGGCAAACTTGGCATCGTCGGCTGCACTCATAGGCCCTGAACCCTTCTGTGGAATCCCTCGTGAGTATGCAGGTCAGACCATCACATCATGGGCTTGGGAGAGGTACCAAAAGATGGGCGGAGCTCCCCGCACTGAGGGTAAGCAAGCTCACCCTTCACTCGCCATCGCAGCGGATGGCTTCTGACATCCTGCGTCTGAGTAGGCGAGACATCAAACAAATGACAGGGTTAGTCGCTGGACACCTGAGGAAATACTTGTCTCGCATGGGTATCTTCAATGGAGACCCAGCGTGCAGGAAGTGCGGGCAGTCTGAAGAGACTGCCGACCATCTGCTTTTTGATTGCAACGCTCTGAATGAGGTAATTGCTGCCACTCTCGGAACCATGGTGAGGGGTAGTCATCTGCCTCGGGAGGTGTTTGGGTCATTCCACGTGAAATCACCTTATTTTAGAATTTATGGTTGCATGACCATTCTAAATATTTTCTAACCATGTAATTATCTATTCCTCAGAAGAATACAACTTTTTCTAAATTCTTTTCTTACGCCGTTCAGGATTTATGCTTACTTAATAAAGTTGCCTAGAAGAGTAATTTTATTATTTTAAGGGTTTGCGCTAAAAATCATAGCTTCTATGGTTTTCAAGATATTTTAGTTATGGTTATTTCGTTTTGAAGGTAAGATTACCTTCAAAATGATGCAAGTCAAGTTACTAGTAAATAAATTTATACTGTAGTAAATTAATTATAAAAAATGAGTTTTCAATGAGCCGAGCCATTTTCAAAAATGTATGTACCAAAAATGGAATGAGACCAGAAATTAATTGTTTGCCCATAGAAGCTTCATATAGCAGTCTTTAATAAAAATACATAACATGATTAAGATTTTATTTCCTTCCCAATAATATTTGAAGTCAAAATGGGAAATTGAGTGATTTTGGGGTTTAATATCTAAAAAGGGGTACCAGATCAAAGGTTGATTTTTGTGTATTAACTTACCTAACTGAGTAATTTGGATGGCAAAGTATCACTTTGTGGTTCACCGTACTTTCCGAGACATGAGCATCAATCATATTGGTAAAATACAGTGTGTCTGCAGCCAATGTTGTTTAGTAGAATAAGCATCAAAATAATTTATTTTCATATTTGAGGATTTTATTGGATAGTTTAACCTAAAAGGTATATTTACGAAACATTTACACTGTAGTGTGTATAACCATGGTATAACATAGTTTTGTTGAAATTACAAAACAATGTGAGAATGAGTTTGAGTACTCTATTGACAGTTTAGCATCATACCTGTTATCATAATATTTAAACAGTATATTTCTATATTTATAGTTAAATATTAGCAACAAAAAATAGTTTCATTACCTTACAATAGGTACAAAAATTCTTTCCTTAGAAACAAATAGTTTCTTGAGTAGCATAATATGTGTTGTCGCAATTAACAGGATAAAATAAAACTACGTCCCACAACTCTACAAAATATATTTACACTTATACTGTACTTACAGTGGCGGATCTAGAACTGGTAGAAGGGGGGTCTGGGGGAGTCCCCCCAGCTGAAGGGGGTTCCGGGGGCTTCCCCCGAAAAATTTCAAAAGATGTTACTCTCCACATTTTTGCCAAATTTAATCAAAATCGGGCATTTCTTTCAAAAGTTATCGAGGTAAGGGACACTTATACACATATATATGAATTTGAACGAATAGTGTTTTTGGCATCTGGGGGCCTCAAAACCAAAAGTTATCATGGTCTCGGGCTTAAGTCTTACCATGAGACCTACAGTAATAGCTTCTTCCCTATAGGGGAAATTAGCTAAAATTTAAAAAATCTATATATTAGCCTACTACGCTAGGGGTTTTTTCTTCACGGTCATAACTCGATAACAGCTGGACGGATTTTAACGCTTGAGGTGCCAAATTAAAGGTATTTTTATGTAAATTTGCCAATATGTCTCAACATTTTAAGAAAGGGCATCACTTAAACACAGTAAAGGGTTGAAATTTTGGAACAGTGGCACTATCCGACGGCGGAAGACTAAACTACATGTGGATTGAAACTACGTTGTTATCATCCGTTTTAATATCAGATGTTTTGTTGTCTGTTTACAACTGAAGAAACCTTTCGCTGGGTACAAACTTGCTCGGATTCGAGCAACCTGACAACTAGTTAGTTTTATTCTTCTGAGGAGTAGATAATTACATGGCGAGAAAATCAAAAATTGTTAAAATGGTCATGCAACCAGCATTAGGTGATTTCACATGGAATAACCCGTTTGTATGCAGGCTACAGTGTTTCATCAGGCTCCTGCAACTCGATGGGTTCTGAAACCAACATTCAGCGGGGAGCGCGAAAAGCCCAAGCGGCTGATGTGCCTCAACAAGCTAAATCAACAGTGCTCGCAGAAGAGTCTTTGGTGGATAAGATCTGTAATTCTTTTGAGTCCAAACAGTCAACGCATGTAGTTCTCTGTGACTTGTCACATGCTTTTGATGGCATACCACATAATGTCCTCTTGGTCAAATTAAGTTTTTATGGCCTAGGAGATTCTTCCCTCAGGGTGGTTTCCTCGTACCTCTCAGATAGAAAGCAAATTGTATCTTGGAATGGTAGAAACTCAAGTCGAGTGGATATTTTGCACGGAGTCCCGCAAGGATCTGTTCTAGGACCTTTATTATCGATCTTCATTACAATGTAAATGGTAATGTCCTTCTTTTTGCGGACGATAAGCTTACAACTTTGTTTTCCTCTCACAAGAACTGGGTTTTGGCCCAGTCTGCAGTGAAAGAAACTATGGCCCTGGCTGAACACTGGTTTGTTATAAATAAGCTAGCCTTAAATTAAACAAAGACCAAGGAAATTACGTTTAGTTTTTTGTCAGATGTACCAAGGAGTGATCCAGTTAAGCTTTTGGGTTTTGTATTAGATGACAGTTTGGTATGGAATGATCACATTAATGTTGTATGTACAAGACTGAGTAGAGTTCTGTTTTTACTGAGGATATTAGTATTTGAAGTGCCTTTGCCTGTGGTAAACCAGGCCTATTTTGCATTTTTTACTCTATTGTAGCATATGACACTAGATTATGAAGTCATGCTTCAGGTGTTCAAAGAATCCTTTTAATTCAAAAGAAAGCCATGAGAGTGATATGTCTGTTGGTTACCTTGAGCTGTAAACCCTTGTTCATTCAGAATTCTATTTTAACAGTTGTCAATGAATATATTTTTCAATGTCTTACAGTAATAAAAAATAGACATAACACATTTATCTTGAATAGTGATGTGCATGGACACATTATCAGGTACAATAGTAATATATTTATTCCTATAAATACAATTGCTGCTAAAATCAAATTGTTGTTTTCCTGTTTCAGGTATTAAATTTTTCAATCACTTGCCAATGTATGTTCAAAACCTGCCACCCTCAAAATTATCTGCAGTTGTTTAAAATTGGCTCTTAAGAAACCCCTTTATAACTCAAAATAATTTTTCCAAGCACATCAAAGCACATTTTTAGCTAACCAAACTAACATAACCAATAAATAGAGTAACCAACAATCAGCAGTGTATGTCTACACTGCCTACTAACACACTAACACCGGTACGTAAATTATAATTGTCTGCATGGTTTGTGCATAAACTTTGATTTTGCCTTTTTTACCTGAATGGAGATTGTTTATTTGGTTTAAAAGTGTTTTTTTTGTTTGCTTTTGATGTTAACTGACATAGCCTATTGTACATACTGTATTGAATGGCCGAATAAATACCTATTGACTTATTCCACAACTACCAGAGTCCTTAGAATTTAACCTAACCTAAACCACAACCACCAAAACAACATGACCTAACCACAAAAAAATCCCTTATATAACACAAAAAAACAACCTATCCTACCACAAAACAGCCTTACCAAACCAGGCCCAACTAATCAACACAATATGGAACCGCAAGTCAACCAGGACTAAGTTATAATGCCTCCAGTAACAACCAAAGGAATGCTGGGGAGAAGATTCAGGTTATTTGAAATCAGTCATTGATCTCTCGTCTATGCTCCCAGTAATGACCTATACATATTGTTAACAAAATGAGAATTTGATAGCAAGGCCTATTTCAACTAGACGATATACGATTTTCTAAAACTAAATTGTATTTACCTGTACATCAAAACTGACATCTGTTACAGACCCAGTTCCATTATATAAATCAACTGTAAGTTGATCTAATGTCAATTTTTCTTCAAAGAATTGTCCCAAATACCTTTGAAGAAGGTACCTAATGGCTCTTTTCTTAATGTTGTCACTGAAAGGTATATATTGAAACCACATTGTGGCAAAATAATTTTGCCATAAACTTATCTATCTTTGGGACTAAAAACTATCGTTCTTAGCTTGCTTGAAAAATAGTTTATTTAAGAAATATAACTGAGACTATGTTTATCGAAGCTGCAAATTAGTAATAGGCTACACTTTATAAAACACTTCCTCCACACTGCAAGGTCAGTGTCACAGATAATTCAATTGTAACCTCGTTTAATATGTATTACGCACTGCATGTCTCCCCCACAGAACACAATAAGCACAGCACACTGATTAGGTGTTTTGTTTTCAAACAAAGAAAACAACAGCTGTGTTATTCTTTCTACTCTGAAAATACAACACAAAAGCTGTAGTAGCATCTGTAAACATTGACAGGATATCCAGGTTCAGGTAAGGTAATGTTTTTGTTTTTAACGAAACAGCTGAGATAAATATTAACCAGCCTACCAGCCATTCAAAAAGAAGCAGACAAACCCAAGGTTATTGTTACTCTATGCTTGAGATCCTGCAACCAATCGCATATCGCAGCAGCGAGCAGCAAACTTTTGCTGCTCAGGTCTGCTCCTTTCTACAAAAAACTATTCCTACACACTGTACACAAGATAGGATCTAAGCATAAGCTACATAGAGGCGCACCACACAAAAAACACATATAAAAGTCCCAAAAAAGCAAAAAAATAAAGGCCAACCGACCGACCTGGGCCGATAAGGACCCGCACCACTGGCTGCGTCTAGGGACCTGTACCTACAGCTCCTAAATCCGGCTCTGATTATACATTATCATGTCCGGCCGCCGTATGGCCGATCGTTTGTGCTATATCGTAAAATGGTGCCAAACACTGATCCAGTAAGGCGTCTTGCCTCCTCGCCCGCTCTGCATTTTTGTTATATATTCATTCTCAGTTGAAGAGGGGCTTCCCCAATGAGCTATATTATAATCAGGAGAATAGTTGTGGGTGTAAAGGCGTGTGCACAGTACGTCAAAGGCTGTAGGTTCAAGACCTGATTGATACATAATATTTTTGCAACTGAAATCCTTTAAAAAATATATATTATTTATTATAATATTAAGCAATTAAATTTAAAATACATGCTTTTATAAATCAAAATAACCATACAACATTTATAAATTGTTGGCATTTTGTTTGGGTATTTTGTTGTAGCATTTGGTTGGCAAATACAACGTTGGGCCAACGGTGAGCCAACGGACATTTCTTACCTTTGGCTAACGAACTGTGCCAACCATTTCTCAACGTTGGCCCAGCGATTTGTGCTACTAGGGTGCTGTTGTGCAAAAAATCCTTACATTTTTACAGTATTAGCGAATTTCCCCTATAGGGAAGAAGCTATTACCGTAGGTCTCATGGTAAGACTTAAGCCCGAGACCATGATAACTTTTAATTTTGAGGTCCCCAGATGCCAAAAACACCATTCGTTCAAATTTTTATATATGTATATATATATATATATTTATATATATATTTATATATATATTTATATCTATATTTATATATATATATTTATATATATATATTTATATATATATATATATATGTGTCCGTAAGCACGATAACTCTCGTAAAAAAGGTCCGATCTTAATGAAATTTGGTACAAATGTGTAAAGTACCATTTATTTGAACAAGTTCGAAAACCAGATGAATCGCACCATCCGAAGGGGGGTTTTTGGGGGGTTTTGTACCCCAAAAATGTGTTTTTTGGGGTTTTCACATGTAATTTTAATTTAAATCAAATTTTAATTTATACCATTGAATTCAGCTTACAAAAACAAACAATTTGGTATTTTGATCATTGCTCTACGTCAATTGGTTACCGAGATATTGAAAGTGCTAAACACAGTACGTTGTCTAATGTTATTCTTATGGAGAAAAATAAAAATTGTATATCTCGCTTATTTATGAACATAAACTGGCGAAATTTGGTATATGGCTTGATCTGGTTGTGGTTTATTGTTTTTTGCACAAAAAAAATTTTTTCGCCTATGGTTCCCGTAGCAGCAAACCTAGGTGCTCGGTCCCCATGTTATTCTTATGGAAAATACTTAAAATGTTATATATCGCTTATTTATGAATGTATATGGATGAAACTTGGTATATGACTTCACTAAGATGAGTTCTATTGATATTTGCATACAAAACCATTATTTTGTGTGCCTTTTTGCAGCAAACCTGCGTACTCATCCCCAATGTTATTCTTATGGAGAATAATTAATATCTTAAATATCGCTTGTTTGTGAATACATTTCTTATGTATCCAGTTAAGTGTTTTAATGTGTTATGTTATATATTCATTAGAAATTCGCTGAGTATGCAGGTTTGCTGCGACGGGCTATTATAATTATGCTTGTTCAAGTTCCTATATTGTATATTTGTAATAATTTGTTCAGTTTTATTTCACTAATTGATTCTAAAACAAAAAGGTTCGGTACGGTTAAAATATTTAACTATATCTAAAAACACCCCTACAGTGTGCTTGAGGAGCAAGTTTAGCCTTTTTTTTTGCCAAAGAAATATTTTTCCAAATTTCAAATTCCTGGTCCCCAAAGTAATATCATGTAGAACCTGTTTTCATTTCTGTTTTGATGATGAAAAGTATCCTTTCTTAAGTCTTGATTTGCTCGTCCCACCTCAACTGTTCCTCCAATACCACTCCAAAAAAGTTGTTTGATGGGTTTGTTGTAAATGCTACTATATCTTCCTGGTTTTCTATTACAGTCCAAGAGGGGTATCATTTTTTACTTTTCTCTGGCTAGTTTGAATACACATAAAATTGATTTTGGTTGAATTTAAGATCAAGTTGTTTTTTGAAAAATATTGTGAAAGCTGGTTGACTGCTTCTGCTTCTACTGAGTTTATTTGCAAGTTTTGGATATGTTTATTTTTGATGAAAATTGTTGTGCCATCAGCGAATTTGTAGGTTACATCAGATGTTGTTTCATTAATGTCATTGATGTAAATTTAAAAAAGTATAGGCCCCAAAACTGAGCCTTGAGGCACACCACTGATGACCCTTCCCTCCGTTGATCTTACAAGTTTGCGCATTAAAAAAAGGAATTACGTTGGATTTCAGTTACTTGAGTTCTATTGGTTAAATTAACTTCTCATCCAACTTAATACTTTACCTTTAATCTCGTGTTTTCGAGTTTATTTAGGAGAATAGGTATAGGTATAGGGGTATAGGTACACAGTCGAAGGCTTTGGGTCAAGCCCGCGAAGCAGCCCACGACCAACTTTCCTCCCTCCAGCACGTCAATACATCCATTTACTATCTATTAGAGCTACTTTGGTGGATTTACTCCTCCTGAGGCCGTATTGCTTATTAGGACAAAAAATACTATTATTTTCTAAAAATGAAGTTAATTTATCACTGACTGATTTTTCTATTCATTTTGAGACTACTAGTAGTATTGATATTGGACGATATATAGTTCCTCAGTCTCTGCGCCTTTTAGCGAATTTCTCATTTAGGAAAGAAACTATTACCGTATGTGATAAGAGCAGGGGCGGCCCGTCAGTTTTTCAGCACCCGTGCAAAGACCAAGCTTGCCGCCCCACCAATGTCCTTAGGGCGGTGCACCAGATACATCCACACAGGGCATCGCGCCTACGAAGGCCTCGCGCTTGAGAGATTTTGATTTTTACGGGGGAGCTAGAGACGTCATGGCAGGGAGGAAACTTGTAGGCTATTGGCGATTAAAAATTAAACAACTAATGACAATTACAATTACTAGTACTAGTTTTGTCTAGTAGTCTATACTTAGTCACCCCTAACACTATAATTACCTCTTTTGAAACAGATATAACCGCAAAATTCAATGTTTTGAAAAAAGTGAGACATTTTCGTGTGCGTGTCTATTACCTACAACCCCTATTGCCAACCACCCTTAAAACCCATATCTTATACCAAAATAACCTTGTACCCCGTTAACGTATTTTGTATTCCTAATTTCTAGTAGAAAAATAGATACCAATCCATATACTGGTAGGAAAAAGTGTAAATGTGTGTTAACTCCGAATTTCTCTACTATAGTACTGCCTCATTTCCCTGCGAGATCGTGGTGACGTAGCAGCCCTGGCGAGCTCCGGCGACTCGCGGTGATCTCGATGCGAACTCCCTTGAATCACACCATTTGTTTCCTGGCTGCTTCATCGCGCTCGCGCGAGATCGCAGCGATCTCGCCGGTGAAAATCGCCCTTGTGAGCCGAGTCTAAGGGCTGAGTATTTTGTTCCTAACTTAATACAGTAGTGCAGAGGCAACACTTTATGACCGGTAGGCGATGTACGGTAGAATTTCGGTGTGGAGGGGGCGGCGAGGGCTAAGGACGGCGCTGGCGACCGACCCCCCGACCACTCCTCATCACCCAAAATCTTCCTCACATGGATCTGAGATAAGAATAACACGTGCGCACCTCGCTCCATCGCTTGTTGCGTTTGTGTTGCTTCTGGTTCCGTGAGATACTGATCATCTAAAATGACAAGCTATGGACAACATTCAGCTCAGAGACTTGTGTAATTCAAAATTTTGATTTAATATATTATAGTCCTAGAAATGTTCCCGATTCCGATATTCCGCACCATAGGCGTAATTCGGGGGTGCAAGTTGCCCCCCAAACATTTTTGAGAACATATGATTGTAATATATGAAAAGTCACAATAATCACGATCTCGACCATGTTTATACCAATCTCTCCAATCAAAATACAGAAATTACGCTTATGTTCCGCACCACTAAAATTGTTTGACGTTAACAAAAAACACACCACTCAAAACCTCAAATAATTTTTAAAAATCTAAATATATAAAAACAACAAAGGTATACGCACTTGTGGTCGACGTACCACGATACACTGCGTATAAAAAACAATGATGTGTTTCTTTAAGAAAACCAATAATGAAAACAAACCTCAAAACTGAGTAGGAAGGGGGAAGTACTTACTGATAAAAGTACACCGCTGTCCAGAGGGTGGGGAATATTTCGTCTGGGGAACCAAAACAATCATCAAAACCGACCAAGATTCTTACGGTTTCGGGAATCTGTGAGTCTGAAGTTTGCGATGAAAACAGCAAAGTTTGTTGTTAGAATCATTTTGTTTTTGACAAAACTAATGTTTTCTGAATTTAATTATTTTTTTTAATGTATTACCATTGACTATAAATACTGAAGGAGACATCCCATCCATATGGCCCAGCTGTCCCACTTTTAGTGTATGCTAGAATTTAAAATTGAAGTAGTTTGATTGGGTCACCGACAGATTGTGCTGCTGTCAACTTTTTATTTCAGTTATTTACGTTAATTTTGAAATGTTTCCACGCCAGAAAGCAAGTGATTATCAACTTATGTTTGCTTCCTGACACACCAACTGTTGTATTATCCCCTCCTTGAGAGGATAAGTAATAGCTGACAGCAGTATACTCTGTTGGTGATTATTGTAAACTACGACCTCTTTCAATCCTGGCATACACAAAACTATGGACACATTTTACAATGGCAATGAGAAGTCTACTTCAGTATTTTTAGTCAATGGTATTACACTTTTTTCAGTTATACAGACTCTATCTTCGAGTATTTAGTCTTTAAGGTTTTGTGTAGCTATAGAGCTTAATTTTATAATTTGTTTTGATTCTCTGATAATATTGAATCTTGCCATCTATAAGTGTTTTGATCACTTTAGTTTAATACCAGTGACTCAAAAACTCAAGTTGGATGCTATTAGCATGACCCGCACGGTGAAACTTAAGCCCGGGACCACCATAGAAGTTCCTAACGGACCCCCTGAACACGTTTTGGGGGGGTCGTTCAAAATTATATATATATATATATACATATATATATATATATATATATATATATATATATATATATATATATATATATATTAAAAGTAATGCATGAATTAAGATGGGAATTAGTAAAGCGAAAGTTGTAAGCCCTCTCTCGTCATTCTAGCATAAATATTTACCGAGTTATTAAAGAAAATGTATATCAGCTAAACACAGTACGTTGTCTTGTGGGGTTTTTTACATTAGAAAGCATGTTATTCATTTGTTGGTATATTTGTATCATCCCCAGCAACCTGGCGCCTACTTTAAAGCCTGTCTGGACCTTCTCCTAAACTTATAGGCAAAATTTTATTCCTAGCATTGCAGGTAATTGAAACCAGGAGCATCAGAACAGCAAAAAAATCAATGTTTTCAAATTTAAATAAAATTGGAATAAATGTATGTTTTTACACTGGTTTTGAGTTTTAAAAGTTTTGTATGTGGAAATTCACTTCCCTCACGTCAGCGTGCTGCGTGCGAACTCGTTTTTCTTTAATACAAAATTCTGATATCCTATACTGCTGTAACTTATTTTTGATAAACTATATTTTTCAAAATAAACTAAAGGAGTGAACCTTAACAGTAACGATCGAAGGGGGCGCCAAAATCTGAGGAGGGCACATTATGTTTTCCCCCTTGTTATATTAATAGCAATATTAAACTCAAATCATTGCAACTTCAATTGAAGATGTAATCCCGTTTCAATACTCTCCAATCCTCAAACCAAATCTTTTCTCATCCAGGAATTAGTTTAAAATAATCGACGAGGGCGGATTATGACAATTAGTTAAAACGTGTAAATTGATATTATAACATTGCAATTTTCTTGCATCGTATTTCGCGTTTTATTTACACTCTCTATACCAATCAGAATGCCCTGAAGTTGTCACAAAACTATAGAGGTCAAAAAAACTTCTCGATTTGGAATAGAGGGGAGCGGAGGTTTGTGTTATCTGATATGTAAATGTACTCGTATAATGAAGGTCATGGTGAATACACAACTTTCTTCCCAATAACGCCTTTCTACAACTTATAATTGATGAACGAAGTGAATCACTGTATTGATGAAGAAGTTTCAGTAGCCGGGTGTGTGTGTGTGTGTGTGTGTGTGTGTGTGTGTGTGTGTGTGTGTGTGTGTGTGTGTGTGTGTGTGTGTGTGTGTGTGTGTGTGTGTGTGTGGGTGCGATAACTCTCGTAAAAAGGTCCGATTTTGATGAAATTTGGTACAAACTTGTAAAGCAGCATTTATTACTTTAAGTTCGAAGACCAGACAGATCGCTCTATCCGAAGGGGTATTTTGGGGGGATTTGTACACCAAAAATGGGTTTTTGGTTTTTTACATATAATTTTTGAAAAAGTAAATTTTTTTTCCATTGGAATCAACTTAAATAGACGCACAATTTGGTGTTTCAATCATTGCTGTACGTCAATTGGTTACTGAGATATTGAAAGTGCTAAACACAATACGTAGTCCAATTTTATTCTTATGGAGGATAAGAAAAGTTGTATATCTCGCTTATTTATCAACTTATCCTGACGAAACTTGGTATATTGCCTTATTTCATTGTGGTCTATTGATATTTGCACAAAAACACATTTTGTTAGCCGATAGTTCCCGTAGCAGCAAACCTGCATAATGTAATCATGTTATTCTTATGGAGAATAAGTAACGTGTTACCTCCTTTAATTATGAACATAAATTAATAGAACTTGATATGTGGCTTTACCTAGTTAAGTTATATTGATATTTGTATAAAAACCCACTTTTAGTGTTCCTTATTTCAGCAAACCTGCATACTCAGCCGCCATGTTATTCTTATGGAGAATAATTAAAATGTCATAAATCGTTTATTTATGAATGTATATTGATGAAATTTGGTATGTGGCTTTATGTGGTATTAAGATAAATTTATATGCATTGGAAATTCGCTGAGTATGCAGGTTTGCTGCTACGGGGTATTTTCTTTGCAGTCATTACTACCACAAATAGTACAAATAAGTACATACACATATATAGTGACTACAAATAAGTAAATATTTGTCATTTCAACTGATAAGCGAGTATCTCAATCCAGCATATGAAGATTATTTTTCATTTCCAAACTCTGGTTGAACAAGATGGTAAAAGACGGGGTCCCCTAAATCTGGTAACATTTTAAACTAATAATGTTTCCAACTTGAAAATGTGAGAATTTTTTCAAACTGGTCACGGCTATGCCTACCAAGGTTCGTAGAGCTTTCAGACCAGGTGTGCTTATTTACATAAGAGCAATGTTCGCAGCAAAGATGTCCTACGAGGTCGTCGAGCTGATTCATAAATCAACAACATACCATAAAGTGTTGCCAACCTTAAGGGTATAATAATGGTACAGCTATTAGTGAATTTCCTTTGGAAAGTGAGGGAGGCCTTCAATTTGGTAATGTTTCAAACTGGTCCCATTTCATTTTGGTAACGAAGACCGCCATCTTTCCGCCATCTTACCCCCAAACCCACCAGAAGTACCACCCCTCCTCTCCCTTCTGAGAAATGGGCGTGGCATCCCAGGGATGCACACTATCTGTTGCTATACGGAACAACTGTCTACCACAACCCGGTCCAAAAAATTCCCTCGACCGATCCGAAATTACCCGTACGCGTTAAACAACTTAAAATACGCATAGGACTAAGATTGTTCTCATTTGTTCTGGTTTTATAACAATCCTACAGTATATATTAATATTCTAGGGGGTTTTTATCCACAGACATAACACGATAACGGCGTAACGGATTTTAAAGTTTGAGGTGTCTAATTAGATGTACTTTTACGTAGATTTTCCAATACGTCTCAGAATTGTTAGAAAGGGCCTCACTTAAATTCATTAAAGGGCTGAATTATCGGAACAGTTTCGCTATCCGACGCGACAGTGCCGGCGCCGGCGGAAGTGTAAACCACGTATTGTTTGAAAGTACGTTATCCGCATTATTCTCAGATGTTATCATCCGTTTAAATAACAGATGTTTCGTTATGTTTGTTTACAACTGAAATAACCTTTCGTTAGGTACAAACTTGCTCGGATTCGAGCAACAGGACAACTAGGTTGTTATTATTGTAATTTTAATTTGTTTAACTTTATATACGGGTTGAAAAAAAATACCTTTCAGAACTTTGGGATACAGTTCCTCATATAAAAAGAAAGAACAAAGTTCATATGAAGGTATGTCCTAAAACTCGTAGTTTTCCGTCTATCTGTCTGCATGTGTTTTTTACTTAATACGTTATATCTTATGAATATATGAAGATATCAACTTTAAAATTGGTACATGTATTAAATGTAATAAGACTCATTTTGGTATGGAATATCAAGTTTCTACTTTGTAACATTTCAAAATGGCAGCCATATTTGTCTTTCAAAGCTAAATATCTTAACAACCGTAATATTTAGAAAAACCTGTAGGGAATAAAAAGTTGTGTCTTTTTGTCCCAAAAATAATTATATGAAAGTTTTAACAAAATGATTATAAATAACTGAGAAATTATGATTTGTATTAATTAAAACGTGATATTTTAGTCCATAAATGGTAAAAAAGCATGTTTTAACATAGGAAAATCACAATTAACACAAAATATAGGGTTTCATGAAATTTGGTTTAAACTAAACTTGGTAAAGCCACATACTAAGTTTTATTACTTTATATTCTTTATTAAGGAAAACATCTATATTATTAAAAGAATTTCTTGATTTTTGTTCCGCAATTTCAACCCCTAAAATGATTATTTTGTATACATGATTGGTATCAATGAAAAGCTCTTACTCTCTAGATGTGCCTTTTGGGATTTTGAAAAAACCTCCAACTTTAGAGCTTTGTCCTGTAGTCTTTCAAAGTTCCGATGTTAATCTTATGGAGTTACGTTTTATAACGTCAGCTAATTATAATGTAAATAAAATTGAAAAACCTCTGGTTCTATGCCTGATACATCCCCGTACGGAGAACGGGACATCTGCTAGTATCATTTTACTTATTCTGAATAAAAATGACTTTGGAGGTGAGTACGCAGGTTTGCTGCTACAGGAAATATCGGTGATTTTTTTTTCTTTTGCAAATAACAATAGACCACAACTAGCTGAAGCCATATACCGAGTTTGGTTGGTATTCATTCATAAATAAGCGAGATAGTACCTGGGGGCTGAGCTTTGCTCGGGGGAAGACCAGTCAGTTTGTTTTGATGACTTGGAGCATATTTGACCACTTTCCCCTACTGATAATCAGATTTGTATACTCATTTGCCTCTTTTCTACATTTTTAAGGAAAACTCCGGTTGTTATTTATAGCACAATGTCCCTTTGATTTATTCTATTAATCTGTATATGTAATCTTCACTCAAATATTTTAATCTCTGCTATCAGGAAACCACATGTTAATAATCATAAACAACATTTTAGTATTATTTTGACAGTTTCCTGGTTGGTTATAAACAGCTGTTACAATTCTTATTTGAAACTCCATAAGCCCAATGTTAATTTTTTTAACTTTTCATTAGTGAATTTCCTTTGGAAAGTGAAGTATTAGCATGACCCGCACGGTGGAACGTGTTTAGGGGGGTCGTTCACAATTATATATATATATATATATATATATATATATATATATATATATATATATATCAGTTGTCAGTCACATCAGTAATCAGTTGGACAAGTTCGTTGGGCAAAACAATCGGAAAACTCCAAACCCCTTTTTTGGGGATTATTCTTTCAAATTTCGAGTTTTTGGGCCCAACAAGGGTCAGAAAAGCCCTGTATGTAAAATGAATGCATGTAAAAATATGGGAATTGGTGAGGCAAAAGTTTTAAGCCCTTCATCGTCATTCTAGCATACTTATTTACCGAGTTATAAAAGAAAATGTTTATAGACTAAACACAGTACGTTGTCTTATGGGGGTTTTAGACTACAAAAGCCTGTTATTCCTTTGTTTGAGTACTTTTATCATCCACAGCAACCTCTCACCTACTTTCAAGCCTGTTTGGACCTACTCCTAACATTATAATGCGCAAAATTGTATTCCTAGCTTTGCAGGTAAATGAAACCAGGAGCATCAGAATAGCAAAAAAATAACTGTTTTCAGATTTAAATAAAAATTGGAATAGATGTATGTTTTTACACTGATTTTGAGTTTTATAAGTTTTTATGTGGAAATTCACTTCCCTCACGTCAGCGTGCTGCGTGCGAACTCGTTTGAGTTTTTTTACATTATTTGATTTTTCCTGGGGATGAGGCCTGTCTAGGACTTATTTTTATCCTAGAAATTAGTTATTTCGAACATTTGAAGGAAATCGTTGGAGCCGTTTTTGGGATTAATGTCGCAAGCAAGCAAGCAAACCTTGCGAGGTATAAAATGTATCCTCCATAAGAATAAAACTGGACAACGTACTGTGTACTAACACTTTCAATATCTCCGGAACCAATTGACACAAAGCAATGATTAAAACACCAAATTGGGTGTATTTTTATGCTAAACCCAATGGAGAAAACTAAAATTTGACTTTTAAAACAATTAAATGTAAATAGTCCTATCCTGTAATTATACGTATAGAAATAAAAAATAAACTTTTTTGGGTTCAAACACCCCCCCCCCCCTCAAAAAGCCCATTCCGATAGGTCGATCAAACTGGTTTTCGAACTTAAAGTCATAAATCCTGCTGTATTAATGCGAAGGGAAAATTGACAACAAAAGGTTTGTGAAGGTAAGCCGTTTGAAATAATGCGGTAAATCATAATTTGTTTACATATTTTATGTCATAAATTCCAATACGGGGGTGTTTATCTGAAAATTTAATTTGATTTCGATTGTAGGTGCTATATTGGACAAAATTTGGTGCAACTGGATGAACCCCTTGTAGGAAATTGTAATACAAATAAACAGATGCTTATCATTACAAACGTTGGGGCTTGAACGGGCCAGAGCCCCAAATCTTACTCTAATACTCTGCCTCATTTGGTTTTTTAGCCAATTTCCCCTATAGGGAAGAAGCTATTACCGTAGGTCTCATGGTAAGACTTAAGTCCGAGACCATGATAACTTTTCGTTGTGTGTGTGTCCGTGAAAACTTGAGTAAAAAATGTCCGATTTCGATGAAATTTGGCTCAAATGTGTAAAATGACATTCATGACTTTAAGTTCGAAAACCAGAACAATCGGACCATGGGAAAGGGGGTTATGGGGTTTTTAAATTTTCCAAAAATCAGTTTTTTGCATTTTTTACCCTAAAATTTTTAAAAAACTTAATTTTGGTTTTAACCATGTTATAGAGCTTAAAAAGCAAATAATATAGAATTTTGAATTATTAACCTAGGTTCAGTGGTTGCGGAGAAAATCCAAAAAACCTTCTCATAAAATCTCCCATGTTAATCTTATGGGAAAACAGTTTTTGGCTTTTCCTCAGTTTGTTTTAATGTAAACTTCACATTTTCTTTTTACCAATCTGTTCAGTTCCACAAAACAATCATTTTGGTGTTTAAATTTTGATTCTACGCCCAACCGTTGCAGAGATATTCACAGTGCTAAGCACAGTACGTTGTCCAATGTTATCCTTATGGAGAATAAATAGAATTTGATATCTCAATTATTTATGAATGTACGTTGTGGAAACTTGGTATGTGGCTTCACGCAGTACTGATAAATTGTTATTTGCACAACAAATTGAGTTTTTGGTGATTATTCCCTTAGCAGCAAACCTTTGTACTCAACCCCATGTTATTCTTATGGAGAAGAAGTCAAATGTATTGAATACCTTAATTATGAAGATAAATTAATAAAACTTGGTACATAGCTTCACTTGGTTGAGTTATATTGATAATTACATAAAAGCACATTTTTTTTGTTCCTTGTTGCAGAAACCCTGCTTACTCAGCCCCCATGTTATTCTTATAGAGAATCACTAAAATGTTATATAGCGCTTATTTATGATTAAATATTGATGGGCTTCGCCTAGTTAAATTCTATTTATATTTGCATAAAAAACAATTGTTTGTGTTCCTTATTTCAGCAAACCTACGTACTCGTTACCAATGTTATTTTTATAGAGAATAATTAAAATTGCTTATATGTGAATATATTTTTATGAAACTTGGTATGCGGCTTTATGTGGTATTAAGACATATATTATGCATTGGAAATTCGCTGAGTACGCAGGTTTACTGCGACGGGGTATATTTACTCATTACATGTTAAATTTATTAAACCAATGATATAATTATTAACACATATTAGTTCGAAATCAGCTGCGATTGTGCGATTTGCCTAACAACTTTTATTGTTCTTCTTTGTTGAATAATATATTTAAATCGCATGTTTGATCCCAATTTTAGTACAAGTTTTGTATAAGTAATTAATCACACCACAATCACTAGACTCTGACTATCTGTTGTTGGTAGTAAACTAATGGTGGCACATTGGTGGGGGGGGGGGTTTGGGACGCCTTCAGAATGTCCTAGGCGACCTCTGTACGCCGATGCTAAGCGTATATAGAGTCCTGCAAATGCAGGCAGTGTGAAGTCTAGGATTAATTGTTTCTTTATGAATTATATATATCTTAGTTAAATTGTAATAAATTATAAGACCACTTTTATTTAGGTAATTTGTTATACCAATTGATACCCCTACACTAACATTTAAAATAGTTACATTACCCGAATTACCCATTAATGGGATATATTTTGTTTAAATGTATTTGGGTTGGCACACCTGTTTCCTGCCACATATGGTAGTCCCGCCCTACAATGTATTTATTTATCTCAAAAACGATCAACCAATAGCATCACAGCTGCTGAAGTCAGGGCGTGGTAGGCATAGCCGGGACCAGTTTGATAAATCCTTAAATTATCAAATTGGTAACGTTACCAATTTGAAACGTTACCAGATTGAGGGGATCCCGAACTATTAGCATGACCCGCACGGTGAAACTTAAGTCCGGGACCACCATAGAAGTTCCTAACGTGACCCCCTGAACACGTTTTGGGGGGTCGTTCGAAATTTTATATATATATATATATTAGGCTTGTCTATATATAGACATATATATATATATATGCACTCTAGCGGTCGCATTTTTTGTCCGATTTACTTCAAATTTGGTAGGGACGTTCCTTTCTATAATCTGTTGGACAAGTTCGTTGGGCAAAACAATCGGAAAACTCTAAACCCATTTTTTGGGGATTAATTTGTCAAATTTCCAGTTTTTGGGCCCAAAAAGGGTCAGAAAAGCCCCAGATGTAAAATTAATGCATGTAAAAAGATGGGAATTAGATAGGCGAAAGTTTTAGGCCCCATCTCGTCATTCTAGCATAAATATTTACCGAGTTATTAAAGAAAATGTGTATCGGCTAAACACGGTACGTTGTCTTATGGGGGTTTTACACTAGAAAAGCCTGTTATTCCTTTGTCAGAGTACTTTTATTATCCCCAGCAACCTCACGCCTACTTTCAAGCCTGTCTGGACCTTCTCCTAACCTTATAATGCGCAAAATTGTATTACCAGCTTTGCAAGTAAATGAAACCAGGAGTATCAGAACAGCCAAAAAATCAATGTTTTCAGATTTCAATAAAAATTGGACAAATGTATGTTTTTACACTGATTTTGAGTTTTAAAAGTTGTTATGTGTAAATTCACTTCCCTCACGTCAGCGTGCTGCGTGCGAACTCGTTTTTAAATTGCCCCTGGACATGCAGAAAGAAAATTTAAACCCTTAATCCATTAATCTAATAATACAAATAAATCAAAACAATGAATTAGTTTCAAAAAATAACAGCTTATCAAAGAATGTAAGCAGTTAAACAACGTTAATTCGAATTACTCTGATGATGACAATATGGTACTCGTACGATAAATATCGTGTTTCCAGCAACATTGCAGATTGGATTGGTGATCACGTGACCTTCCAGCTGTTTTTACGAGGTCTCTTCCGGGTAAGTAGAAAACCTTAAATAGATCGACTCAGCACACCTTGTCTGAAAGCTCTACGAACCTTGTATGCCTACCACGCCCTTACATCAGTAGCTGTGATGCTATTGGTTGATCGTTTTTTGAGATAAATAAATACATTGTTGGGCGGGACTACCATGTGCGGCAGGAAACAGGTGTACCAGCCCAAATACATTTAAACAAAATACTTCCCATGAATGGGTAATCCGGGTAGTGTAACTATTTTAAATGTTAATTAGTGGGGTTAACCTAACCTAACGAAATAAAATATAACTCCCTATGATTAACATTATAACTTTGAGAACTCGTAGGGCAAAGCCCCGTGGTCGAGAGTTTATGGAAACCCCAAAAGGCACATCTAGAGGATCTTTCGATTTATACAAAATATGTATATAAAATAATAGTTTTAGGAGTCGAAATGTCCGAACAAAAATATAAAAAAATCCTTTAACATTACAGAAGATAGATTGTTATAAAACGTTTCGAAATGAGAACAAACTTAGTCCTGCCCGTTATTGAAGTTGTTTAATGCGTACGGGTAATTTCGTATCGGTCGAGGGAATTTTTTTGGGATTGGTTGTGCCAGATGGTAGTCACGGTAGCGACGGATGTACAGCGTACATCCCTGGGATGCCACGCCTATTTCTCAGAAGGGAGAGGAAGAGGCGGTACTTCTGGGGCGATGGTGGTCTTCGTTACCAATATTTGAATTATTTGAGTTACCTATATGATATGAAATGGGACTAGTTTGAAACGTTACCAAATTAAAGGCCTCCCGTACTAGACAATCAATTCCAACCAGTCTTAGGCCATCGGTCATTACCGTATCAGCCCCAATGAGAGAATGTTTCTGATTTAATTTAAATCAGATAATTAACTGGTTGGGTCTGATGACCGGTATGACTGGTTGAAATTGATTCCCTTGTACTATCTTTTATTTGTAGATTATTAGTTACCGTGTATAATAATTTGTATGTAAGTGCAGTATAAGAGCACCAGAGAGTTAGAGCGTTAGTTCCAGTAAACGCCGCACAGGCGCTGGGGGCATGTTTCAGGCATTTTTCGTTCCCGCCACGATACCTTCCGGTCCCGCTGTTGCCAATTCGACGTCGCCGGCGCGGCGGAAGCCCCTCCCCTACTATGCTGTGCACCTTACTACACCAGCTCCTTGCTTGCCCTTAGCATCTTGTATCTTGTATCTCTCCTCTGATACCCGTGCCCGCAACAGCGGCGCTACGCATTGCGCGCTCGCTTTTAAGTATAATTTGCATTGCATGCTATAAAGAAGTACTGAGTAAATCTAATTCGTTTGTAGGCAACTGTTTCTAACAATTGAAATACGATTTACAATAACTATCCATGTGTATTTTAATTTATCGGAAGCCATTGTTATAAGAATAGAACAGAAAATAACAAAACAAATAAATTCACGTTTATTTATGAATAATTATATTTATATTGCTTTTAATTGGAATGTTCGATACAATTAAATAATAAGAAACGCGTAACGTATGAAAATGGAGCACGCATTAACGTACAAGCACGTACAAGGTAGCGTTGTCTCTAGGGGTCAAACCATATCAAGCGGTCCAGGGCTGGTTGCCTGACCATTTTTGACAAAATTTATATTTTACATGTTGTTTCTATTGGATTTGAGGAGTTTAAAACCATTTTTTAAATTTTGTATCTTATCTCGTTTAAGTGTGGCGGCCATTTTCGTATTCCCAAATACGCCGATTTTTGTGTTCGCAGTCTTTTACGTCATCAAAAGTATCTCATAAACAATTTATCCTAAAAAAATAAAAAAAATTTAAAGTTAAAGTTTCTCTCTTTAATTTAAGTCATTAACAAATGTTGTCTATTTCTCATTCTTCCAGATGGACAGGTGGACAGAAAAACTTAGCATTTTAGGACATACCTTTAAATGAACTTTTTTCTTTTTATTGTCTTAGAAATCAGCTTCTGAAGTTGTTTAAAGTAGGCTATATCAGAACCTTTATAATATCTATACAAATTGATATTGACTAATTAATTGATCGTAGTCTAAAATGATATTAAAAATGGTTCACAAATCATGTTAATGCTTATTTTATTTAACAAATTGATACTCTACAGTTGAGTTAAACAACTTTAAGCTCTTTACGAGCTTCAAAGGTCCAAACAAAACCACCAATACCTCAACAATAAGTCATGGAAGCTCAGATAAACTACTGTCTCCCACGGAACTTTTTCTTGATTTTTAGGAATGCGCAACTTTAATACTACCCCAATATACAAGATGAATTTTTATTTTTATGTATTGGCAACAAAAAGAATACAACCTGTACAAATTTCAGAATTTTTTCATCAGCCCCATAAGAGATACAGAGGTCGGAAAAACAAATTTTAGAAAAATTAAATTTTTAAAAATGTATAAAAATAAAGGAAAAGAGGTTTACAAATTATATTTTTTGGGGTAACGGTTCTGATGTGTAACCTTCTCCATAAAAAATACCAAGCTATATAGGCCTCTTTCCATGTGAATAAAATGTCTAAAAAGTGAATTTCGCACAATTTTGATATCCAACTTTAAGTCAACTTTTCTGGTGGAAGAAAGAAAAATAGGCAACATTTTTCAATGACATACATTAAAGAGAATAACTTTAACTTTAAAATGGTTTTTGTTTGATCTTTTTAGGATAAATAGTTTATGAGATATTTTTGTTAACGTAAAAGAAAGCAAACACAAACATCTGCGTGTTTATGAATGCAAAAATGGCTGCCACACTTAAACGAGTTAAGATAAAAAATGTTAAAAATGGTTTTTAACTCCTCAAATACAATAGAAACAACAGGAATATTATAATTTTTTTTAAATGGCCAAGCAACCAACTATTTATTTTCTGGACCATTTTATATGGATTAACCCCTACAGTGTAAAAATGGTTTATTTATGTAATATATTATGAACGTTTCGTTTTAAATTTAACTTATTACCATTGAATGTATGATTCAAACTCAGCATCAAAATGTCAACATTTTGCAACTCTTTATTATGTATTTATTTGATATTTTTTGAAGTTAAACCCTTACAAATTTGGGATCCCCTCAATCTGGTAACGTTTCAAATTGGTAACGTTACCAATTTGATAATTTGAGGATTTATCAAACTGGTCCCGGCTATGCCTACCACGCCCTGACTTCAGCAGCTGTGATGCTATTGGTTGATCGTTTTTGAGATAAATAAATACATTGTAGGGCGGGACTACCATATGCGGCAGGAAACAGGTGTGCCAACCCAAATACATTTAAACAAAATATATCTCATAATGGGTAATTCGGGTAATGTTATTTTAAATGTTAGTGTAGGCTATCAATTGGTATAACAAATTACCTAAATAAAAGTGGTCTTATAATTTATTACAATTTAACTAAGATATATATAATTCATAAAGAAACAATTAATCCTAGACTTCACACTGCCTGCATTTGCAGGACTCTATATATGCTTAGCATCAGCGTGCCGAGGTCGCCAAGGACATTCTGAAGGCTCTGACTATCTGTTGTTGGTAGTAAACTAATGGTGGCACATTGGTGGGGGGGGGGGGTTTGGGACGCCTTCAGAATGTCCTAGGCGACCTCTGTACGCCGATGCTAAGCGTATATAGAGTCCTGCAAATGCAGGCAGTGTGAAGTCTAGGATTAATTGTTTCTTTATGAATTATATATATCTTAGTTAAATTGTAATAAATTATAAGACCACTTTTATTTAGGTAATTTGTTATACCAATTGATACCCCTACACTAACATTTAAAATAGTTACATTACCCGAATTACCCATTAATGGGATATATTTTGTTTAAATGTATTTGGGTTGGCACACCTGTTTCCTGCCACATATGGTAGTCCCGCCCTACAATGTATTTATTTATCTCAAAAACGATCAACCAATAGCATCACAGCTGCTGAAGTCAGGGCGTGGTAGGCATAGCCGGGACCAGTTTGATAAATCCTTAAATTATCAAATTGGTAACGTTACCAATTTGAAACGTTACCAGATTGAGGGGATCCCGAACTATTAGCATGACCCGCACGGTGAAACTTAAGTCCGGGACCACCATAGAAGTTCCTAACGTGACCCCCTGAACACGTTTTGGGGGGTCGTTCGAAATTTTATATATATATATATTAGGCTTGTCTATATATAGACATATATATATATATATGCACTCTAGCGGTCGCATTTTTTGTCCGATTTACTTCAAATTTGGTAGGGACGTTCCTTTCTATAATCTGTTGGACAAGTTCGTTGGGCAAAACAATCGGAAAACTCTAAACCCATTTTTTGGGGATTAATTTGTCAAATTTCCAGTTTTTGGGCCCAAAAAGGGTCAGAAAAGCCCCAGATGTAAAATTAATGCATGTAAAAAGATGGGAATTAGATAGGCGAAAGTTTTAGGCCCCATCTCGTCATTCTAGCATAAATATTTACCGAGTTATTAAAGAAAATGTGTATCGGCTAAACACGGTACGTTGTCTTATGGGGGTTTTACACTAGAAAAGCCTGTTATTCCTTTGTCAGAGTACTTTTATTATCCCCAGCAACCTCACGCCTACTTTCAAGCCTGTCTGGACCTTCTCCTAACCTTATAATGCGCAAAATTGTATTACCAGCTTTGCAAGTAAATGAAACCAGGAGTATCAGAACAGCCAAAAAATCAATGTTTTCAGATTTCAATAAAAATTGGACAAATGTATGTTTTTACACTGATTTTGAGTTTTAAAAGTTGTTATGTGTAAATTCACTTCCCTCACGTCAGCGTGCTGCGTGCGAACTCGTTTTTAAATTGCCCCTGGACATGCAGAAAGAAAATTTAAACCCTTAATCCATTAATCTAATAATACAAATAAATCAAAACAATGAATTAGTTTCAAAAAATAACAGCTTATCAAAGAATTTAAGCAGTTAAACAACGTTAATTCGAATTACTCTGATGATGACAATATGGTACTCGTACGATAAATATCGTGTTTCCAGCAACATTGCAGATTGGATTGGTGATCACGTGACCTTCCAGCTGTTTTTACGAGGTCTCTTCCGGGTAAGTAGAAAACCTTAAATAGATCGACTCAGCACACCTTGTCTGAAAGCTCTACGAACCTTGTATGCCTACCACGCCCTTACATCAGTAGCTGTGATGCTATTGGTTGATCGTTTTTTGAGATAAATAAATACATTGTTGGGCGGGACTACCATGTGCGGCAGGAAACAGGTGTACCAACCCAAATACATTTAAACAAAATACTTCCCATGAATGGGTAATCCGGGTAGTGTAACTATTTTAAATGTTAATTAGTGGGGTTAACCTAACCTAACGAAATAAAATATAACTCCCTATGATTAACATTATAACTTTGAGAACTCGTAGGGCAAAGCCCCGTGGTCGAGAGTTTATGGAAACCCCAAAAGGCACATCTAGAGGATCTTTCGATTTATACAAAATATGTATATAAAATAATAGTTTTAGGAGTCGAAATGTCCGAACAAAAATATAAAAAAATCCTTTAACATTACAGAAGATAGATTGTTATAAAACGTTTCGAAATGAGAACAAACTTAGTCCTGCCCGTTATTGAAGTTGTTTAATGCGTACGGGTAATTTCGTATCGGTCGAGGGAATTTTTTTGGGATTGGTTGTGCCAGATGGTAGTCACGGTAGCGACGGATGTACAGCGTACATCCCTGGGATGCCACGCCTATTTCTCAGAAGGGAGAGGAAGAGGCGGTACTTCTGGGGCGATGGTGGTCTTCGTTACCAATATTTGAATTATTTGAGTTACCTATATGATATGAAATGGGACTAGTTTGAAACGTTACCAAATTAAAGGCCTCCCGTACTAGACAATCAATTCCAACCAGTCTTAGGCCATCGGTCATTACCGTATCAGCCCCAATGAGAGAATGTTTCTGATTTAATTTAAATCAGATAATTAACTGGTTGGGTCTGATGACCGGTATGACTGGTTGAAATTGATTCCCTTGTACTATCTTTTATTTGTAGATTATTAGTTACCGTGTATAATAATTTGTATGTAAGTGCAGTATAAGAGCACCAGAGAGTTAGAGCGTTAGTTCCAGTAAACGCCGCACAGGCGCTGGGGGCATGTTTCAGGCATTTTTCGTTCCCGCCACGATACCTTCCGGTCCCGCTGTTGCCAATTCGACGTCGCCGGCGCGGCGGAAGCCCCTCCCCTACTATGCTGTGCACCTTACTACACCAGCTCCTTGCTTGCCCTTAGCATCTTGTATCTTGTATCTCTCCTCTGATACCCGTGCCCGCAACAGCGGCGCTACGCATTGCGCGCTCGCTTTTAAGTATAATTTGCATTGCATGCTATAAAGAAGTACTGAGTAAATCTAATTCGTTTGTAGGCAACTGTTTCTAACAATTGAAATACGATTTACAATAACTATCCATGTGTATTTTAATTTATCGGAAGCCATTGTTATAAGAATAGAACAGAAAATAACAAAACAAATAAATTCACGTTTATTTATGAATAATTATATTTATATTGCTTTTAATTGGAATGTTCGATACAATTAAATAATAAGAAACGCGTAACGTATGAAAATGGAGCACGCATTAACGTACAAGCACGTACAAGGTAGCGTTGTCTCTAGGGGTCAAACCATATCAAGCGGTCCAGGGCTGGTTGCCTGACCATTTTTGACAAAATTTATATTTTACATGTTGTTTCTATTGGATTTGAGGAGTTTAAAACCATTTTTTAAATTTTGTATCTTATCTCGTTTAAGTGTGGCGGCCATTTTCGTATTCCCAAATACGCCGATTTTTGTGTTCGCAGTCTTTTACGTCATCAAAAGTATCTCATAAACAATTTATCCTAAAAAAATAAAAAAAATTTAAAGTTAAAGTTTCTCTCTTTAATTTAAGTCATTAACAAATGTTGTCTATTTCTCATTCTTCCAGATGGACAGGTGGACAGAAAAACTTAGCATTTTAGGACATACCTTTAAATGAACTTTTTTCTTTTTATTGTCTTAGAAATCAGCTTCTGAAGTTGTTTAAAGTAGGCTATATCAGAACCTTTATAATATCTATACAAATTGATATTGACTAATTAATTGATCGTAGTCTAAAATGATATTAAAAATGGTTCACAAATCATGTTAATGCTTATTTTATTTAACAAATTGATACTCTACAGTTGAGTTAAACAACTTTAAGCTCTTTACGAGCTTCAAAGGTCCAAACAAAACCACCAATACCTCAACAATAAGTCATGGAAGCTCAGATAAACTACTGTCTCCCACGGAACTTTTTCTTGATTTTTAGGAATGCGCAACTTTAATACTACCCCAATATACAAGATGAATTTTTATTTTTATGTATTGGCAACAAAAAGAATACAACCTGTACAAATTTCAGAATTTTTTCATCAGCCCCATAAGAGATACAGAGGTCGGAAAAACAAATTTTAGAAAAATTAAATTTTTAAAAATGTATAAAAATAAAGGAAAAGAGGTTTACAAATTATATTTTTTGGGGTAACGGTTCTGATGTGTAACCTTCTCCATAAAAAATACCAAGCTATATAGGCCTCTTTCCATGTGAATAAAATGTCTAAAAAGTGAATTTCGCACAATTTTGATATCCAACTTTAAGTCAACTTTTCTGGTGGAAGAAAGAAAAATAGGCAACATTTTTCAATGACATACATTAAAGAGAATAACTTTAACTTTAAAATGGTTTTTGTTTGATCTTTTTAGGATAAATAGTTTATGAGATATTTTTGTTAACGTAAAAGAAAGCAAACACAAACATCTGCGTGTTTATGAATGCAAAAATGGCTGCCACACTTAAACGAGTTAAGATAAAAAATGTTAAAAATGGTTTTTAACTCCTCAAATACAATAGAAACAACAGGAATATTATAATTTTTTTTAAATGGCCAAGCAACCAACTATTTATTTTCTGGACCATTTTATATGGATTAACCCCTACAGTGTAAAAATGGTTTATTTATGTAATATATTATGAACGTTTCGTTTTAAATTTAACTTATTACCATTGAATGTATGATTCAAACTCAGCATCAAAATGTCAACATTTTGCAACTCTTTATTATGTATTTATTTGATATTTTTTGAAGTTAAACCCTTACAAATTTGGGATCCCCTCAATCTGGTAACGTTTCAAATTGGTAACGTTACCAATTTGATAATTTGAGGATTTATCAAACTGGTCCCGGCTATGCCTACCACGCCCTGACTTCAGCAGCTGTGATGCTATTGGTTGATCGTTTTTGAGATAAATAAATACATTGTAGGGCGGGACTACCATATGCGGCAGGAAACAGGTGTGCCAACCCAAATACATTTAAACAAAATATATCTCATAATGGGTAATTCGGGTAATGTTATTTTAAATGTTAGTGTAGGCTATCAATTGGTATAACAAATTACCTAAATAAAAGTGGTCTTATAATTTATTACAATTTAACTAAGATATATATAATTCATAAAGAAACAATTAATCCTAGACTTCACACTGCCTGCATTTGCAGGACTCTATATACGCTTAGCATCAGCGTGCCGAGGTCGCCAAGGACATTCTGAAGGCTCTGACTATCTGTTGTTGGTAGTAAACTAATGGTGGCACATTGGTGGGGGGGGGGTTTGGGACGCCTTCAGAATGTCCTAGGCGACCTCTGTACGCCGATGCTAAGCGTATATAGAGTCCTGCAAATGCAGGCAGTGTGAAGTCTAGGATTAATTGTTTCTTTATGAATTATATATATCTTAGTTAAATTGTAATAAATTATAAGACCACTTTTATTTAGGTAATTTGTTATACCAATTGATACCCCTACACTAACATTTAAAATAGTTACATTACCCGAATTACCCATTAATGGGATATATTTTGTTTAAATGTATTTGGGTTGGCACACCTGTTTCCTGCCACATATGGTAGTCCCGCCCTACAATGTATTTATTTATCTCAAAAACGATCAACCAATAGCATCACAGCTGCTGAAGTCAGGGCGTGGTAGGCATAGCCGGGACCAGTTTGATAAATCCTTAAATTATCAAATTGGTAACGTTACCAATTTGAAACGTTACCAGATTGAGGGGATCCCGAACTATTAGCATGACCCGCACGGTGAAACTTAAGTCCGGGACCACCATAGAAGTTCCTAACGTGACCCCCTGAACACGTTTTGGGGGGTCGTTCGAAATTTTATATATATATATATATATTAGGCTTGTCTATATATAGACATATATATATATATATATGCACTCTAGCGGTCGCATTTTTTGTCCGATTTACTTCAAATTTGGTAGGGACGTTCCTTTCTATAATCTGTTGGACAAGTTCGTTGGGCAAAACAATCGGAAAACTCTAAACCCATTTTTTGGGGATTAATTTGTCAAATTTCCAGTTTTTGGGCCCAAAAAGGGTCAGAAAAGCCCCAGATGTAAAATTAATGCATGTAAAAAGATGGGAATTAGATAGGCGAAAGTTTTAGGCCCCATCTCGTCATTCTAGCATAAATATTTACCGAGTTATTAAAGAAAATGTGTATCGGCTAAACACGGTACGTTGTCTTATGGGGGTTTTACACTAGAAAAGCCTGTTATTCCTTTGTCAGAGTACTTTTATTATCCCCAGCAACCTCACGCCTACTTTCAAGCCTGTCTGGACCTTCTCCTAACCTTATAATGCGCAAAATTGTATTACCAGCTTTGCAAGTAAATGAAACCAGGAGTATCAGAACAGCCAAAAAATCAATGTTTTCAGATTTCAATAAAAATTGGACAAATGTATGTTTTTACACTGATTTTGAGTTTTAAAAGTTGTTATGTGTAAATTCACTTCCCTCACGTCAGCGTGCTGCGTGCGAACTCGTTTTTAAATTGCCCCTGGACATGCAGAAAGAAAATTTAAACCCTTAATCCATTAATCTAATAATACAAATAAATCAAAACAATGAATTAGTTTCAAAAAATAACAGCTTATCAAAGAATTTAAGCAGTTAAACAACGTTAATTCGAATTACTCTGATGATGACAATATGGTACTCGTACGATAAATATCGTGTTTCCAGCAACATTGCAGATTGGATTGGTGATCACGTGACCTTCCAGCTGTTTTTACGAGGTCTCTTCCGGGTAAGTAGAAAACCTTAAATAGATCGACTCAGCACACCTTGTCTGAAAGCTCTACGAACCTTGTATGCCTACCACGCCCTTACATCAGTAGCTGTGATGCTATTGGTTGATCGTTTTTTGAGATAAATAAATACATTGTTGGGCGGGACTACCATGTGCGGCAGGAAACAGGTGTACCAACCCAAATACATTTAAACAAAATACTTCCCATGAATGGGTAATCCGGGTAGTGTAACTATTTTAAATGTTAATTAGTGGGGTTAACCTAACCTAACGAAATAAAATATAACTCCCTATGATTAACATTATAACTTTGAGAACTCGTAGGGCAAAGCCCCGTGGTCGAGAGTTTATGGAAACCCCAAAAGGCACATCTAGAGGATCTTTCGATTTATACAAAATATGTATATAAAATAATAGTTTTAGGAGTCGAAATGTCCGAACAAAAATATAAAAAAATCCTTTAACATTACAGAAGATAGATTGTTATAAAACGTTTCGAAATGAGAACAAACTTAGTCCTGCCCGTTATTGAAGTTGTTTAATGCGTACGGGTAATTTCGTATCGGTCGAGGGAATTTTTTTGGGATTGGTTGTGCCAGATGGTAGTCACGGTAGCGACGGATGTACAGCGTACATCCCTGGGATGCCACGCCTATTTCTCAGAAGGGAGAGGAAGAGGCGGTACTTCTGGGGCGATGGTGGTCTTCGTTACCAATATTTGAATTATTTGAGTTACCTATATGATATGAAATGGGACTAGTTTGAAACGTTACCAAATTAAAGGCCTCCCGTACTAGACAATCAATTCCAACCAGTCTTAGGCCATCGGTCATTACCGTATCAGCCCCAATGAGAGAATGTTTCTGATTTAATTTAAATCAGATAATTAACTGGTTGGGTCTGATGACCGGTATGACTGGTTGAAATTGATTCCCTTGTACTATCTTTTATTTGTAGATTATTAGTTACCGTGTATAATAATTTGTATGTAAGTGCAGTATAAGAGCACCAGAGAGTTAGAGCGTTAGTTCCAGTAAACGCCGCACAGGCGCTGGGGGCATGTTTCAGGCATTTTTCGTTCCCGCCACGATACCTTCCGGTCCCGCTGTTGCCAATTCGACGTCGCCGGCGCGGCGGAAGCCCCTCCCCTACTATGCTGTGCACCTTACTACACCAGCTCCTTGCTTGCCCTTAGCATCTTGTATCTTGTATCTCTCCTCTGATACCCGTGCCCGCAACAGCGGCGCTACGCATTGCGCGCTCGCTTTTAAGTATAATTTGCATTGCATGCTATAAAGAAGTACTGAGTAAATCTAATTCGTTTGTAGGCAACTGTTTCTAACAATTGAAATACGATTTACAATAACTATCCATGTGTATTTTAATTTATCGGAAGCCATTGTTATAAGAATAGAACAGAAAATAACAAAACAAATAAATTCACGTTTATTTATGAATAATTATATTTATATTGCTTTTAATTGGAATGTTCGATACAATTAAATAATAAGAAACGCGTAACGTATGAAAATGGAGCACGCATTAACGTACAAGCACGTACAAGGTAGCGTTGTCTCTAGGGGTCAAACCATATCAAGCGGTCCAGGGCTGGTTGCCTGACCATTTTTGACAAAATTTATATTTTACATGTTGTTTCTATTGGATTTGAGGAGTTTAAAACCATTTTTTAAATTTTGTATCTTATCTCGTTTAAGTGTGGCGGCCATTTTCGTATTCCCAAATACGCCGATTTTTGTGTTCGCAGTCTTTTACGTCATCAAAAGTATCTCATAAACAATTTATCCTAAAAAAATAAAAAAAATTTAAAGTTAAAGTTTCTCTCTTTAATTTAAGTCATTAACAAATGTTGTCTATTTCTCATTCTTCCAGATGGACAGGTGGACAGAAAAACTTAGCATTTTAGGACATACCTTTAAATGAACTTTTTTCTTTTTATTGTCTTAGAAATCAGCTTCTGAAGTTGTTTAAAGTAGGCTATATCAGAACCTTTATAATATCTATACAAATTGATATTGACTAATTAATTGATCGTAGTCTAAAATGATATTAAAAATGGTTCACAAATCATGTTAATGCTTATTTTATTTAACAAATTGATACTCTACAGTTGAGTTAAACAACTTTAAGCTCTTTACGAGCTTCAAAGGTCCAAACAAAACCACCAATACCTCAACAATAAGTCATGGAAGCTCAGATAAACTACTGTCTCCCACGGAACTTTTTCTTGATTTTTAGGAATGCGCAACTTTAATACTACCCCAATATACAAGATGAATTTTTATTTTTATGTATTGGCAACAAAAAGAATACAACCTGTACAAATTTCAGAATTTTTTCATCAGCCCCATAAGAGATACAGAGGTCGGAAAAACAAATTTTAGAAAAATTAAATTTTTAAAAATGTATAAAAATAAAGGAAAAGAGGTTTACAAATTATATTTTTTGGGGTAACGGTTCTGATGTGTAACCTTCTCCATAAAAAATACCAAGCTATATAGGCCTCTTTCCATGTGAATAAAATGTCTAAAAAGTGAATTTCGCACAATTTTGATATCCAACTTTAAGTCAACTTTTCTGGTGGAAGAAAGAAAAATAGGCAACATTTTTCAATGACATACATTAAAGAGAATAACTTTAACTTTAAAATGGTTTTTGTTTGATCTTTTTAGGATAAATAGTTTATGAGATATTTTTGTTAACGTAAAAGAATGCAAACACAAACATCTGCGTGTTTATGAATGCAAAAATGGCTGCCACACTTAAACGAGTTAAGATAAAAAATGTTAAAAATGGTTTTTAACTCCTCAAATACAATAGAAACAACAGGAATATTATAATTTTTTTTAAATGGCCAAGCAACCAACTATTTATTTTCTGGACCATTTTATATGGATTAACCCCTACAGTGTAAAAATGGTTTATTTATGTAATATATTATGAACGTTTCGTTTTAAATTTAACTTATTACCATTGAATGTATGATTCAAACTCAGCATCAAAATGTCAACATTTTGCAACTCTTTATTATGTATTTATTTGATATTTTTTGAAGTTAAACCCTTACAAATTTGGGATCCCCTCAATCTGGTAACGTTTCAAATTGGTAACGTTACCAATTTGATAATTTGAGGATTTATCAAACTGGTCCCGGCTATGCCTACCACGCCCTGACTTCAGCAGCTGTGATGCTATTGGTTGATCGTTTTTGAGATAAATAAATACATTGTAGGGCGGGACTACCATATGCGGCAGGAAACAGGTGTGCCAACCCAAATACATTTAAACAAAATATATCTCATAATGGGTAATTCGGGTAATGTTATTTTAAATGTTAGTGTAGGCTATCAATTGGTATAACAAATTACCTAAATAAAAGTGGTCTTATAATTTATTACAATTTAACTAAGATATATATAATTCATAAAGAAACAATTAATCCTAGACTTCACACTGCCTGCATTTGCAGGACTCTATATACGCTTAGCATCAGCGTGCCGAGGTCGCCAAGGACATTCTGAAGGCGTCCCAAACCCCCACCCCCCCCCCAATATGACACCATTAGTTTACTACCAACAACAGATAGTCAGAGTCTAGTGATTGTTTGTCGTGTGATTAATTACTTATACAAAACTTGTACTAAAATTGGGATCAAACATGCGATTTAAATATATTATTCAACAAAGAAGAACAATAAAAGTTGTTAAGTTAGGCAAATCGCACAATCGCAGCTGATTTCGAACTAATATGTGTTCCTAATTATATCATTGGTTTAATAAACTTAAAAAGTAATGAGTAAATATACCCCCGTCGCAGCAAACCTGCATACTGAGCGAATTTTCAATGCATAATATATGTCTTAATACCACATAAAGCCGCATACCAAGTTTCATGAAAATATATTCACATATAAGCGAATTTAATTATTCTCTATAAGAATAACATTGGTAACGAGTACGTTGGTTTGCTGAAATAAGGAACACAAACAATTGTTTTTTTATGCAAATATAAATAGAATTTAACTAGGCGAAGCCCATCAAAATTCAATCATAAATAAGCGCTATATAACATTTTAGTGATTCTCTATAAGAATAACATGGGGGCTGAGTAAGCAGGGTTGCTGCAACAAGGAACAAAAAAATGGGCTTTTATGTAATTATCAATATAACTTAACCAAGTGAAGCTATGTACCAAGTTTTATTAATTTATGTTCATAATTAAGGGAGTCAATACATTTGACTTAATCTCCATAAGAATAACATGGGGTTGAGTACGCAGGTTTGCTGCTAAGGGAATAATCACCAAAAACTCAATTTTTTGTGAAAATAACTGCGTGAAGCCACATACCAAGTTTCATCAACGTACATTCATAAATAATTGAGATATCAAATTCTATTTATTCTCCATAAGTATAACCATAGAAAAATAAACCAGGTATAGAAGTGTCACGTAATGCTAAAATTTGCTAACACGAAATTGTTAATTCAACCGGCCAGATCATACGAGGCGCTGCGAGCAAAACCGGCCAAGCGACGTTGCCTATCTGTGCGCTCCAGCCGGCTGGCCGGCCGGCCCAGCCGGTAGGGAAAAATTCCCTCGCCCTGCTTGGCGCTTGTCGTATTGAGTGTAGTGTTTACGCGCTCTTCGCATTACCTACTTCTCTGGTTAGTTTTCTATTCAATGATGCTAAAGATTTTGCCTCAATGTTAATTTATCGATTTACCAGATTTAGAAATACATTTAAAATCTTCTGAGATACCTGTACGTTTAATGTTAACTGACGATTTCTTTAAACATTTTCTAGTTCGAGTATAGTTTTAGTGTATGGGTTTCGCGTCAATAATAAGATTAAAAGCTTAAGTTCTCTCTCTCTCTGTATGTTTTATAAACATACCCTGATTTATAAATAAAGGGTTACAGAAAATAAGTAAAATCATAATTTTAAAAGTAAACTATGTTTCACGATTAAATTGTAATGCATTTTATAACTGAATTTAATATTTTACAGTAACTTGTTCCTACGTGAATAGCTAATTTCTTCAGAGAATTTATGGTAAATTTGTTTGGCATCGGCTGCTAACATTTCAACATGTTATATACATTTTAAAACGTAATCATGCTTAAATTAAATTAGACTAAGTCCTGCTTAGATATCCCCTTCTAATGTAAAAGAAACTTAATTTTAGAATCAGTTTATTGTTAATTTTTAAGAATTTTAAAAAGCAAGTAATTTATTGAGTAAACTAACGGAACAACCGAGGAAACCGTTTCTATTGATAAAGTAAATATTAAAATTAGACTTTACGTTTCGTATTATGTCGTGGTAGGAACTGCATCGTGATAAGCGCACATCTCCACCAAAAAGCAGCATTCACAATTAATTGTGGTACGATTTTGTTGTTGATACGGCATTTTGGACAAACAAAATGCAATTGTACAGACAATCTCCACGAGGGCTGAGTCCAAATAGGAATCAACGATTCGTTATTTTATTTTTAAAACTCTATTCATCATAGTTTTCATTATGTATTATTTTATCGACGTATCATAGTACATGAGCCCGTATCTACAGCATAGACCAGTGTTTGAGCTTCACAATACCATTTGAATACTTAAATCAATTATCGTTCTGCACGATATTGTGTTAATGCGAAAATCAAGAATTTTAAACCAAAGAAACCCTTGTAATTTCAAAGATGAACACAAAACCTCTAGGTTGGTGGCAATGACATAGGGGTTGACAATGGGAGAAGAGGGGGTCGACAATGGTTGGGGAGGGGGCAGACTATCAGTGCGAATCCTAAGAACACGCCGAGATCGTCATGTCCGAGTTCGTCACATCTATGAAAATCAATGAGCCGTACTAATTAGGGTCGGCTGTCTACCTGCCCCACCGGGTATGTCATGCCTCCTCCGCCCGAACAGGAACAACTTATCCTAGTCACAGATCACAAGAGAACGGTCAAATACAGTTCTGAATCTATACGCTCAAAGTTTACTGATGTTGGTTCTTCATATAGCTAAAAATTATACAAACTAACTCGTGACAAAATTGAAGTCATACGACTACATATCGCACTGAAAGGATGAATTAGGCCGATTGATGTTTGTTCGTGAGTCCGAAAAACAGCCTTAGTACAAAAGGATTCGAGTTACAAAATTGAAAAGTGTCATACAAAAGGATATCGCACTGAAAGGGGTGCATTCAATATATTATACTAGGATAACAAGATTATTTTAAGAAACTTATTTGTATTTTTAAGCACAATTTTTCATTTGTTACCAGTAAAAATCACACAACACATTCAAACAATTCAAAATTTTAAAAGAGATTTTAAAAAACGTTCTTGGATAGAGTATTAATTTTGTTTACTTTTTGCAAAATGTTTAGTTTAGTTTAAAAAAATGCAAATGTGCATGTTTGTTCATTAGCAAGGGCTTGGTATTCGTGCGGATAAAATAAATACAATAGTACAACTGTCAGTTTAAATTTACCAAAGTTGTAGTAGTTTTGATATGATATTTTCGCAGTTACTTACTTAAAAATATGTTAAATACATTCTTACAATTTAAGAATTTAATAAATATAACAACCAAATCCTATCATGGATAAAAGTTTAATTGAACTTATATTTAACACTTTTAATATTGCTCGGCGAAATGTACAGGCTAGTTGTAATTTTCAGCTACATGAAGAACTAACATCAGTAAACTCTGATCGTAAAGATTCAGAACGGTATTTGACCGTTCTCTTGTGATCTGTGACTAGGATAAGTTGTTCCCGTTCGGGCGGAGGAGGCATGACATACCCGGCGGGGCAGGTAGACGGCCGACCCTAATTAGTACGGCTCATTGATTTTCGTAGATGTGACGAACTCGGACATGACGATCTCGGTGGACACGATTTCTTTTCGTTTACTGTCTGTCTGTCTGTATGTGATTTTCGCTAGACAATTCATATTTTTAAAACGGCTTGACCAAATTTAAATAAATTTTGGTTAAATACTCTTCTTGGTAGGTTCCTTTTTAGAAAAAAAAAATATTTTGTCATAAAATCTTTTCGTTTTAAAATATCGGCCATTGAAAATCGGAATAAAATTAACTAAACTATGACTGAAAAACGGAACACATATCTAAAATTCGCCTTAATTTTGATTAATTGTGATAGCAAAAGTTAGCCATATGTTTCGTTTTATAGATATGGTTCAGTTAATTTTAACCCGATTTTCAATGTTAAAGCAGATAATGATTTGGATTTGCAATTACATTTTCTAACTTTTTATATTCTAGAAAGTTTTTTTTATTTATAGTTCATGTATTACAGCCTGGTACAGCCTTAAGGTTGTTTAAATATAGGTTTTGCAAAATTTTACATAAATTGCAGTTGTTTAAGCGGCTTACGCGGCTCAGCAAAAGTGTTGTTTCACTATAGACTCTTTCACTTGTGTAGCTTGTCAAGAACACAGTAATTTCGTGATAGAAACTATATTCCTTGTTCTCATCCATAAGCAGTGTAAGTGGATATCTACCGATTTTAAGAACAACGCGTTAGGTAAACTAAAAATGTTGCAGAATGTTTACTGGTGGTTTTGATATAACATAGTGTGTTTTGTTTCCTGCCGGTCCTTTACTTTACAATATGTTTCCACATCCATTAACAGTGCAAGTGGCTATCTAATGATTTTAGGAAAATCTCATCCATAAACAGTTTAAGTGGATATCTAACCATTTCAAGAACAGCACGTTAGGTAAACTAAATATTTTGGGAAATGTTTTGTGGTGGTTTTGGTAACAGTGTGTTTCGTTTATTTCGGTCCAGCCGTTTAAACAAATTTAAGAGTGTTTAAAAAAATGTGTAGCACCAAATACAATGAAGGAATAGTGATAGGCCTAGTTATGGTCAGAAAATACCGAGCGGGCATAACACTGGCTGTTAATGGGCTCAATGTAATGAGCTGCAATATAAAAATATGGTTTTCTACTTATGCTGAAACCATCCGAAATTGGTTATTTTAATACAAACAGGTTAAAGTTAGGTATAAATTAACCTCTTTATAAAGACTGCTTAATGTATACGATTTTTTATACATACGATTTTTTATGACCTAGCCCGGGACCATGATAACATTTGTTTTGAAAATCCCAGATGCCAAAAACACGATGTATGCGTGTGTGCGTGTGTGTGTGTGTGTGCGTGTGGTTTATTATATATGTGCGTACCTGGTTTATTTTTCTATGGTATAACATTGGACAACGTACTGTGCTTAGCACTGTGAATATCTCTGCAACGGTTGGGCGTAGAATCAAAATTTAAACACCAAAATGATTGTTTTGTGGAACTGAACAGATTAGTAAAAAGAAAATGTGAAGTTTACATTAAAATAAACTGAGGAAAATCCAAAAACGGTTTTCCCATAAGATTAACATGGGAGATTTTATGAGAAGATTTTTTGGATTTTCTCCGCAACCACTGAACCTAGGTTAATAATTAAAAATACTATATTATTTGTTTTTTAAGCTCTATAACATGGTTTAAACCAAAATTAAGTTTTATAAAAAATTTAGGGTAAAAAATGCAAAAAACTGATTTTTGGAAAATTTAAAAACTCCATAAACCCCCTTTCCCATGATCCGATTGTTCTGGTTTTCAAACTTAAAGTCATGAATGTCATTTTGCACATTTGAGCCAAATTTCATCGAAATCGGACATTTTTTACTCAAGTTATCGCATTCACGGACACACACACACACACACACACACACATATAAATATATAATAATAATAATAATAATAATTTATTGCATATAACATTACAAAAATGTGTGCAAAACTTCAAAAAAATAACAGGAATGATAGAGATCAGTTTGTTGTCTTTGTCTTCTGTATTTCGTTGAATTCATGATCGAGTACATATAAAGGATTTTCTAAATAATAAAGTTTTACTTTTTTGATGTCTCTGCTTGAATTAATTGAAATGTTGTGATTTTCCTTTAATTTGTTTAATAATTTGCCAATTGCATAATAAATAGTTTTTTCGTATATTGTTGTTCGATGTATTGGATGTTGGATATAATCTCTTTTTCTTGTGTCATATTGGCTGTGGCATTGTGTGCTAGTAAATTTGTTTTTGTTTTTTAAGTAGTATTTTAGTAATTCTACAACATATAATCCAAATATAGTCAATATTTTGTCTTCTTTGAAATGTTCAAAGCATGATTCGTCATAAGACAGATTGTTTATTATTCTAATGGCCCGTTTTTGTATCCGAAAAATCTTTTTTTTATTTTCCATTGATGTTGCAAACCAAATTGGGAGACAATAAGTTAAAATACTTTGAAAAAAGGAAAAGTATGCAATTTTTAAGGTGGACATTGGGCTCCACACATTGGGCTAAAACTCTTAAACAAAAACAACAGGAATTAAGTTTTTTTGAAATCTTCTCAATATGATTAGTCCATGTTAATTTGTTGTCAATAATGAGGCCTAGGACTTTAGTGTCGTGAACCGTGTTAATTATATGGTTATCAAATTTGCAGGTAGGTGAATTTTCTTGTTGTTTCTTTTTGAAATGGAAATTTAAAATATTTGTCTTAGAACAGTTTAACACCATTCCGTTAACCGAAAACCAGTAATTGAGCTCTAAAAGTGAGTGGTTTAACGAGTATTGTAAATTTTCAAATGAGCTTCCAGACACAACAACACTAGTGTCATCTGCAAATTGAATTAGTTTATTCGATTGTGCATTACATGCAATGTCCGAAACATAAATAATAAACAATAGAGGTCCCAGTATTGACCCTTGAGGTACTCCCATTTTTACAGTTTCCCAACTAGACTCCTGTTCATAATTTTTAAATTTTATTTTAACCTTTTGTTTTCTGTTGTATAAATATGAACTCATTATTTCTCCTGCTACACCTCTTACTCCAAGAGTAAATATATATAAATTTGAACGAATAGGGTTTTTGGCATCTGGGGACCTCAAAACGAAAAGTGGTCTCGGGCTTAAGTCTTACCATGAGACCTACGGTAATAGCTTCTTCCCTATAGGGGAAATTGGCTAAAAAACCAAATGAGGCAGAGTATTAGAGTAAGATTTGGGGCTCTGGCCTGTTCAAGCCCCAACGTTTGTAATGATAAGCATCTGTTTATTTGTATTACAATTTCTTACCAGGGGTTCATCCAGTTGCACCGAATTTTGTCCAATATAGCACCTACAATCGAAATCAAATTAAATTTTCAGATAAACACCCCCGTATTGGAATTTATGACATAAAATATGTAACCAAATTATGATTTACCGCATTATTTCAAACGGCTTACCTTCACAAACCTTTTGTTGTCAATTTTCCCTTCGCATTAATACAGCAGGATTTATGACTTTAAGTTCGAAAACCAGTTTGATCGACCTATCGGAACGGGCATTTTGGGGGGGGGAGGTGTTTGAACCCAAAAAAGTTTATTTTTTATTTTTTTACATATAATTACAGGATAGGACTATTTACATTTAATTGTTTTAAAAGTCAAATTTTAGTTTTCTCCATTGGGTTTAGCATAAAAATACACCCAATTTGGTGTTTTAATCATTGCTTTGTGTCAATTGGTTCCGGAGATATTGAAAGTGTTAGCACACAGTACGTTGTCCAGTTTTATTCTTATGGAGGATACATTTTATACCTCGCAAGGTTTGCTTGCTTGCTTGCGACATTAATCCCAAAAACGGCTCCAACGATTTCCTTCAAATGTTCGAAATAACTAATTTCTAGGATAAAAATAAGTCCTAGACAGGCCTCATCCCCAGGAAAAATCAAATAATGTAAAAAAACTCAAACGAGTTCGCACGCAGCACGCTGACGTGAGGGAAGTGAATTTCCACATAAAAACTTATAAAACTCAAAATCAGTGTAAAAACATACATCTATTCCAATTTTTATTTAAATCTGAAAACAGTTATTTTTTTGCTGTTCTGATGCTCCTGGTTTCATTTACCTGCAAAGCTGGGAATACAATTTTGCGCATTATAATGTTAGGAGTAGGTCCAGACAGGCTTGAAAGTAGGTGAGAGGTTGCTGTGGATGATAAAAGTACTCAAACAAAGGAATAACAGGCTTTTGTAGTGTAAAACCCCCATAAGACAACGTACTGTGTTTAGTCTAAAAACATTTTCTTTAATAACTCGGTAAATAAGTATGCTAGAATGACGATGAAGGGCTTAAAACCCTTTGGTGATAAAGGGCCTCACCAATTCCCATATTTTTACATGCATTATATATATATATATATATATATATATATATATATATAATTGTGAACGACCCCCCTGAACACGTTCCACCGTGCGGGTCATGCTAATACTTCACTTTCCAAAGGAAATTCACTAATGGAAAGTTTAAAAAATTAACATTGGGCTTATGGAGTTTCAAATAAGAATTGTAACAGCTGTTCATAACCAACCAGGGAACTGTCAAAGTAATACTAAAATGTTGTTTATGATTATTAACATGTGGTTTCCTGATAGCAGAGATTAAAATATTTGAGTGAAGATTACATATACAGAGTAATAAAATAACTCAAAGGGACATTGTGCTATAAATAACAACCGGAGTTTTCCTTAAAAATGTAGAAAAGAGGCAAATGAGTTATACAAATCTGATTATCAGTAGGGGAAAGTGGTTAAATATGCTCCAAGTCATCAAAACAAACTGACTGGTCTTCCCCCGAGCAAAGCTCGGCCCCCAGGTACTATCTCGCTTATTTATGAATGAATACCAACCAAACCCGGTATATGCTTCAGCTGGTTGTGGTCTATTGTTATTTGCAAAAGAAAAAAAATCACTGATATTTCCTGTAGCAGCAAACCTGCGTACTCACCTCCAAAGTCATTTTTATGCAGAATAACTAAAATATTACTAGCAGATGTCCCGTTCTCCGTACGGGGATGTATCAGGCATAGAACCAGAGGTTTTTCAATTTTATTTACATTATAATTAGCTGACGTTATAAAACGTAACTCCATAAGATTAACATTGGAACTTTGAAAGACTATAGGACAAAGCTCTAAAGTTGGAGGTTTTTTCAAAATCCCAAAAGGCACATCTAGAGAGTAAGAGCTTTTCATTGATACCAATCATGTATACAAAATAATCATTTTAGGGGTTGAAATTGCGGAACAAAAATCAAGAAATTCTTTTAATAATATAGATGTATTCCTTAATAATGAACATAAAGTAATAAAACTTGGTATGTGGCTTTACCAAGTTTAGTTTAAACAAAATTTCATGAAACCCTATATTTTGTGTTCCTTGTTATTGTAATGTATTATTTACTATGCAATTTGGAGACTATGTGTAGAACACAAGGCTTGGTAAACAAAGTGATCATAAAAGATTGCCATACTTAATTTCTATACACATAAGTTCATCGTTATTAGCGAATTTCCCCTATAGGGAAGAAGCTATTACCGTAGGTCTCATGGTAAGACTTAAGCCCGAGACCATGATAACTTTTCATTTTGAGGTCGCCAAATGCCAAAAACACCATTCGTTCAAATTTTCATATATATATATATATATATATATATATATATATATGTGTGTGTGTGTGTGTGTGTCCGTAAGCACGATAACTCGCGTAAAAAAGGTCCGATCTTAATGAAATTTGGTACAAACGTGAAAAGTACCATTAATTTGAAAGAGTTCGATAACCAGACCTTTGCAAATCCAAAGGGGGGTTTTGTACCTCAAAAATAGGTTTTTTGGGGTTTCCACATGTAACATTTATTAAGATCAAATTTTAATTTTCACCATTGAATTCAGCACAAAAAACAAACAATTTGGTATCTTGATCATTGCTCTACGTCAATTGGTTACTGAGAAATTGAAAGTGCTAAACACAGTAGGCCTACGTTGTCTAATGTTATTCTTATGGAGAAAAAGAAAAATTGTACATCTAGCTTATTTATGAACATAAACTGACGAAATTTGGTATATAGCTTCATCTGGTTGTGGTTTATTGTTGTTTGCACAAAAAAAACAATTTCTCGCCTATGGTTGTCGTAGCAGCAAACCTAGGTACTCGGTCCCCATGTTATTCTTATGGAAAATAATTAAAATGTTATATATCGCTTATTTATGAATTTATATGGATGAAACTTGGTATGTAACTTCAATTAGCTGAGTTCTATTGATATTTGCATAAACACACATTATTTTGTGTTCCTCGTTGCAGCAAACCTGCGTACTCATCCCCAATGTTATTCTTATGGAGATTAATTAATATTTTAAATATCGCTTGTTTGTGAATATATTTCTTATGAATCCTATTAAGTGGCTTAATGTGTTATAATTCATTGGAAATTCGCCGAGTATGCAGGTTTGCTGCGACGGAGTTATTTGAATTGTCTTATGTTATTTAAAGATTTTATTTCTGAAGGAATTTTATTGTAAATTTTGATTGATATGTAGTCCGGGCATCTTTGTCGGAATGTTGAATTTGGATGTGGCAAGTCTATATGGTTGAGATTTCTCGTGTTATAATTATGAATGTGTCTTCTGAAGGAAAATTTATCAATGTTCAAATGTACAAAACTTGCTGCTTGTAATATAAAAATTGATGCTAATGTTAGATTATTTAACTGTTTGAATAGTTGTTTACACGATGTTCTTCTTGAGACTTGACAAAGTGTTCTTATAGCTTTTTTTGCATTTTAAATACAATTTTGGCATTTGGGCTTGAACCCCATATAATTAGTCCATATGATATATGTGAATGGATATAAGCATAATATACCATTGTATTTATGTCTAAACTTCGGGACATGATTCCTCATACAAAAAGAAATAAAGACGTTCATATGAAGGTATATCCTAAAACGATTAGTTTCCCGTTTATTTGTTTGTTTGTGTGCTATACTCAATACGATATGTCTTAGGATTATCAGAAGGTATCAACTTCAAATTTGGTACATGTATTACATTTCATAGGACTAATTTTGGTACAGAATATAAAGTTTATACTTTGAACCATTTAAAAATGCCGGCCACATTGGTTTTTAAAACTAAATATCTTAAAACCCGTAATATTTCGGAAACAATTTAGGGATCAGAAAAGTTGTGTCATTTTGTCCTAAAAAATAATAATATTAATATTGTAACATTAAGATTATAAATAACTGACTAATTGTGATTTTTCTATGTTAAAACATGCTTTTTTTGCCATTTATGGACTAAAATATCACGTTTTAATTAATACAAATCATAATTTCTCAGTTATTTATAATCATTTTGTTAAAACTTTCATATAATTATTTTTGGGACAAAAAGACACAACTTTTTATTCCCTACAGGTTTTTCTAAATATTACGGTTGTTAAGATATCTAGCTTTGAAAGACAAATATGGTTGCCGTTTTGAAATTTTACAAAGTAGAAACTTGATATTCCATACCAAAATGAGTCTTATTACATTTAATACATGTACCAATTTTAAAGTTGATATCTTCATATATCCATAAGATATAACGTATTAAGTAAAAAACACATGCAGACAGATAGACGGAAAACTACGAGTTTTAGGACATACCTTCATATGAACTTTGTTCTTTCTTTTTACATGAGGAACTGTATCCCAAAGTTCTGAAAGGTATTTTTTTCAACCCGTATATAAAGTTAAACAAATTAAAATTACAATAATAACAACCTAGTTGTCCTATTGCTCGAATCCGAGCAAGTTTGTACCAAACGAAAGGTTATTTCAGTTGTAAACAAACATAACGAAACATCTGTTATTTAAACGGATGATAACATCTGAGAATAATGCGGATAACGTACTTTCAAACAATACGTGGTTTACACTTCCGCCGGCGCCGGCACTGTCGCGTCGGATAGCGAAACTGTTCCGATAATTCAGCCCTTTAATGTATTTAAGTGAGGCCCTTTCTAACAATTCTGAGACGTATTGGAAAATCTACGTAAAAGTACATTTAATTAGACACCTCAAACTTTAAAATCCGTTACGCCGTTATCGTGTTATGTCTGTGGATAAAAACCCTCTAGAGTATTAGGTAATATATACTGTAGGATTGTTATAAAACCAGAACAAATGAGAACAATCTTAGTCCTATCCGTTTTTTAAGTTGTTTAACGCGTACGGGTAATTTCGGATCGGTCGAGGGAATTTTTTGGACCGGGTTGTGGTAGACAGTTGTTCCGGTAGCAACAGATAGTGTGCATCCCTGGGATGCCACGCCCATTTCTCAGAAGGGAGAGGAGGGGGCGGTACTTCTGGTGGGTTTGGGGGTAAGATGGCGGAAAGATGGCGGTCTTCGTTACCAAAATGAAATGGGACCAGTTTGAAAAATTACCAAATTGAAGGCCTCCCACAAATTTTAACCCAAAAAGGTTATTTCTCCACCTTTCAAGCCAGTCGCATAACTAACACGACTTACATACTAAAATTGAGCCTGTTTTGTTATCAATCTAACAACTCTTAAAAAGTCGCGTCATTTAAATATTATTGGAAAATACCTAAGGCTTTGCTCTGAGAAAGTCACACTGTTCAGTACGCCTAACAAAATGTCTGCCATATGGCACAGACAAAGAATTTTTAAATCCATTAGATGGATATAGATATAGAATAGTTTATTAATGGTAGCGCAGCTAATCGTTCACTATAATCACTTGAGTCCAATTGCCGTAATTAGCAAGTCGAGTTAATTTATTTCGCTAGTCTCTTCGTATGACGGATGATTTCTCAAGATGTAAAGTGAATTTACTTAACATTTTCAGTTTTGATATCAATTGAATTTGCTTTACTCGCCCCTTTGGCGGTCTGTGCAAAGTGAAATGTTACAGCATGGGCAAAATATTTTAATTTAATAAATATAATCCTTAGAGGGGCACAATACGCAATGTTGTTTTCCTAAAATCGCCGCCAGGATTGCAGGGTGGTTAATGGTAGGACCATCAATTTGACAGCTTCTAGTGGAAGTCCATTTTCGCACCTCATCTTAAAAATACACCGCCAGAGGTATTTGTCAATCTGGACGCACTTTGAATCCGGTGTTCAGACTGTCCACTTCGCGTGAACGATGTAGTGTAGAAGGTGCTTCTGCTACTATGAGTGTTGTGTTTTGTAGACTACTGTTGTATTGCCAACTACTATTTTCCACTTGTAATCCATTAATCTTTTCCGATTTAGTTATTAGTTTACTTCGTTGGATTCAGCTTAAAAAAAACAGACAATTTGGTATTTTGATCATTTCTCTACGTCAATTGGTTACCGAGTTATTGAAAGTGCTAAACACAGTACGTTGTCTAATGTTATTCTTATGGAGGAAAAGAAAAATTTTATATCTCGCTTATTTATGAACGTATACTGACGAAACTTGGTATATGGCTTCATCTGGTTGTGGTCTATTGATATTTACTCAAAAAAATAATTTTTCGCCAAATGATCCCGTAGAAGCAAACCTGCGTACTCATCCCCATGTTATTCTTATGGATAATAATTAAATGCTATGTCTCCCTTAATTATGAACATAAATTAATAAAAAGTGGTATATGACTTCACCTACTTCAGTTATATTGATATTAGCATAAAAACACATTTTTTGTGTTCCTTGTTGCAGCAAACCTGCGTATTCAGCCCCAGTTTTATTCTTATGGAGAATAATTAAAATTGTATATATCGCTTATTTGTGAATATATTTTTATGAAACTTGATAAGTGGCTTGGTAGTATTAAGAAATTTATATCTCCATTGGAAATCCGATGAGTATGCAGGTTTGCTGCGACGGGGGTATTATCATCTGAACATCGGTCTCCCGTGTCTAGTTTTCCGTTTGTCTGCCTGTATGTTTTTCACTTTAAAGTTCAAATTTGAAAAACGACGGATCGAACTCTACCAAACTTACGTCAACTGTTTATGGTGATAAGGTCTATCAACACAAAAGTTATGGTGTAATTTTATAATAAATCTACCGGTACTTAAAGTATTTAAATCGAGTAACAAATAACCGAGCTGATAACCGTGTCATAGCTCATCTTTGGTTAAAATGGCGGCCTTTAATCATTTTCTATCTTTAATGGCTCGATAACCCACCATTTTTCTAAATATGTAAAGCAATAACTTCTTTTAGGGGATTATGTGGTAAACCTAACGATACCTAAATGATTTAAATCAAGTAATAAATAGCCAATCTGTTGCAACTCTTGTTATTATGCCATTGCTGCATTGTGGAGAAACCAAAGATGAGCTATCACACGGTTATCGGCTCGGTTATTTGTTACTTTATTTAAATACTTTAAGTACCGGTAGATTCATTATAAAATTCCCTAAAAGAGGTTATGCTTGAAAATATTTGGTAGAATGACTGGATTTCTAGCCACTCATTCAACATTTGTTCAAATTTGTATATATACATGTTTATATGTGTGTGTGTGTGTGTGTGTGTGTGTGTGTGTGTGTGTGTGTGTGTGTGTGTGTGTGTGTGTGTGTGTGTGTGTGTGTGTGTGTGTGTGTGTGTGTGTGTGTGTGTGTGTGTGTGTGTGTGTGTGTGTGTGTGTGTGTGTGTGTGTGTGTGTGTGTGTGTGTGTGTGTGTGTGTGTGTGTGTGTGTGTGTGTATTATATAATATTTACCTTATTCCAGTTTAATTTACATGTTTTAGCCTGAGTATGTGTTCCAGTGTTTTATCCTGTTTAATTGTTGAAAATTTGATCATGCTACTCAAAAAATTATTTGCATTGTAAAATTCTATTAGAAATCAATATAGGTCTACTAATTGATCACACAATCTTAATGTTTTTATACGTGAAATCTAATTATTGAATATAATTTGTGGTATGTTTCAATTCATACAAGGGAATATAACAGTGTTCTTTGTAAATAGGATTACATATAATTTGATCTTAAATTACATTGAAATTAAATTTAACTTTATTCTTAAAATTGGATTTTATTTTCCCCAATGTTGATACAAGTATCTGTAGTGGGTGTGGAAAGGTAATTCCGGGCTTCCCCTCGCGAGTGTGCCTTTTTCTCCAGAGTCTTTGGGTATTGATCGAGTCAACCAGAATATAAATTTTCTCTATAATTTGCAGTATGTAGTATTTTTGTCTCCATATAGTAAAAGGAGCCGGTAAATCGTTACTCTATACTATAAATGACGTTCTACATTACGTTAAGAGAGGCAGAAGCACTAGGTAAAAGTGCCAAATCAATTTGAATAATTCCAAATATGTAATTAGTAAATAAATCGCTCTTAACATGGGAAAAATTGCAGCCATAATATGCGAAATAATGCTTTTTCAGGCATAATATCAAAAACACTGTTCATATGTTAATACCATGCAGAAAAGGTAATGTATTGTCAGTTTTCCATTCGTTCGTATATATAAATGTTGTGTTAGTGTATTGATTAGATTTTTTGTATATATATATTTGTTATCTTTGTGTTAGTGTAAATTAAAATGTAAAGGAAATATTTAAAAAAATAAAAAAATGTAGGTTAGTTAGGTGTATATATAAATGTTGTGTTAGTGTATTGTATTAGATTTTTTGTTATATATATATATATATAAAGATAACTGAGTATAAAGATAACAAATATATATATATATATATATATATATTTGTTATCTTTGTTACACTGTTGCTGTTTACAATGTTTTACAGTTACGAAACAACACTCACAGACATAAATAGCCGAAAATATACAAAGAGTAAAGAGTTTCTTACGGATTGCGATAATGTGAGGAGTTAAAAGCTTAAATAATAAAGTTAGATTGGAATCTTCAATTAAGTTGATTTTACTTGATTTTAAGATTGTTCAAGACACCTAGTTGTTCTGAAATGATAAGTGTAAAATGTTAAAAAGTTGAATGAACATTTTGGTGTAACCGAAAGGTAGTGTGTAAATGTAGTAGCAACAAGTAGGGGGAAATATCTCCTACTTGTTGTTAAAATAAGCTAGTTATTCTTTGTTCACACTCAACTTCAAATACATAAAAAATAAAACTATTGTTCATAACCAATATATTTTGCATTGCAACTCATCTTCAGTTTTAATGTGGATGTTAAGATGATATCTATAACTGAATTTAAACAAATATGTTGTTATGACTAGCTAGTCATTCCCCCTTAATTTAATTCGGTAATTCGGTATTTTAATTAATTACTAAACAAATATCAGCTTTAACTATTCTATTAAAACTGATTATTAATTCCTGTTTTTGTGGACAATCCGATTCGAATTGAGAATTGTATTCTTGACTTCATAATTTCCCTTCGTGAGACGTAACTTGTCAGTTAGCAATCGAGGAGTATGTTGGAAGGACAAGCCCATACCCCAAACCCAGTGCGGCGCGGCAGTATGGGACGGCTACCTGCCAGCTGTTTGCACTGTCTGTAGTAGTGTCGCGTAGTGGCCAGCGGTGAGCGGGGTTGGGAGGAGTGGATGCTCAAGGTCGCTTTTACTCGTCGTCTACGGCGGTCGATGGTGGCGCGCTGAGCGTTCGACGTGGCAACTTCGTGTCGGCCATGTCGCTGCCACACGAGGCTAGCGCTCCTGGTGCTGTACGTGGTAACTACGGCAAAGCGCACGCGGTCTAACGGTCTGGTGATAAGAGTAAAATACCCCCGTCGCAGCAAACCTGCGTACTCAGCGAATTGCGTAATGCATGCATATGTTTCTCACTACCACATAAAGCCCCTTACCAACTTTCATAAAACTACTTGAATAAATAAGTGATCTATAGCGTTTTATTTATTCTCCATAAGAATAACATTAGGGCTGAGTACGCAGGTTTGATGCAACCAAGAACACAAAATATGCGTTTTTTATGCAATTATCAATATAACTCAACCAGGTGAAGCTACATAGTAAGTTTTATTAATTTATGTTCATAAATAAGGGAGATATAAAACTTTACTTATTCTCCCCAAGAATAACATTAGGGCTGAGTATGAAGGTTTGCTGTTGCTGGGATAATCAATAAAAAATCAATTGTTCGTGCAAATATCAATATACCAGTACCACATGAAGCCACATACCAAGTTTCATCAATATACATTCATAAATAATCAAGATATAAAATTGTATTTATTCTCCATAAGGATAACATTGGACAACGTACTGTGTTTAGCACTTTGAATATCTCTGCAATGGTTGGACGTAGAATCACAATTTAAACACCAAAATGATCGTTTTGTAGAGCTTAATTGATTGATAAAAGCAAATGTGAAGTTTACATTAAAATGAACTAAGGAAAAACCAAAAACCTTTTTCCCATAAGATTAACATGGAAGATTTTATGAGCAGGTTTCTTTGGATTTTCTCCGCAACCACTTAACCTAGGTTAATAATTTAAAATACTATATTATTTGTTTTTTTAAGCTCTATAAAGTGCTTAAAACCAAAATTGAAAGTTTTAACAATTTTAGGGTGAAAAGTGCAAAAAAACAGATTTTTGGACAATTTAAAACCCCCATAAACCCCCCTTCCCATGGTCCGATTTTTCTGGTTTTCGAACTTAAAGTCATGAATGTCACTTTACACATTTGAGCCAAATTTCATCAAAATCGGACGTTTATTACTAAGTTATCTTGTTAACGGACACGACATATATAGATACATATATACATATATATAAATTTGAACGAATAGTGTTTTTGACATCTGGGGACCTCAAAATAAAAAGTTATCATGGTCTCGGGCTTAAGTCTTACCATGAGACCTACGGTAATAGCTTCTTCTATAGCTCCTTCTATAACTTATTATACGCTAAAATGTAAAGTGCAGATTTGTGAGACGTAATTTATTGTAACAGGTATGATACTACTAAACAATTTTTTTAAATTATTTAAGTGTTTAAAATTTTCTTTGATAACAACATTTACGCTATTTTGAAACGACGAAATTTCGAACATTTAAACCAAACATTGAAATTGTATTTAATATCAGTGAAGTATAACGTAAACCTATAGTTTGAAAAAACGGTTTTTTGATTTTCAAGATATCGGTAATTTATTTGTTATTTAAGAGATTATTGCGAACATTTTACTAATGAGTAATGGAAAATTTCCGCAATATAAACTCACAATCACTAACAATGAATTTTAAACAAAGGATAATCTATTTAGTGAAAAACACCCGCAGCAGGCAGGCAGCCTATCAAATTGAATAGGATTTAATAAAATTTACCCAATATTAGCGAATTTCCCCTATAGGGAAGAAGCTATTACCGTAGTCGGCATGGTATGACCTAGGCCCGGGACCATGATAACTTTTCGTTTTGAGGTCCCCAGACCCCAAAAACACCATTCGTTCGAAACTGTATATATATATATATATATATATATATATATATATATATATATATATATATATATATATATATATATATGTGTGTGTCCGTGAGCACGATAACTCTCGTAAAAATTATCCGATTTTGATGAAATTTGGTATAAACGTGTAAAGTAACATTTATGACTTTAAGTTCGAAAACCAGCCAGATCGCTTTATCCGAAGGGGTATTTTGGGGGGGTTTTGTACCCCAAAAATGGGTTTTTTGAATTTTTTACATATAATTTTGGAAATAGTCAAATTTTAGTTTTTACCATTGGATTCAGCTTAAAAAAACACACAATTTGGTATTTTGATCATTTCTCTACGTCAATTGGTTACCGAGATATTGAAAGTGCTAAACACAGTACGTTGTCTAATGTTATTCTTATGGAGGAAAAGAAAAATTTTATATCTCGCTTATTTATGAACGTATACTGACAAAACTTGGTATACGGCTTCATCTGGTTGTGGACCATTGATATTTGCTCAAAAAAACAATTTTTTGCCAAAGGCTCCCGTAGCAGCAAACCTGCGTACTAAGCCCCATGTTATTCTTATGGAGAATAAGTAACGTGTTATCTCCCTTAATTATGAAAATAAATTAATGAAATTTGGTACGTGGCTTTACCTAAATGAGTTATATTGATATCTGTATAAAACCCCATTTTTTGTTTTCCTTCCTTCAGCAAACCTGCATACTCAGCCGCCATGTTATTCTTATGGAGAATAATTAAAATGTCATAAATCGTTTATTTATGAATGTATATTGATGAAACTTGGTATGTGGCTTTATGTGGTATTAAGAAACATATATATGCATTGGAAATTCGCTGAGTACGCAGGTTTGCTGCTACGGGGGTATTTTATGTTCCATTGTAACACTAATTTACTGACTTGTCAAATAAAAATCCAACGAACACGCACCTTCACATGTCACATTAAATTGTAAATTAATGTACGTTTTACCGTTTTAATATACTAATGCATCCTATTAACGCTACAACTTTTGAAACATTCCATTATATCGATAATCTTGAGAAACTAACGTTTTCATGAGAGAAGATAACAGAGCGAGAGTTGATACAGAGCGACCTTGGTCAATAGCCAGATTTCGTCGAGCAGGCTTGCCACGCGCCCGACGTCAAATACTCTCTTTCTCTTCTCGCAACAAACCTGTTTGAATTTGTTATTGGCGTTATTGCCATGCCCTTGTGTTAGTGTGTTTCAGTTAGTGGTGAGTGAGTGGCATGAGATGATCAAATTAAACCTATATATTAAACAGGATTAAGAGCTTAAATTATGAACTAGATATTTTATTGACATTAAGTACTTCGTCAGAAATGAAATACCTTGTTGTAAAATAAAAGAGGACATATTTATTCGCCATGTTGCTGAGAACTGGATTGGTGCTCTGCTGTGTTTTAGGTCACGCCCTCTCGGCGAAAATTCTCGCCGTGTTCCCGCACACTGGGAAAAGCCACTTCGACGTGTTTGAACCCCTAGTCCTCGCATTGGCCGCCAGGGGCCACCAGCTGACTGTCATCAGCTTCTACCCTCAGAAAACTCCTGTTGCTAACCTCACTGACATCAGCCTAGTCGGTCTCGTACCGTTACGAGTCAACCAAGTGCGATTCGACCAAATTGAAAATCCTTTCACTGACTTCATTTCAATGTCAAACATGGGGTTAGAAATGTGCGAAAAGATTCTGAATTTTCCATCAGTTCGAGAATTTCTCCAATTTAATAACGAAGTAGATCTAATTATTAACGAGTTCTTCAATACAAACTGCTTTTTTAGTCTCGCTCACAAATTCAAAGCGCCGTTCATCGCCATCGGTTCCTCCAGTATGAGTCCCGACCAGGAGGACAGAGTGGGTAACCCGTGGTGCCCGGCGTTCGTGTCCAACCCCGACCTCGAGTACTCCCACGTCATGAGCCTGCCGCAGAAGATCGTGAACGTCGCGTACAGCTTGGCCACGCGCGTGTTGAGGGCGTACTACACGCACCACGAGCAGCGCTTGGTGGAGCGACTCGTGGGAGCAGTGCCGCCGCTGGAGCAGACTGCTCGGAGCGTCAGTGTGGTGCTGGCCAACGCCCACTTCTCCATGCTGAGACCTCGGCCCTCGGTCCCGGGGTTCGTGGAGGTCGGAGGTATCCACATCAAACCCCAGAGACCGTTGGACAAGGTGAGTATACAGGCTCGTCTTTGCATAAATTATGTTTAGACTGCGTAGTCGTGTTTATTTTATCTGAGTTACTACTATTGATAATGTTACGCTCATAACTGAAATCACTATAATAGCGGACAAATACAATGCCAGTTGAGGTTTGCCGGGCTATCAAACAAGATCAACCAATAGTATACGTGCAGCGCGCCATTGCCAAAACTTCACACCAGCTGATCGGAATAAGATTTGGGTAATATTTTTCTATGGCAAAATGGCAACAGTGACAGCGTAGAAGCATGCTATTGGCTACAGTCCAACTGCCAACTGAATTGCCCCCTATTATAGCTAGTCTGATTCTTCGAAATGTACATATACTGGTGCTCTCGTGTTTGTAGAAACTCTGGGATAGAACAGAAAGCAATTTAAGGATCAACAAATCTAGGATACACTTCCAAGTCACGTCATCAACAACTCAAATTAAATAATTTTATTGCAAACACATTTTATCTTAAAAACTGTGCACCATGAACAAATTGTTCACTATTATGGATATGTTAACTGTTAGTAAAAATGGTATTCATTAAATACAGCAACTTTAATCTTGGTTCATGCTCTTTGCCTCCTGGATTGATTGTATGACTTAAAAAATAAGGTTACATACCTTGTCGTCATCAATCCACTAGTTTATAAGATTACTAGTTTCGGAGTAATACAAAACTAGTCCCAAAACTAGTAATCTTATAAACTAGTGGATTGATGACGACAAGGTATGTAACCTTATTTTTAACGAATTCCCCTATAGGGAAGAAGCTATTACCGTAGTCGGCATGGTAAGACGTAGGCCCGGGACCATGATAACTTATTGTTTTGAGGTCCCCAGACCCCAAAAACACCATTCGTTCGAAATTATATATATATATATATATATATATATATATATATATATATGCTGCTTTTTATGCTGCTTCTAAGTATGTATTTCAATTAACGAAATTTCCCGCCATTTTTCCAATATGGCGGACAACTTTGTTTTTTCTTATGGAATACCCTGTATTTTATTATGAATTTAGATAGCAAACGAGATTTTAAAAAGTTTTTATTCTTGGTATTTTTTTCCTAAACCTAATCAATGAGGCTCTAGAGCATTTTTAAGGTTTAATTTCACTGTAACTTCAAGAATCATACGGTCGAAAGTCACAGCTGTGCAACAATGGTAATTAAACATGTTCAAGTAAATCAAAAGTATGAGGTTTCCTGTTCCTGTTTATTCGTTGTTGTGTTTATGCACTGTCTTAAGAGTACAATTTAATGTGACTGTGTATTGTAATAGTGTTTTTTTATTGTTACAATAACTTTTAACGAACAAGTGGATATGTTATTAATCTTAGGGGAATGCCACAAAAACACAAGATCCGCAGCTGAACTGTATGCCACTCGTTTTCCTAACAGGCGGCATCCATCAGGTATGAGCTTTTTACGCCTTGTAAAAAAAGCTCGTTTAACAGGTAACTTGGGTCCTAGAAAACGGAATCGAACACATCCTATCACCGATTTTGATACAGAAGCAGATGTTTTGGCCTCAGTTATAGTTGACCCGCACCTCTCTACTCGAGAAATTGAGAGGTATACAAACATAAGTAAGAGTTCAGTTTCAGTAATATTACGGAAACATAAATTTCACCCATATCATGTCATTCTTAACCAAGAGATACGAGAAACTGATTACCCTACAAGGTTAGCATTTTGCACATGGTTGACAGAACAAATCCAGTTGCAACCTCGTTTTTTGTCAACTGTTTTATTTTCAGACGAGGCAACGTTCCTCAGTACCGGACATTTGAACAGACATAATATGCATTATTGGTCTACTGACAACCCTCACTGGATACAGACCATTTATAACCAAAGAAAATGGTCATTAAATGTTTGGTGTGGTATTTTCGAAGGCAAAATTGTCGGGCCTCACTTTTTCGATGGCCCGCTAAACGGGATCAACTACGCTAACTTTATAGAAAACCATCTTCCTGTTCTTCTAGACAATTTTCCCCTTCAGGTCAGAATGGATATGTGGTTCCAGCAGGACGGTGCTCCACCACACTTCTCCAGAGTGGCCAGAGAAACCGTCAATGATGTGTTAGAAGGATGTTGGATAGGGAGAGGAGGCCCAGTTGCATGGCCACCGAGATCACTAGATCTCACACCACTGGACTTTTTTCTTTGGGGTGCGATTAAGGACAAAGTGTTTAAAACCAGACCAACGACACCTGCAGACATGAAGTGCAGGATCCAAGCCGCCTGCAGTGACATAAATGAACAAACTATTATTATTTCGCAAAGAGCTCATGAAGAGCGCTTGGCCATGTGTATTGAGCAACATGGACAGTTGTTTGAGCATCTTATGTAGAACTAGGATAATTGAGCTCTCTTGTTGTGAACGTGTACATAATTTAATCTAAGTGTTTTAAACTGTAAATAAATAAAGATAAGCAATATCATTCACATTTAAAAGCTGTGTTTTACTATTAATTTTAACTTAACTATTTTTCAGAACTAAAAACTAATAAAAACTACTAAAACTGAATTTACTTAAAAATGGTATTTTAGTGTCTCTAGAGCCTCATTCATTAGGTTTAGGAAAAAAATACCAAGAATAAAAACTTTTTAAAATATCGTTTGCTATCTAAAATCATAATAAAATACAGGGTATTCCATAAGAAAAAACAAAGTTGTCCGCCATATTGGAAAAATGGCGGGAAATTTCGATAATTGAAATACATACTTAGAAGCAGCATAAAAAAATAAAGGGGTCCTCCATAAGAAGTTTACTGTCAGACATAAAATAAAAAAGTTAGCTATTGTAACACTTTAGGCTGGACACCCGGTATATATGTGTGTGTGTGTGTGTGTGTGTGTGTGTCCGTGAGCCCGATAACTTATATATATATATATATAAACATACCAGAAGCTGTTCAGAGGACAGTAGAATAAGAGGACAGTTAGATGTCCTCTCAACAGCGTCTGATATAGCAATATATCTCAGTGATGCCAACGTACAGGGAGAAACCTGCAGGGACGGGGAAAAGTGAGAATAAGAGGACAGTAACTGTCCCCTTAACAGCCGCCTACATAACCAAACAATATGGTCTAAGAATAAGAGGTCAGTAACTGTCCTCTTAACAGCCGTCTATGTAACAATAACAAATTATCTAATAATAAGAGGTCAGTAAGTGTCCCCTTAACAGCCGTGTACTTACAAATAAATGTTGATATTGTCTAAGAATAAGAGTACAGTAACTGTCTCCTCAACAGCCGTCTATAGAACAAAAACTGTTTTTATCGTCTTCTTTTTGACATTATTAAATGTCAACGTAATTGTATAACTTACTCAAATAAATGTATGTACTTATTCTATAAATGTGAATGATTGTCACTTTTTCAGTATGCCTTATTTTCCTTGAGACCATAAAAGACAAAATCCGGTTAAAGTATAAAAAAACATCTCCAACTTCCTGATGTGGTAGATAACTAAACTTTGGAACAATGTTTCTTTATGCCTAAAGTGGATGAAGTGATATTTAATTGTTCTTATTTGATTTCAAAGCTCCGCACTGTTGGTCGCCTGTAAATTTTTACTTATATTGTAATTATTTTGAAGCCGTTCACTTCACAGCATGAACGTTGCGTGACCCAAATTTGTATTCTTTTTTTGAAAGGGGGCAGTGGTGAATTTACACAATTGTTGCTTAAGGGCTGATAGAAATCTGCCGCCCGCTCTCCCACATAACATAACACTTTTCTTTCTCAGCCCCCAGATTTATCCAGTTCTTGTACCGTATATCTCGTTTGGTTCTTTATTTTATGAATACAGATTTGGTAAATGAATAAATGTAAGAAATTGCAGCTTTTTTTCTAATTAAAAAAATGAATGAACAGTAATATAAAATTGAATTATTTCACCAACATGATAACAGTTCATTATATACAATGACGAACAAGTTAGCGACAAGTATTTTTGTTGAAAGCAGTTTAGTGGCAAGAAAATCCTTCAAAAAAACTTTTAAAAATCTATCCTTAATATAAAAAATCTATCCTTAAATATTACAAAATATTTTTACACCAACGCATCAACTACTTCAAATTAGAATGTACTAGTTGTTGCCCCTACTTCAAATTAGAATGTACTAGTTGTTGCCCGTCAATACTCGACGGATACAGCTCCATTCGTGGTGAGTGGAGCGCTAGGCAGATGGTGCGAAACATGTATAAAATGTACTTTTTAAACTGCTATTTCCTTCCAATTATTTTTCTTGAAGCAAATTTTCAGAAGAAAAAATGGATTCAACAATCAGTGAAAATAACTAATATTTTATACACATAATCTAGCGCTATCGACTGATCTACGAAATCTGACGTTTGAAGCGGCAAAGTAAAGCATTACGACGTGGCATCGGAACAATTGACTGAACTATGCACACACAGATACTCTTTAGTATTTTATAAACATAAAATTTAATTGTTTACTTAGTCTTAAACCTTAGTTGCTTAATGAAAGCGTTCTATTAGGTTCAAAGCCATCAGAAATAAGTAGGCCTAAAACGATCAATTTGTAATGGATAAATGGTTTTAAAATGTTCAAGAAATAAGCCTTTCGAGAATTCGCAAAGGCCTATAGATATTGTAATCCCTATAGTTGACCTAAAATAAATATCGGTGTTATTAGTAAAACAGAGTTTTGTGACACTGTTTATAAATACGTTATAAAAGTTTGACGGCGCCGCAGAGTGGGCAAAATTTCGCTTTTAGGTGGACAAAATTATCTCACCACAATACCTTTACAAGAATTAGACTATAATGTTATTTCCACGTTTTTTAATGATAACAAGCATAAAATATAGAAATATTTAACCACTGTTATTAGTATTTTTGAATTTCATTACTCAATATTATTTATTACATTTCTTATAGATTGTAATTTTTTTAGTATTGCCAAACTAAACTACCCCTTACTTCTAAGCTGGTTAATGAGTTTCAAATTAGAATATTTACACTTAAATTAACAAGAAAACTCGTTTAAGGGTGTTACTCCGGTTAATTTTCAGGAAACCATTATTTATTTCGATACTGAAATACAAAATGTTCTTAATTCTCAAGGTTTATCTTTAGTAAGGAATGAGGGTAGATTGGGACCTTTTATGAAAATAAAATATTTTAAATCGATAACATTACGATGAATTTTTTAAAGAATATATTACATAGGCCAACTACAAATAATAAAGTCCATGTATTGTAACTGTAATATTAAAAATATCATACTGGTAACAAAATAAAAACATGAAATAAAACATAAAAAATTGCATCACAAAAATGGAATTAAAACTTAATTTTAAATAATTTAAAACAAATTATTAGTCTAAGTAAATACGTTTTTTATTTATATAGTACTCAAAAATTGATTAGAGTAACGAAAGAAATTTATAATTGTTACTAGCTGATAATGATAAGTAATTACAAAATTTGTAGTCGGGAATTGAACTATTTCCATTTGGCTGAAAACATGAACAATAAAAAATATCAGTATAAAATATATAATAAACCTACATAAAAACAATGTATAAAACCAAAAACAATTACCTCAATGGTATAAAATTTACCTGAACAATCTTCAATCATTATTATGTTATGCATGTAGAAATACTCACCAAGAGGGTTGTAGTGTTGCGTTGTTTAGCCCTTAATGATTTAATATACAAGTAAATCTTGTTAACAAATTAAAAAAAAACACAAAATTACAACAATTTACACAGTGTACTTTACGGGTTGTAGGAAAAGTTAACAGAGTGACTTTGTCAACATTGCTTAAAAGTCACTGTCACTGTCTTCATCACTTTCAGTGTCTGAAGATTCCCTGTTGATGGTCATGATTTGTAAATTGTCTGTTGGTATATCACACTTAAGTAAGGCTAAAATTTCCGAGTCCAGTGAGCGAGACTTCTTTGGGCCAGATTTTCGATGGCTTGATATCACTGGATCCGATGAAATCATGAGCATCGTCAATAAATCTTTGTTTATTGATAGTCTCGAATGCTTCCTGTATTGTTGCGTCTAATCCTTCGAAGGTCTTTGTTTCGGACTTCTTGCGCCTCTTCACTTAGCTGGCCTATGGGTGCGAGGGATACTGTATAACCTGAGCGCTGTGTTCCAGGATCTTGTAAACTATGGGGCTCAGGTCGTACGATGGGTACAGTTGCAGCAGAAGATGTTTAGTTTCTGAGGTATATTTGCTCAGACTGTCAGTATCGATCTCGTACCTTAATGACAGTGTTTGTAATATTACTCTAAATCTCTTGATCAGGTTTTCATCAATGCCTGTGATGGATGAACTTGTAGCTGATTCCTTGAAAAATCTTCTCGCAGCGTTGCCACCGTTTGTGTTTCCGAACCCCTGTATCGGCATGTCTACATTGAGACCTAACTGCGACTTGAACTCTTCTTGAACCTTGGTTTTTTATTTATTTTCAGTTCCATATCTACAGGGTCTCTCACTTGCTTCTTTTTAATATCTAACCTGTAGGATAAGTTGAGGAAAAACTCCAAAGATCTTATCCATGCATGGTGGATAGACCAAAAGCGTAGTTGTCTTCTTTAATGTGAGATATTGAGGAAGCTTCGTCCTTGAAATTCTTTAGCGTTAAGTAACAAATGTAACATTTTTAGGATGATTGTGTGTTCGTTAAAGCATTACAAACTTTCCCGTCTACCATGGTTAAAACAAGGCGATGGGTAATGATTATCTCTTTTCCATGAAAATCCATAATAGTAGGCAAAAGAGTTTCAACTGCTGCTTATAAATTATGTTTCCGATATGATACAGTCTGCAGTTTCTTTTTCCATCAACATCCCTGTGTTATTAGTACGCATACTAATAAGAACTAATGAAAACATGAATAAATATTCATCGCTCTGGTTTTCCTCCAAGAATCTTTGTTTGTATTTACTGTGGCCTCCCTGCAATCGCACCCCCATTTAGAAAGTAAAGTAAACTCGTAAGTTTCAGAATCAACCAACCGTTTTATAACAGGATACCGAACCTCGCAAAGTCTTTGCACTGTTAGATCTAACACGCTCTGCAATGGTAACTCAGCTCTTGTTTCATTGATGGTAACATTCTCATCGGGCAAACAGTAAGATTTTTTTGCAGACTGTACTTTATAATAAGAAGGATAAATTTCATGTTCGGAAGGCTCCGGTCTACCCATGAGGCAAAATCTCAACGCAGTTCGAACGTTGGCCGGTAACGGCGCTGTTTTGGCCAAGCGGTGTGAGGGGTGAGCTCACGATCCGTTGGTGGGGGATAGCTGCGCGCGCAGCGGTGCCGTCGCGTTGTCTTTAGCCTTTAGCTCGACGCTCGACGACGACAGCCCGTGGACCGTGAGCCCGACCAGCCCCTTGGCGACGCGACGGCAAGTCACAGTGCCTCACAGCCTGGTTTTACCACTTAACACCCTATACCGCCAAGGCCGCGGTGCCTGTATAATGTTTTCCTTCCAATATAATTGTGGTGAACCTAAATATGTAGGTAGGATAAACGTATTACTCCTGTAACAGGTTAGCTGGGCATCCATATGAAATTAACGATGATGGTCGTAAATCCATAACTAACAATATTAAACATGAAAACACATCATACAATAAAGGGATTTATTAAAAATATATCCAATAAAAAGCTTGTAAAATAAAGTAATATATATAAAACAAGTATTCACAATTTACAGATATGTTGTTAAATACCCCCGTCACAGCAAACCTGCGTACTCAGTGAATTTCTAATGCATTTATATGTTTCTTACTACCACATAAATTCACTCAGCAAGTTTCATAAAAATACACGAATAAATAATTTATAATATCAGTTCATTTATTCTCCATAAGAATAACATAGAAAGCTGAGTGTGCAGGTTTGTTGTGACAAGGAACACAAAACATGTGTTTTAATGCAATTATCAATATAACTTAACCAGTCAAAGCTACATACTAAGTTTTATTAATTTATGTTTATAATTAAGGGAGATATAATACTTTACTTACTACATAATAATGGCATTAGGGCTGAGTATTCAGGTTTGCTGCTACGGGGAAAATCGATAAAAATAATTGTTTTGTGAAATCTCAATATACCAGGTGAAACCACATGCCAAGTTTCATCAATATACATTCATAAATAATCGATATATCAAATTGTAATTATTCTCCATAAGGATAACATTGGATAACGTACTGTGTTTAGCACTTTGGATATCTATGCAACGGTTGGACGTAAAATCACAATTTAAACACGAATATGATTGTTTTGTAGAGCTGAACTGATTGGTAAAAGCAAATGTGAGGTTCACATTAAAATGAACTGAGGAGAAGCTAAACACCTTTTACGGGAGTTTCGGGATTATAAAAATATGTATAAATAGTGATATAAAGAATATTGTAATCACATTAAATAATTGAATTTCATTACAAAACAGATAAATCAATTTAAAAGCTCAAATTTATTAAATGTAACTGTCATCAGTTTAAATAACTAAATATGTGTTATAGTTACTTAGTTATATTATACCAGCCATATTATTTTTAGTGAAGGCGGTAGAAGTCAAAATCTTATATTGTTTAGTCGTGTAAATGATGGCACGGACGCACGAAATAACAAAGATAAAAAAAACTGCATATTGACATTTATGTTTGGCCAAGCGGTGTCCTAAGTGGGCGACGCGGTGCAAGCGACGCGAACGACGAGCTATCCAACCAAGCGACTGTTGTGTCCTACGTGTACGTGAGCGATCTAGCGATTGAGGCGGAAGGTTAGCCAGTCACCCAAAATGTTAACAGCTGTTTTGTGTAACTAAATGAACTTTGGTCAAATCAATGGGAACTTTGTAGGCCAGTGGCACAGAGCCCTTAGGTCAGATTGAACATTTTCTTTCATAAATGTCATAAATCGTTTATTTATGAATGTATATTGATGAAAATTGGTACGTAGTTTTATGTGGTATTAAGATACATATAAATGCATTGGAAATTCGCTGAGTACGCAGGTTTGCTGCTACGGGGGTATTATATATTAACAGGGGCGGTCCGTCAGTTTTTCAGCGCCCGTGCAAACACCAAGCTTGCCCCCCCCCCCGTGACCTTAGGGCGCTGCACCAGATACAGCCGCACAGAGCATCGCGCTTAGAAAGGCCTCGAGCTTGAGAGATTTTGATTTTGACGGGGAAGCTAGAGGCGTCATGGCCATGGTAGGGAGGAAACTGTACGCTATTGGCGATTACAAATTAAACAACTAATGACAATTACTAGTACTAGTAGTATTTTTGTCTATTAGCAATGACTACATTGTATATGTAGTCATTGCTATTAGTCTATACATACATAGTCTAGTAAGGCGGTTCACACGAGCGAGAGGATCGCCACGATCTCACGAGCGATATTCTCGGCGAGATTAGATTAGTCAAGGGCAAAGTTTGACTGGAACAAATTAATTTGTTATCAAGTTTTTAATGTATTTATTATAATGTAATATTTTACGTTTTCCCCCGAAAATAATAAAATATTTCAGACTTGCATAGTTATTTCACAATCTACATGTTTAATATGGTATCCAGTGAGGGGTTCAGTATACACATTCATCTGGTGGAGTTCTAGATTTATTTATATAAAACGAATACCTCCAACACTAATTACCTCTTTCGAAACAGATATAACCGCAAAATTCGAGGTTTTGAAAAAGTGAGCCATTTTCATGTGTGTGTCTATTACCTACAACCCCTATTGCCAACCACCCTTAAAACCGGGTCTTATACCAAAATAACCTTGTACCCCGTTAACGTATTTTTTATTCAATTTTGTTTGCCAAAAAAACGTGGCATATTAAAGTCTTTGAAATTTATTAAATCAAAGATATTATAGTGGTTGTAGCAATTTCTGGTAGGAAAATACATACCAATCCATATACTGGTAAGAAATCCGTAAAGGCGTGTGAATTACGAATTTCTCTACTATATTACTGCTTCATCTCGCTGCGAGATCGTGTTGACGTAGCAGCCCTGACGAGCTCCGACGACTCGCACTGATCTCGCTGCGAACTCTCTTGAATCGCACCACTTATTTCCTGGCTGCTTCATCGCAGCGATTTCGCCGATGAAAATCGCCCTTGTGAGCCGAGCCTAAGGGTTGAGTATTTTGTTCCTAACTTAATGTATAATACAGTAGTGCAGAGGCAACACTTAATGACCGGTAGGCGATGTACGGAAGAATTAAGGGGGGGGGCGAGGGCTCAGGACGGCGCTGGCGGCCCCCCGACCACTCCTCATCATCCAAAATCTTCCCCACAAAGCTTTGACATAAAAATGACACTTGCGCGCCTCGCTCCCTCGCTTGTTGCGTTTGCGTTCTTTCTGGTTCCGTGAGATACTGTTCATCTAAAATGACAAGCTATGGAACACATTCACTTTGTTTTGATTCTCTGATAATATTGAATATTGCCATCTATAAGTGTTTGGATCACTTTAGTTTAATAACAGTGACTCTAAAAACTCAAGTTGAGTGTAAACATATTTTGTCGTTAATACAAAATTCATATATCTTATTATGCCGTAACTTATTTTTGATAAACTATATTTTTCTAAATAAACTAAAGGAGTGAACCTTAACAGTAACGATCGAAGGGGGCGCCACAATCTGAGGAGGGTGCATCATTTTCCCCCCTTGTTATGTATAATAGCAATATTAAACTCAAATCGTTGCAACTTCAATCAAAGATGAAATCCCATTTGAATACTCTCCAATCCTCAAACCATATTTTTTCTCATTTAGGAAGTAGTTTAAAATAATCGACGAGGGCGGATTAAAACAATTTTAGTTAAAATGTATACATTTATATTTTAATATTGCAATTTTCTTGCATCGTATGCACGTTTTCTTCACACTCTCTATACCAATCAGAATGTCTTGAAGTTGTCACAAAACGATAGAGGTCAAAACAACTTCTCGATTTGAAATAGAGGGGAGCGTAAGTTGTGTTATCTGATATGTAAATGTACTCGTATAATGAAGGTCATGGTGAATACACAACTTTCTTCCCAATAACGCCTTTCTTCAACTTATAATATTAGTATTATTACTGTATGCACCAAATTTACAAATACTTTATTTTGCGCTACGGACTCCACCCCCACCCCGCACCCCGCGACACGTCATGAGCGCCAAGCGTCGGACCCTGTAAACTCCGCGTTAGCGTCGGCAACGAGTGAAATCTTCGCAGCAAACAAAAGCTTTTCGCTCTCTAAATTCAAGATATTACTTACTTACTTTTCTCTTTTTGGTTTTGTCACTGCAATCAAAGAAACTCTTCTCTGGACGACCAACATTGCTGGAGTTAGAGGGCCTTACGACAAATACATTTACTGTAAATTTAAAGTCTTGTTTTTCTAGCCATGAAGAAAACTTACTTAAAAACACTTATTTTTTCCTGTGACACTTTTCCCAGCGTTCGCTGACTTTTCCTGAATACTGGGCCACAGTATTCTTTAATGATGAGGTGTCAATATTTTTAACATCTTTCACGATACTTTAATTCAAAATAAACCGTGTAAGAGCATCATTGCGTTCACTCTTGGGGTGTTTAACGCACTATTCAAAAAATTCCTTTCTTGATATCGCTACAAAATGACCTGGAACGAACCAGGTATGTAAATAAACTTTTATTATTACCAGACTTGCACTTAAATACTGAAATTTTCTCCATAAGAATAACATGGTAAGTGATCACGCATGTTTTCTCCAACAGAGGTCTAAGTAAAAAATAGATATTTTAGGCCATTAACTAGTAGATTTTAAGTAGATTAAGCCTCAATCATACCACGTTTCAAAAAAGTATTACAAGAAATAAGTAATAACCCAGAGTGGCGGATTTAGGGGGGGGGGCTATAGGGGCTGTAGCCCAGGGCGGCAAGTTTTTAGGGGCGGAAAATTTACAGAAAATTAATAAGTTGATTACAAAAGAAATGTTGAAACGGGGAACATTTTGACGAAAACTGATTACAATGACGGTGTGCCGCCCTTTTAAAGGTAAAGGTAGTAACTGAGACTAATTAATGTATGTAATGTAATGTAATCCTCACACTGCAGTTCCTCAAAGCAGTCATAATGCATTTGTCATTCATCCGTACTAGCGACAACACGATTACGCTACAGAGAAAGGGCGGCAAGCCACGAACTACATCAGGCACTGCGCCACTATGACTACGTCCAACCATAGATTAAACATACTCCTTGTGGTATTCTTAATCTATGGTCCAACTCACGGACTTCCAAGTTTACCTATACATTCGCATAGCACTACAATTATTTGTTACACAATATCAATAATGACCAAGGCACACGGATCAGAAATATTGAGACAATCGAATTTGAGATGACAATAACAAAATTTAGACTACAATGATATTGTCGTTTCATTTTCAAACTCAAGGTAAGAAAGAAAGTTATTTCAGCCGTCTACGTCTTATACTTACCATCAAAGGCTACCACACATAATCGTTCATTCTGAAGGATTTTTTTAAAACAAAACATCTGACCAAAGACAAATAAAGAATAACATAATTTGTAATGAGAGGATTTGATTGGTTGTTGCCATGGGAGCATAGTTGACAGTGGGTCAAAATGGTGGTCAGCATGTAGGCTGCAGTGTTTAACTCCAGGCGAGACCTCTATATATATTTTTTTGGTGGGACGGTGTCAAAATCTCCCATTTCATTAATTGAAAAATTGTGATAATTGAAGTCTTTAAATTAATATCTTGTCGCATTTTAGGCGAATCATGATGGTAAACTTAACTTTATAATCTTAAGACATATTTTATATATAATTTTATTGTTTATCTCAAAGCAAAGTTATGATTTGAGTTAAATGAAAACACCCTTTTATTATAGATTTGGAAATAGTGTTGAAAACAAGCCGCCTTGTACTTTGAATGACACCGTCCCACCAACAAGTTGACACCACAACAGGACAAAATACCAAATATGACGGCACGCTTTATGAAGGTTATTTGTCAGAGAGTAGTGGCTCCTGTAGTATTATATTTTAATTCATTGGATCTACAACATCATGGAGGTGAAACTAGAAGAAGTGTTTGAAAATGTGTAGAGTTTTATGAAGATTAGGCCTACATCAATTAATTTTATATTTTGATCGTCTAAAACATATAAACAATTCTTTGTATAAAAGTATAAATTACAAAATGACTGAAAAACTGTAATTAAAAGCACTAATTCAGAATTAAAATAGTCAGAACTTAGAGGCTAATGGACCGAATTACGAATTTTAAGGCTGCAGTGTCATCATATATTATTTATAGATTATTTATTATAATTTTCAGTAGTCAATGCGTTGGTGTAAAAATTAATGTTTTGATGAAGTATAAGAAGGGATTTTTAGGCCTTTGTTGAAGGATTTTCTTGTTATTAAACAAGCCCACTGCTTCACTGCTTTTAACACGAACATTTGTCTCTAGGGCTGATTGTCATTGGAGTAGGTTATATTGAATATTAAACTGTGTTAATGTGAATCAAGTCAATTATACATATTTTACTGGATTTTTCAACTAAGAAAAAAAAGAAATTTCTTAAATTTATTCATTCAGTTAGTTCGTAACTTCTTTAGATACTATCACAAAATAACCAAACAAGATATATATAACATGTGGGTAAACTTGGGCGGCGGAAAGGACAAAGATTATATAGCGGGGGGGGGGAGGGCGGCAATTTTCCTAATAGCCCTTAGGCGGCAAATTTCCTAATAGCCCTTAGGCGGCAATTGCTTAAGTCCGCCACTGATAACCTATATTTATTTGCTATAAGGTTAACATTGGGGCATTGGGGCGTAATATCGGCTATAAACGTCGACAGAAAACAAAATACTGTCCAAAAATGACGACTTTACTACGTAATAACGGCCGAAAATATGACAGTAGATCGGTAGCGATTCTCCGGAGATCGGCGGGAAATACTCGCTCAGATATTTTAATATGATTTTGTAAATTGTTGTATGTTAGTATTATAAGATGTTAAAAGGCAATATTTGAAAGAAAGTTATGAGTATTCACCATATTTTGCACCTTCATCATACTTAAACATTAAATTCACATATCAGATAATAAACTTCTGCTCCCCTCTATTCCAAAACGAGCAGTTGTTTTGACCTCCAACTGTGTGTGACAACTAAAGAGCATTCTGATTGGTATTGAGGGTTTTAATAAAACTCGCAATACGATGCAAGAAATTTGCAATGTTAAAATATAAAGTAACACAATGCAACTACTGTAATTGTTTTAATCCTCCCACGTCGATTGTTTAAAACTAGTTCCTATAAATGAAGAAAAATATGGTTTTGGAGACTGGAGAGTATTGAATAGGGATTTGATCTATTTGAGTTTAGTATTACTGTATATGAAATAAGGGGGAAATATGATGCATCCTCCTCAGATTTTGGCGCCTCCTTACATCGTTACTTGTAAGGTCCACTCATTTTGCTTACTTTGAAAAATATAGTTTATCGTTCCGTCTGTTTAGTAACCATTTCAACCAAGTTCTTATTTATTAACCGAGTCATCTCGGAGTATTGGAGATGGAGTGGGAAATGTTAAGAATTATTAAACATATACTTATGGGCCCGTCTGATAACAAAAGAGGCGGGATTCTCCACGTAGTTCTGATAGCACTGGATCGAAATCACCACCATCGCACGCAATGGTGAACGTAACTCTACAGGTGTATAGTCAATGGTAATAGTGTAACGCTGTCTGTCGCTGTACTAGATTTTGTGATTAATATTTGCAAACACATTATTTGCACCAACACGTCTTACCTACTGGGCGATGCTCTACAAAACGGAGCCTCCCCTATAATGGGTCGCTACGAATAGTTTTAACAGTACAATGATCATGGAATGTGTAGTTCAAGATAGTGAACCCCGTTGGTAGAACGGTAATGAAGCAAGTCGCCATATACGTCCTTTATGTGTGTTAAGTAACTTACTGCATGCAAACATTAGTGAGATAAATAGTTGCCGATCGATACATAAAATTAGGGAGTAACTGAGATCCTTAAATCCGACAAACACAACTTACTATCTGTAAGATAAAGGCACCGGCCAGGGCTGAGCATCTCCTAGGGTAACGCAACAGAGCACCGGCCTATTGCCTTTGGCCGCCCTAGGGGAACACACCGAAGTACCGGCCTAGGGGCTTGGGCCGAGCATCCCTAAGGTCACGCACCACAGCACCGGCCTATTGCCCTTGGTTTTCCTAGGAGCACACACCGCAGCACCGGCCTAGGGGCTTGGGCCGAGCATCCCTAAGGTCACGCACCACAGCACCGGCCTATTGCCCTTGGTTTCCCTAGGAGCACACACCGAAGTACCGGCCTAGGGGCTTGGGCCGAGCATCCCTAAGGTCACGCACCACAGCACCGGCCTATTGCCCTTGGTTTCCCTAGGAGCACACACCGCAGCACCTGCCTAGGGGCTTGGGCCGAGCATCCCTAAGGTCACGCACCACAGCACCGGCCTATTGCCCTTGGTTTCCCTAGGAGCACACACCGAAGTACCGGCCTAGGGGCTTGGGCCGAGCATCCCTAAGGTCACGCACCACAGCACCGGCCTATTGCCCTTGGTTTCCCTAGGAGCACACACCGCAGCAACGGCCTAGGGGCTTGGGCCGAGTATCCCTTAGGTAACGCACCACAGCACCGGCCTATTGCTCTTGGTTTCCCTAGGAGCACACACCGCAGCACCGGCCTAGGGGCTTGGGCCGAGCATTCCTAAGGTTTACGCACCTCAGCACCAGACTATTGCCTTTGGCTGCCCTAGGGCAACACACCGCACCACCGGCCTAGGGGCTTGGGCCGAGCATCCCTAAGGTCACGCACCACAGCACGGGCCTATTGCCCTTGGCTGCCCTAGGAGCACACACCGCAGCACTGGCTTAGGGGCTAGGGCCGAGTATCCCTTAGTTAACACACCACAGCACCGGCCTATTGCCTTTGGCCGCCCTAGGGGAACACACCGCAGCACCGGGCTAGGGGCTTGGGCCGAGCATCCCTAAGGTCACGCACCATAGCACCGGCCTATTGCCTTTGGCTGCCCTAGGGCAACACACCGTAGCACCGGCCTAGGGGCTTGGGCCGAGCATCCCTAAGGTCACGCACCACAGCACCGGCCTATTGCCCTTGGCTGCACTAGGAGCACACACCGCAGCACCAGCCTAGGGGCTTGGGCCGAGTATCCCTTAGGTAACGCACCACAGCACCGGCCTATTGCCCTTGATTTCCCTAGGAGCACACACCGCAGCACCGGCCTAGGGGCTTGGGCCGAGCATTCCTAAGGTTTACGCACCTCAGCACCAGACTATTGCCTTTGGCTGCCCTAGGGCAACACACCGCACCACCGGCCTAGGGGCTTGGGCCGAGCATCCCTAAGGTCACGCACCACAGCACGGGCCTATTGCCCTTGGCTGCCCTAGGAGCACACACCGCAGCACTGGCCTAGGGGCTAGGGCCGAGTATCCCTTAGTTAACGCACCACAGCACCGGCCTATTGCCTTTGGCCGCCCTAGGGGAACACACCGCAGCACCGGGCTAGGGGCTTGGGCCGAGTATCCCTTAGGTAACGCACCACAGCACCGGCCTATTGCCCTTGGCTGCCCTAGGGGCTTGGGACGAGTATTCCTAGGGTAACGCACCACAGCACCGGAATATTGCCTTTGGTTCCCCTATTGGCACACACCGCAGTACCAACCCTGCAGTCTTCCTCAATCTTCTTCTTTTCTGAAACCTTTGCGTTCTACCTTGGCCATTTTGTGCGCGTTGGTTTAGCCTTTAGTAGTTCGTGTAAGTAAATAAATCGGTATAAAATGTTTGTTTTTATAGATAGTAGTTACAAGATGTAATAAAAGACGTCTTACAACACTTAAGATATATTTACACTTATACTGATTCACATACATACGGTAAACATATATAAAAGATGGTACTAGGCAACCATCTATATATGTTTACCGTCTGTATGTGAATCAGTATAAGTGTAAATATATCTTAAGTGTTGTAAGACGTCTTTTATTACATCCCGTAAGTAATAACAACACGTAATATGCTAATAAAAAAGTTGTTTAGTTAGTAGTTGTATAAAATGCGTATATTTATGTACCTACTGTTTATTGTATCAGTGGAATACATCAATATTACACGTTCATTGCAAAATAAGTGTTACAGTGTTGTGTTTTATTTGTTAGCATCATGATTGAATTGAATTTAGTGAGTACTAACAACTGTCTCCCGTTGCTGCGGGACGTTATCGTTTAGTGAGAAAACAAATCTCAAGTGCGCCCCCCTCAACAAATTCCTAGATCCGCCCCTGAGTGATCAAGTACTTTTATTTAGAAAAAGATAATATGGGTCTTGTGAAAGATGTGAAAAAGGTTTTGGAAAGAGTGTTGGAAAAGTGAGGGGCTCAACGATCTAAGTGTTCGTGAATTTATCATAAACTTGTGCCCTGGTGATACAGACTCAGAAAGTGACAGTGACAGTAACACTGAAGACGACGAAGAATTTGGATGAGCAATTTTAAAATAAGTAAGTGAGCTTTCCTTACTGTTACATCCTGTGTTGCGTCTTTCATCTGTTTTTAAATTTTTCAGCTAAATTTTAAATTAACTTCCGTATTGCAATAGTAAGTTACATATTTATTTATAAAAATTGTGTTTTGGCTTAACATTGGATGGCTGTGTAAATACGCTTGTGATAATTTTACACTTGGTATACGTTCCCTGTTACATTGACTTTGATTTTATTTTTTTATTTTTTTACATACGTTGGATTTTTAGAAGACACTTCTAAGAAACCTCGTTTACTGTGTTGCTATGTAAATATACTAGTGTTAGTTTAGTAATATTATATTTATTTTGTTTTACTTCAGTTTACGTTCCCTGTTATCTTGATTCTGTAATTATGAATTAGTTTATTTTTTCATGGTTATGAAATCACTACTTTAATTACTGAAATGATGTATGTTATTGTGATCGTGCGAATTCAAATAAAACGTCCATAACCATTTTTAAGAAGTCAAATTTATTCTTTTGTAACCTACTGACCATAAAACCGCTTAGAGTTGTCACAATTGTACCGTGTTTGGACTCATTTTGTTAGGAATCATATTTAGAGTTCAGTAATTAGAGTGAAAATTAAGTAAAGTTAACAGTTTGAAAAATTTGGTTTTGTAGCATAAGGGCTAGTTGGTGATTCATAGAAGAACCATTAGCGGCAGGTAGGCCGGGCCGCGCGTGAGTGTGCCTGGGCGTCGGGGAGCGAGGGTCGTCCTAATTTTTCAGGGCGCACGGCTGTTTGGACAGACTATAAACAAATTAAATACTTTGATCTCCGCGCCCTTCCTGCTTCGGGATAACAAATCAACTAGTTAGTTTTTCTCGATGTTAAAGATGATTTACAAAGTTTAAAAAAAGTAAAAGCATTCTTGCAAGTAGGCTTACAATATTTTTAATCCAACTAATCCTAAGACAAATTTATAATCAAAAAAATATGCTCCCAGAAATTTGCCGCCCCCCAAAAGTTTTCCGCTCTAGGCAGCGGCCTACTTGGCCTATTTAGAAAATGGGCCCTGGGTCCGGAGTTGATATATTAAGAAATGCAGAAAAAGTAGGGGGGACTCATTTAAAAATCAAATAAATTTTATATGAATACCTTGCTCATTTACAGGGTGTTTGATAAGTCAATACTAATTTGAATTGGTTTTCTTGAGAATGGGGCTAAGATTCCTTTTATACACAAATTGTTAAATCGTTACAAGCAACTATGGCCTCCCTCCCACTGGAGCCGCCACTTATAAGCCCGAATCATAAACTGGCTGGCGAAAATAGAGCGTCAGTCCTCAGACCAAGTAACTTTTAAAGTAGGTTATCAAGCGGTCACTTTTCATGACAATCTTAGGTTCATAAAGAAAATATTTCAAAATATGTTGATTTTTTTTCCATGTTCAAGCAGAAGTTAATTTTTTACATTTCAAAACACAAATATTTTATATATTGTACATAGTACAGTATTTAATATCTCATTACTCATTAAAGCTTATTTTATACCATTACTTACACTCCCACCCCCCTCTTTAAATCACCAACTACATTTAAGTTTTTAAGTTAGGCTAAACATTGTTTGCAAAAAAACGACTTCCCTTCAGAAAAAAACATTAAAACAAAAACCAGAGGAAATTAATTTAAAGTCATTGTCGTGATTACTTATGAAAAATTACTAGACTATGAAAGATGAGCTATTTTTTTCAAAAGTTTAACGTACTTTTTGCATTGTGATGAAAACGTTCATTACTTGTCTCGAAATTCTTGTTTCGGGACTCAATAGCATTTTCCAGTTGCATAGTAAAATGCAATCTCTCCCAGAAATTGGTCACTTTCAAGACTGGTAATAAAATATACAATTTTTAAGGTAATACAATTGCACATTAATGAGAACATAAGAGTGCTAAAACATGCATGAATAGTGGTGAAACATTATTTTTTATCCGTTGCGAACTTAATGTTTTCAATATGTTACCACATATTGTTTGGTTTGATGTACACCTAGTGCACATCAGTGGTGTTCCTTACGTACACTAGGGATACGCTAAAATATCCCCGTAATTGGATGAGCGAACTCAGGAATTGTAAATTACAGTTACTGATGATAACAAAGTCCCAATCAACATTTCGTCAAAAATATCTAAGAAATAATTTGGATTCAGTGGACTCTATAGACAAATATATATTTTTAGTTTGGTTAATTTTCAACCATAGGATAGATAAATATCGTTTTTGTAACACAACCATATATGACCAACCATATATGTGTATTAAACGTGAATGTTTCCGCACTCTAGGACTAGAGATATCCAAGCGCAAAGATAGTATAGAAAAATGCATTTGCGCTATGTACATATAAATCAGCATGTGGCCATAAAATAGACCATGGCAACAAAGTATTCCAAACTAGTACAGTTAACAAAACGTATTACTGTAGCGCCAAAATTCAAAATTTGTCAAAAATAGAATTTCTGAAATTAAACACAGTAAGAAGTAAACATTGAAAAAATACCATTTAAATTATATTTATTGAAAACATTTGACGAGTAAATATAACAGAAAAAAATTCACGAAAACAAATAGAAACGTTTTGTTTGTTTAGACTATTATTTTAATTTATAATTAATAGGACAACCCTGTGGAAATAGATTGTTTAATTGAGATGATTATTTTACCAAAGTTTAAACAAAAAGAACCATGCTAAATGTGAAAACAATCTGTTGAAGTATCACAAACGCCTTCATAAGTACGAATGTGGCCAGTCGTACTGCAGACGTGACGGGTTGACTTGAACCGGAAGCTGTTTGGCGCGAAAATTGGAACGGCTTTTGTTTGTAGAACCCGCTACTGCAGTTGTCTGTGTTTTTTAACAATAGGCCGAAATAAACGGTGTATTTGGTGACATTTGTGACCAATTCGTTTGTGAAATTATTGAAATACCACTCAAACTGAATAAACGATTCCGCCGTTATTGCTATGATAATGTGGGAATTTTTATCCCACATGTATGTTGGTAAACCTGATGAAATATGTCCAAGGCTGTTGAGAGGACTCTCAGTGTTATGCCCAGCACCTGTTATGAGGACTGTCCTCTTAATATTAAGAGGACACTAACTGTCCTCTGAACAGGTGCTGTGCATAGACTTTGTCTTCTCAACAGCCGCCGACATATCTATATATATATATATATATATATGTGTGTGTGTGTGTGTGTGTGTGTGTGTGTGTGTGTGTGTGTGTGTGTGTGTGTGTGTGTGTGTGTCCGTGAGCACGATAACTTTCGTAAAAATGATCCGATTTTGATGAAACTTGGTATAAACGTGTAAAGCAACATTTATGACTTTGTTCGAAAACCAGCCTGATCGCTCTATCCAAAGGGGTATTTGGGGGGGGGGGGTTTGTACCCCAAAAATGTTTTTTTTTGAATTTTTTACATATAATTTTTGAAAAAGTCAAATTTTAGTTTTTGCCATTCGATTCAGCTTAAAAAACACACAATTTGGTATTTCGATCATTACTCCACGTCAATTGGTTACCGAGACATTGAAAGTGCTAAACACAGTACGTTGTCTAATGTTATTCTTATGGAGGAAAAGAAAATTTTTTATATCTCGCTTATTTATGAACGTATACTGACGAAACTTGGTATACAGCTTCATCTCGTTGTGGTCTATTGATATTTGCTAAAGAAAGTTTTTGCATAATTCTCCCGCAGCAGCAAACCTGCGTACTCAGCCCCAAAGTTATTCTTATGGAGAATAATTAAATGCTCTGTCTCCCTTAATTATGAACATAAATGAATAAAAACTGGTATACGACTTCACCTAGTTGAGTTATATTGATATTAGTATAAAAACCCATTTATTGTCTTCCTTGTTGCAGCAAACCTGCGTACTCAGCCGCAATGTTATTCTTATGGAGAATAATTAAAATTGTATATATCGCTTATTTGTGAATATATTTGTATGAAACTTGGTAAGTGGCTTTATGTAGTATTAAGACATTTATATCTTCATTGGAAATTTGCTGAGTATGCAGGTTTGCTGTGACGGGGGTATTTAAGTTTAAACTTGGATGGGTATGGATAAAACTGCGATCAGCCATCACGCAGTTTCCAGTGATGATTTTCAATGGCCTTTATTTTTAACGATATGATTACGGGATTGCTGAATTCACTATTTTTAATGGTGTACTTACAGCCCGAAGCAATCATATGCGGTCAAACTCAAAAGTGTGACGCGTTTCGCCGATTACGGTATCATCACACGCACGCTACAAAAACGAATTGCCATTACACATTGAAATCCCCTTGCGGTTCGTCAAACACGTAAAGTTAAATTGGACACGTACGACACATACTTTACGTGTCCAATGCAACTTTATGTGTTTTACGAACTGCAAGGTGATTACAATGTGTAATGGCAATGTCAATTCTTTTTGTGTAGCGTGCGTCTGATGATGCCGTAATCGGTGAAACGCGTCACACTTTTGACCGCATATGATTGCTTCAGGCTGTAAGTGCACCATTAACCCTAGCAGTGGCCAGCCAAAAACTGTAGAATGGCCAACCAATTTTGGCGATTTTGCAGACCTTTTTTTGAAAATTCGTATAAAATTGAAATGAGAACTAAACATAGCCAACCACATATTCATTTTGTTCAGAAAGAACAGGAGCATCATGTAATAGTCAAATAAAAAAGATCTAAGAGATAATTTTTACAGCGAAGTAAAAAAAATAAAAAAAAATTGAAATTTATTTTTGAAATTTCAAAAGCAGCCTCGGTAAAACTTTTTTGTAAGATTTTTTATGGAAAATTCATTATATACATTTTGTAGACAATTCAATTCCCTACATAGAAATGTATAATATGTTGGGGAAAATATTTTATTTGTAGGTATTATGTAAGCATATACGGAAAACCGCAAAATGTGAAAATTGTACAGTGTTAGTTAGTACTGTAAAAAGGATATGTAAATATGTATATGCTAATAATAATATGTATATTTTTGTAAAGCTAATAAAGTAGGGAATGTAAAAAAGTCATAAAGTTGATGGTAAAAAATTGTTATCACTTATGATTAGATGAATTTTGAAAATTTTAGGGTATTCGGAAAAAAAAAATTCTACGATATTTAGTATATAACTTTTTTTAGAAATTTATTCCTCCAAATACTATATATACATTTAGTAGGACATTCAATTCCCTACATAGAAATGTATAATATGTTGGGGAAAGAATTTTATTTGTAAGTATTATGTAAGTATATACGGAAAACCGCAAAATTTGAAAATTGGGGTCACCATGTAGGAAAAATTACAAAATTAATATTTTTTATATTAGGCCTACTCAATAATCTACTCAATAAATACATCCTACCTTACAATTGTAAAAGTAATAAAAATAAATATAATTACTCACCCCCTTCCCATTATTATGTTATCCTGTTGGCTTATATCACACTCGAACATACGAGACATTGTACTAAAGAAAAACAACTTTTTAGAAACACTATTTCACACACTTCAGTAATATTTATGCATAATAAAATGCATAAAGATTACTGTTATATACACACATACACTTCACTAACACTAACACTCCGAAATAATAAAGGATTTAGCAGTAATTCGCGGATAACACGAGAGCGTAACCTTACCAACAGCGACGACAAAACACGGAATGGCCGACTAATGCGCATTTGATGTGAGATGTGACTTATTTCCCTCGTCTTTCAGCAGCAGGCGGAAATAATAACCATGCGCAAGGCTGCCAATCTCAAACGCTAAATTTCTTCCTCTTCAAAATGAAATATTATATGACTAGTATTTATAACTTGCACTGGATGTAATTCGCATTTCCCATACCAGCGTATTACGCTGGTTGGCCATTTGTTACGAATTCAGAAAACAGGTGTTTTCATAAAATCGTAACTGTTGTGCAATCAATATTTTGTTCTAAAAATCAATACTACAGTGAAACTAAACTCTTTGGCTATGCAGTGGTACCACCCGCAACATCCTAAGACAAAAATTACCCGAGCAGGGTAATTCCAAAGAAGTCGTGTTTTTACATTTTCCGAGCGTCGACTGCAGGAATGGCGTAGTGGCAAAATTTCATAGTAATTATAATCGTCGTGACATTGTTATAGAACTTGTAAACGGTTCATTTATGCAATAAAATGAAAGTTCAGAATGTGATCTTTCGAATGGTATAAATATTGTTCACTTCTGAGTTGACTATTAATGATTTTTTTACCGTTACAAAAATTTCGACCCGTACCAGCGTATTACGCTGTTGGCCATTTCAGGCGACACGTGAAACCAGCGTATTACGCTGGTTGGCCACTGCTAGGGTTAAAAGAATATTCTTTATATAGGTATATTTCTTAAATTAATTATAGTATGATATGTTTTCCTATAGTTTGCTGATTCATTTTTCACTTGCATAAGTATTTATTTTTCATACCGTGTAGTTCGTTAGATGATAAATAATTTTTATCTTGTATGAACAAATATTTGTTTGTTGCCTAAGATTTCCTTATTTTGTTTTTCAAGTTGAAAAAAATCGATCAACGAAAGTCAGAATATTATAACTATGTTAGGTCCCGGTACATCAAAGTTTGAAGCATTTGCTTATATATACACACGACCTATTTCTTAGGTACTTTTGTCAACAAATGTAATACAGCTTTAAAAGGCATGTTGAATTTAATATTTTTTTGCTCGCTGAAAATATTTTTATAGTTTTTAAATATAAATGTATTTTCCGACAGTGTGAATGTTTTTATCTGAATAGTTCATACGTTAGGAACCGCTGAAGGTTATTGAATTGGAACTTTGGGTGAACATGACTCGTAAAGATTCCTTTGAGGATATCACGTTTCAAGGATATCTTAAAACCGTTCGAAAACTGAGGATATTTGTAATTTTAAAAGCTAAACATGTTCAAAAACCATTATTATTTTACAATGTGCATGCAGGTTTCAATTTATTCCAATAAAATTTGATATAAAGAGTAAGAAACGGGCAGCGGAAAATCAATTACAGTGTTTTTACAACTTTTAAACGTTATTGTTTTACACATCGTTAATGTCCGGCTCCGGACCTCACGCGCCTCATTCCGGGAATCCCCCAAACCTATTTTTACCCCCCACTTCTCCCTTCGTTCACTGTTAGTTGCAATTCAGTGACGCGGTGTCAATTTGCGGAGCGTGTGCGTGTGCCCTATCGCGTAAGTGGTTAGTTGGAGTTTATTTCCTCGTGCGCTCTTCTGTGTTAGAGGTGACTGTTTTAGTTGTGACTGTTAGTGAAGTATATGACTATTTGGTGTTTCGGTTTTATATTACACTGATGCTACTATGGATGTATTAGAAGGGGAGAGATTACGTCGAATGCTTGATAGGTCGAAAAGGAAGAAAGAAGAGAAGAAATACGACCAAGAGGAGATTTTGTGAGATAGCTCTTCCATGAGTCTGACAGTACAGTGGAACCTCGATAAGTGGAACCTCAATAAGTCGAATTCCTTGATAACTCGAATTTTTGTCATTCCCCTTGAACTTGCCTACCTAATGCTACGTTATTTTACCTCTATAAGTCGAATGGTTACCAGGAAACACCTCGATAACTCGAATTTTTGCAGTATTCTTAGTTTGTTGCCGCACCTCTATAAGTCGAAGATTTAGCTGTAGAACCTCTATAACTCGAATATGTACAATTGCCGTACCTCTGTAAGTCGAAGTATTGACTAGAGAACCTCTATAAGTCGAATGTCTTGATTCATCAAACCTCCAGTGACTTTGCAGCCGGAAATTTCAACCCTCGCTCCCCACTAAATCTGTTCCCCGGGTGTTCCTGGTGTCGGAAAAACAACCGACAAATTTATGTTGATGAGCAACACGCATATCAAACACACTCATCCTCACACATGGTTTTCACTTATGTGAGGATTTCATTCCATAAATAAGGAACAGTCTGATATTCTTGTAAATTGTATATATTTTTTAAATAAAATGGTTTTGATTTGGTGAGATTTGTGTTCTTAGTCGTTAGTTAGTGTGAGTTCAGAGGTTCTGGATGTAGTACGTGAAACGTAGTTTTTAGGTTGTTTTTTACTAAGTGTTTGCAGTTTGGTAAAACGTGTTGGCAAAACTCTACTCCATGAGGAGAAGTTCAAGACTATTTGAGGCTATTGACACAGGAAATAAATACAGTGACATCGGGAAGCAGTTTGGAACACCAGTGAACACTGTCGACAATTTTAAAACATAAAACTCCAACAATGCTCTGCGATTTTAATTGTTATCATGTTTTGTTCCCTTTTAGTTTTGCAAATTATTTTAATAGCCTACAAGTACATTAATGTTCAGCTAAATGAAATTGATGCGTAGTTGGTCAGAACTGACTTCCGTAAGGGGGAGGGATTTGTTTGGGGCAGGTGATTAGAAGAGAGCAAAAAAGTCTAGAAAATAGGCAGGAAGTGGTCGAACGGGCAAAACATCACCAAAATTACAAACTGTGAGTCATTATTTGTTTACTTTCCTCCTCTACAATATTTTCACTGAAGGAAGTATTTCGTCCTCTACAACGTTAACCAAAAAAGCTTTACAATATATTTCCGGGCTTATTTTAGACATTTAAAATTGTTCAATCTATTATAATTTTAATAATTATTATTATATGGTATGATTATTTTTGATACATAGCTCGAACTTATTCAAGGATTATACCTTTCCATGATCCATCTTTTGTGTTACCATGATCCTCAATAAGTCGAAGTCTGTGGAAAATCACCTTGATAAGTCGAACATCGATATTTCGAAATATTCGACAACTCGAATTTTTGCCGTTCCCCCAGAAGTTCGAGTTATCGAGGTTCCACTGGTTAATTACCTGACGACGAACCGGACGAAGAGGCTCGTGAAGTAGAATTTGAAGCTAATGAAGAACTACCCGAAGAAAATATCAGTGACCAAGACGACTTTGTTGAAATTGCATCTGATTTTTATGTTCTAGAGGAAATTCCGCTGAACATTCGACAGGAAGCAGAGGTAGTAGAATTGAAGTAAAGTATATTTCAGTAAAGATAGAAAAATGTTGTGGTACACAGAGCCAGTGATACGAGGAAGAATGGCGAGAAGAAATATAATTCTAATGCGAGTCGGTCATGTACACGCAACTAGAGATGCTAAAACGCCAATTTATGAATGGGGATTGTTTTTTGATGAGGAACTTTTGAGTGAAATTGTTCAGTGCACAAACATTTGGATCCAGAAACAGAAACAAAATTACAGCAGAGAAAGAGATCGTCTCAAAAAAGATATTGCTGAAATAAAAGCTGTGTTTGGCATCCCATTTGAATCTGGAAGATCATTGGTCTACAGATGGCTTAGGAGTGGAGTTTTTCAGATCTTGCATGTCTATCAAGGGATTCAAGTTTTTGCTACGAGCACTGAGGTTTGATGACCTAAATACCAGAAATGACAGAAAATCACTCGACAAGCTTGCACCAATTAGAAATGTGTTCAACAACTTGGTTTAAAAGTGCAAGAAATAGTATGTACCTAGTGAATTAGTGACTATTGGTGAAATGCTAGAGTCTTTTAGAGGCCGCTGCAGTTTCAGGCAGTATGTAAGGAACAAGCCTGCAAAATACAGTGTAAAAATATGTTCCGTGGTGTTTCCGAAGTCCTTCTACACTTCTAAAATGGAGATATATGCAGGAAACAGCCCGAGGGACCGTATAAACTAGAAAATTCTGGCAAATGTGTCGTCGAAAGAGTTGTCCAACCAATTGCCGGTACTGGTCGCAATGTAACTGTGGATAACTGAATTTAGCGAATTTCCCCTAATATAGGGAAGAAGCTATTACCGTAGTCGGCATGGTAAGACCTAGGCCCGGGACCATGATAACTTTTCGTTTTGAGGTCCCCAGATGCCAAAAACATCATTCTTTCAAAACTGTATATATATATATATATATATATATATATATATATATATATATATATATATATAGTTACTCATATATATATATATATATATATATGTGTGTGTGTCTGTGTATCCGTGAGCACGATAACTCTCGTAAAAAATAGTCCAAATTTGACGAAATTTGGTATAAACGTGTAAAGCAGCATTTATGACTTTAATTCGAACATCAGACAGATCGCCCTATCCGAAGGGATATTTTGGAGGGGTTTTGTACCCCAAAAATGGGTTTTCAGTTTTTACATATAATTTTTGAAAAAGTCAAATTTTAGTTTTTTGCATTGGAATCAGCTTAAACATACGCACAATTTGGTGTTTTGATCATTGCTCTACGTCAAATGGTTACAGAGTTATTGAAAGTGCTAAACACAGTACGTTGTCCAATGTTATTCTTATGGAGAATAAGAAAAACTGTATATCTCGCTTATTTATCAACTTATACTGATGAAACTTGGTATATTGCTTCATATCGTTGTGGTCTATTTATATTTGCACTAAAAACCATTTTTTGGCCGATAGCTCCCGTAGCAGCAAACCTGCGTACTCAGCTTCCATGTTATTCTTATGGAGAATAAGTAACGTGTTATCTCCCTTAATTATGAACATAAAGTAATAACATTTGTTATGTGGCTTTACCTTCTTGAGTTGTATTAATATTTTTATAAAACCCCATTTTTTGTGTTCCTTTCGTCAGCAACCCTGCATACTCAGCCGCCATGTTACTCTTATGGAGAATAATTAAAATGTCATAAATCGTTTATTTATGAATGTATTTTGATAAAACTTGGTATATGGCTTTATATGGTATTAAGATATATATATATATATATATATATATATATATATATATATATATATATATATATATATGTATATATATGAATTGGAAATTCGCTGAGTACGCAGGTTTGCTGCTACGGGGGTATTGTTAAATTCCACTGTGTATTTATCTGCAAAATAATTACCGGCTAACAATTGTTGGAACCCTGAGGCAGGATAAAAGGGAAATTCCGCCAACCTTTCGACATTCAAAGCAAAGAGACGTTGGTTCAATTATTTTTTGTTTCAAACCCGAATGCACAACTGTGTCGTGTAAAGCCAAGTCCAATAAAACTGTTGTGCTTTTATCATCAATGCGTGATATGGTCGATGACGACGAAGAGTCAGGTACTTTTGGGAAACAAGACATCATACTGTTCTATAGCGCAACAAAAGGAGGAGTAGTCACCGTCGACCAATACAAAGAAACCTACTCTGTAGCTAGGATAACAAATCGCTGGTCCATGACCATTTTTTAGCGAATTTCCCCTATAGGGAAGAAGCTATTACCGTAGTCGGCATGGTAAGACCTAGGCCCGGGACCATGATAACTTTTCGTTTTGAGGTCCCCAGACCCCAAAAATACCATTCGTTCGAAACTGTATATATATGTGTCCGTGAGCACGATAACTCTCGTAAAAATTATTCGATTTTGATGAAATTTGGTATAAACGTGTAAAGCAACATTTATGACTTTAAGTTCGAAAACCAGCCAGATCGCTCTATCCAAAGGGGTATTTTGGGGGGGTTTTGTACTCCAAAAATGGGTTTTTTGAATTTTTTACATATAATTTTGGAAATAGTCAGATTTTATTTTTTCCCATTGGATTCAGCTTAAAAAAAACACACAATTTGGTATTTTGATCATTTCTCTACATCAATTGGTTACCGAGATATTGAAAGTGCTAAACACAGTACGTTGTCTAATGTTATTCTTATGGAGGAAAATAACAATTTTATATCTCGCTTATTTATGAACATATACTGACGAAACTTGGTATACGGCTTTATCTGGTTGTGGACCATTGATATTTCCTCAAAAAAACAATTTTTTGACAAAGGCTCTCATAGCAGCAAACCTGCGTACTCAGCCCCATGTTATCCTTATGGAGAATAAGTAACGTGTTATCTCCCTTAATTATGAAAATAAATTAATGAAATTTGGTAAGTGACTTCACCTAGTTGAGTTATATTGATATAAGCATAAAACCCCATTTTTTTGTGTTCCTTGCTTCAGCAAACCTGCATACTCAGCCGCCATGTTATTCTTATGGAGAATAATTAAAATGTCATAAATTGTTTATTTATGAATGTATATTGATGAAACTTGGTATGTAGCTTTATGTGGCATTAAGATAAATATATATGCATTGGAAATTCGCTAAGTATGCAGGTTTGCTGCTACGGGGGTATATATATATATATCTATATATACAGTATATATATATATATATATATATATATATATATGTGTCCGTGAGCACGATAACTCTCGTAAAAATGATCCGATTTTGACGAAATTTGGTATAAATATGTAAAGCAGCATTTATGACTTTAAGTTCGAAAACCAGACAGATCGACCTATCGGAAGGGGTATTTTGGGGGGGTTTTGTATCCCAAAAATGGGTTTTTTGAATTTTTTACATATAATTTTTGAAAAAGTCAAATTTTAGTTTTGACCATTCGATTCAGCTTAAAAAAACACACAATTTGGTATTTCGATCATTCCTCTACGTCAATTGGTTACCGAGATATTGAAAGTGCTAAACACAGTACGTTGTCTAATGTTATTCTTATGGAGGAAAAGAAATTTTTTTTATCTCGCTTATTTATGAACGTATACTGACGAAATTTGGTATACAGCTTCATCTCGTTGAGGTCTATTGATATTTGCTCCGAAAAATTGTTTTTGCATAATTCTCCCGTAGCAGCAAACCTGCGGACTCAGCCCCCATGTTATTCTTATGGATAATAATTAAATGCTCTGTCTCCCTTAATTATGTACATAAATGAATAAAAACTGGTATACGACTTCACCTAGTTGAGTTATATTGACATTAGCATAAAAACCCATTTTTTGTGTTCCTTGTTGCAGCAAACCTACGTACTCAGCCGCAATGTTATTCTTATGGAGAATAATTAAAATTGTATATATCGCTTATTTGTGAATATATTTTTATGAAACTTGATAAGTGGCTTTATGTAGTATTAAGACATTTATATTTACATTGGAAATTCGCTGAGTATGCAGGTTTGCTGCGACGGGGGTATTATTCATTACTGAACGTCATGGCTTTGAATGGTTTTATAATTTTGAGAAAAAACCTCAATCAACCTGAAATGAGGCGAAGGAGATTTCTTCAGGAGCTTTCCAAAGACTTGTGCAGAGATTTCATGACATCCCGTCTGACAACCAGGAGTTTGCCTAAACAAACAAAAAGGAGAATCCGCCAGATCATGGGAATCGAAGAACCACAACAAGAACCACCTGCAAAGGAACTCACCAAAGGGAGATGCTACATGTGTGACTGAAAAAAGAACCGTTCATCTCAAACACGATGTGAGAAATGCAAGTGTTTTATTTGCAAAGAACATTCAGCAACAGTTCAGTGTGTAAACTGTGTCCGAAGTGATGAAGAAATGGAAATCAGTGATGATGACGAGTGATTGAATGAACAAATGAACACGTGAGAAATCTCAGAATGAAAAAAAATGTAAGTTGTATTGACATTTAATTTTTGTCTAGTACTGTTTGTCCAACCATGTGATTTATTTTTCATTTTGAAATCCAGTTTTCAATTCTCATTTCATGTACGTCCATTTATGTATGAAGCATTTTTGTTTTATGCATAAATTGTTTTCATTTCATCTAACTTCACGTTTGATATATTATTTTTAATTCAGATTTTTAACTTATATTTATAACATAACACATTTTTCAAACTGTATGTATTATTTTTACAATAATATAAGTAGGTTTTTTTATGCTGGCTATTATTTAATTTATAATGAACATGTGGGAAATCTCTAAAATGAACCCTTATTGTGAACCTTGAAGTGATGTTTTTAGCGAATTTCCTCTATAGGGAAGAAGCTATTACCGCAGTCGGCATGGTAAGACCTAGGCCCGGGACCATGATAACTTTTCGTTTTGAGGTCCCCAGACCCCAAAAACACCATTCGTTCGAAACTGTATAATATATAGAGCACGATAACTCTCGTAAAAATCATCCGATTTTGATTAAATTTGGTATAAACATGTAAAGCAACATTTATGACTTTAAGTTCGAAAACCAGCCAGATAGCTCTATCGGAAGGGGTATTATGGGGGGGTTTTGTACCTAAAAAATGGGGTTTTTGAATTTTGTACATATAATTTTGGAAATAGTCAAATTTTAGTTTTCACCATTTGATTCAGCTTAAAAAACACACAATTTGGTATTTTGATCATTCCTCTACATCTATTGGTTACCGAGATATTGAAAGTGATAACACAGAACGTTGTCTAATGTTATTCTTATGGAGGAAAATAAAAAATATATATCTCGCTTATTTATGAACGTCGCTTATATATATATATATATATATATATATACTGACGAACGTTGGTATACGGCTTCATCTGGTTGTGGTCCATTGGTATTTGCTAAAAAAACAGGTTTTTGCTAAAGGCTCCCGTAGCAGCAAACCTGCGAACCCAGCCCCATGTTATTCTTATGGATAATAATTAAATGCTATGTCTCCCCTAATTATGAACAAAAATGAATAAAAACTGGTATATGACTTCACCTAGATGAGTTATATTGATATTAGCACAAAAACCCATTTTTTGTGTTCCTTGATGCAGCAAACCTGCGTACTCAGCCCCAATGTTATTCTTATGGAGAATAATTAAAATTGTATATATTGCTTATTTGTGAATATATTTTTATGAAACTTGGTAAGTGGCTTTATGTAGTATTAAGACAGCTATATCTCCATTGGAAATTCGCTGAGTCTGCAGGTTTGCTGCGAAGGGGATATTATGTATTTAATTTATAATTATTATCAGATATATTTCGTTTGCATTGATGTATAATTGCATTATTGCGGAGCAAAACTCTGCATGCGCCCTCTCTCGTAACACCGAAAGTGATACCCTTTTTATACTAGAAAATTACTCACTATGTTTATTTGAAATATTACTCATATTTAGTTGAACGATTAATGGTATTAACGATGAAAGATCGTTCTAATAAAGTTCTTCAACATTTAAATACAATATTACGTTATAAAACCAAATACAATGGGTTCAATTTGTGCGATTTAGTGTTGCAGAATAAAACTACGCATGCGCCCTCTCCCGTTTTACCGGTGAAGCGCCCGCTCGAGGGTTAATAAATAAGCATAATCATATCCTATACTCTAATATGAGTAAGGTTTGCTTGCTTGCTTGCTTGCATGCTTGCTTGCTTGCGACACTGATCTCAAAAACGGCTCCAACCATTTCCTTCAAATGTTCGAAATAACTAATTTCTGGGATAAAAATAAGTTCTAGGCAGGCCTTATCCCCAGGAAAAATCAAATAATGTAAAAAACCTAAAATGAAAAGTTAAAAAATTAACATTGGGCTTATGGAGTTTCAAATCAAAACAAAAGAATTGTAACAGCTGTTCATAATCAACCAGGGAACTGTCAAAGTAATGCTCATGTTGTTTATGTTTATTAACATGTGGTTTGCTGAGAGCAGAGATTAACAGATTTGAGTGAAGATTACATATATAGAGTAGTAAAATAAATCAAAGGGGCATTGAGCTATAAATAAAAACTGGAGGGACCTTAAAAATGTAGGGAGGAGGCAAATGAGTAATACAAATCTGATTATCAGTAGGGGGAAGTGGTGAAATATTACTCCGAGTGATCTAAACTAACTGACTGGCCTTCCCCCGAGCAAAGCTCGGCCCCCAGGTACTTTTGTTTATAAAAGGAGTGTATACTAAGTGATTGGTTGTTAGATTCTCATGACTTTTAAACAATTGTTGTGGGGCTATAATTTATTTGTTGTTTCTTAGTTTAAATATGTATAGTATGCTGTTTAAACTGAGAATCAGTATGTGCACAGGTTTTGCTGTTAGCAAAAATAGTGTTTTATCAAGTATGATTTTTGTGATCTATTTTATTTATTTAAATAGACGCTAAATAAAGCCATTTATTAATTCATCCGTACCTATATTTGTTGTTTCCTCTAATCTGAATATTCATATGATCAATATCACTGGTGACCAATTGCTTTTAATGAAATTATAGGTTAATTATAGGTTTATAGGAAATTGTAGGAAGTAATGTTTTGTGTAAAGTCCTGGAATGATGTCACGTGCTCATAATGGTTCCATTATAAGATGCGAGCGATATTTGCTGAAGCCATGACACCTTTTAATTATATTATAAACTTACCATTTATTGGTAGAAGTAGCTATAGGTGTCAAATTTTTGTTTTTTTGCAAGACCGTTCTCAGATTAATAACAATCCATCTTCAGTCGCAATATTCCTAACCTAGTACATTATATTACTGAAGCACACTTTCGTGGTTATCGGGATGTAAAAATGTTTAACACATAAACAAACAAAACGCACACAAACGGCAATGGTTGTGTTTTCGGTTTACGTGTGTCGCAATTAAGATTTTATGTTATTACTTTATGCGCCTCTCGAGCATTCTCTTACAGTATTGTCTATTGTATGCTTTTATTAATGTTATAGTTCATGTAACCGTATTAGTAAATCGGTAAACATCTCTAATTGACCTATAGTTATGAGATCAACGGTTTTTTAAAATAGTAAAGTGTTATAAACTGTGCATAACAATCAAACTGCAGATTGTGACTAATTTGTTGCCTCGGAATACATGATGAAATCAGTTTAGTTTATCAATTATATTATTTGGCATTTATATCGTGTAAAATAATTTTTAACCGATGTCCCGATGGATGACCCAGCCAAACTGAGGCAGCGTTCTATCGGTGACCAATCGTGTGTAGGCCAACAATGATAAGAAGCCTGCCAAGGCTGCACTGTTGTACCATTGATCTGCTCTGTTCACGTGTTTGGCTAATTCTGTCGCTTCTAAACTAGTAACTGGCGCGCGCCGTGTGGTACCTCCCGCACCTTCCCCTAACTCTTGTTGCTGTACCGTACTTTAGCCCAGTTCACATATTCATTTTCCCGACCCTTCTCCCTCTCGTCTCGATGTTCGGTGTTGCAGTAGCAGTGCTATGTTGCGCGGTCGCCTCCGCCCTCTCCGCAGACATCCTCGCCGTGTTCCCCCACACCGGCAAGAGCCACTTCGACGTGTTCGAGCCCCTGGTCCTCTCACTGGCCTCCAGAGGGCATCATGTTACAGTCATCAGCTTCTACCCTCAGAAAACCCCCGTCGAGAACTACACAGACGTCAGTTTAGTCGGAGTCGTTCCGATATTGGTGAACGCTCTAAAGTTCGAGTACTTGATGGGAATGAACCCTTTAACGGACTTTTTAACCATTACCGGCATGGGAGTGCAAAGTTGTGCAGGTATATTTACGTCCAACCCGGTGCAAGATATCTTAAAATCTTCAAAGACCTTTGACCTATTGATGATCGAAGTGTTCAACACGGATTGCTTTCTCGGATTTGTAAACAAATATAATGTTCCCTACATAGGGATTTTGTCTTCGTCGATTCTCCCTCATCACTTCGCGAGACTCGGGAGTTTCGACAACCCCGCGTACTTCCCCAACTTGTTCCTCCCCTTCACTGCTCGCATGAGTTTCGCCGAGAGGGTGACCAACACTGTCGCCAACGCGGTGATGCGGTTCGCCAAGTCGTTTTACCATTCGGACTCCGAGCACAGGGCGGCCAGTGGGGCGGTCGGGGAGGACATATCGCTGGAGGAGATATCCCGCAATGCGAGTGTGGTCCTGATCAACTCCCACCTGAGTTATCAAGGGCCTCGGCCTCTGCCCCCCTCGTGTGTAGAGGTGGGAGGTCTCCACATTCGTCCTGCACTGCCCCTACCTCAGGTGAGAGAAATATAGTGAGAATAGTGTAAGTGGGTTGTTATCATCTAACATCTCCAATACATGTGTTATACAATTATGCGTGTTAAAATAATCCAATGCAATTTTTCGCCATTGATTAGGCCTCTACGGAAGTGTGGCGCCAACCCCGTCTCAGAAACGATGCAGTTGCAACATTATCTTACGCAGAATAACAGGCGAATGAAACAATAAGAGAAAGATTTCACTAATGTAACATTGTCGAATTGATCTCTTTTCCTTTGAGTTACAAAACAAGGAAAGTAATATTTCATAATCATGTCAGAAATATTTGCTGTGCTAAATTGTTAACACAGTGATTAATATATGTTATATTTTTGAATTACACTTAAATTTAACCAAATTTTAATGTCAAAAAGCTAATGTCAATTTAACATTTACTTCATACTTTTGACGTTTGAAAATGTTGACGTATTTCTTTAAACGGTGGACATAACCAACAAAATGTACGTACGGGCTTGAGTGGTCTGAGATGCTGTATAACATTGATCCAGAAGTTACGATTTTAAATCCGCGATGGTCTAGATGTTTATACGTTATGTTACATACTTGGTTTCCATTTGACTTTTCATAAATACATTCGAAACTATGCGCTTATGTTCTGAAACGGAGAGAAGTTTAAAAATATATTAATTTCACTTCTAATACAAACATTGGTAATAGAGAACGTAGAGTACGTACACAAATACCCACATATAGAACATTTTTACCAATTTAGAATTTTGCGGGATGTATACAAGACGCCTTACAACACTTGAAAATATATTAATACTTGACTTATACTATATTCACATATCAGACAGTAAACATTATGTTAATTATTATGTGAATACAGTATAAGTATTGTAAGTAAAAACAAAACGTACTCATGTAAGTAAAAACAACACGTACTATGCTATTCAAGAAGTTGTTAATTTTATAACATAAAATAAAATAGTTTAAAGCATAACACATAATAAATATTATATATGCCAGCAGGGTGATTCTGAAATAATCATAAAAACTTCGGGAACTAATTCATCTTTAAAAATAAAGAAAAAAGTTTCTATTTGGTCCAAAATTACTTGGTTTGTCGTCTGTCGGTTTGTATGTGTTTGTTTACAAATACTTGCATGGATCGAGGTTCGTTCAAGGTAAACTCTTGAAATTAGGCAAAATAGTGCGTCTTAATAGTTCAAACAAGCGTATTAAATTTGATTACTCAAATGTCATTTCAAGATGGAGGCTATTTAAAAACTTGAATCTAACATGCAGTGTGATATTATAATTTTTTTTTAAACGGCCGCCATATTGAAACGGCTTAAGTTTGAATAATACAATTTAATGTATTTTATTAAAGTAGTAAGCAACAATATTGAACTGAATTTTAAGTTTATACCTTAAACGAAACACGATTTATACAATTATTTGTAGTAAAAACATACAAATCGACAGACGGCAAATGAAAAGCGATTTAGAATCCATGTAAATCGGATCTTTTTCTTGATTTTATTTATAAGAGGAATCGGCTCCCAAAGTTTGTTGTTTATTGTATGCTTATTTGTAGTGTTTGTGTAAAATTAATATAACCGACCTATGATGATATTTAGGTACTGCACACTTAATAAATGCGTCGTACAATAAATGTGGAGGTTTAAAAACCTAAATTTCAGTTACGGTAATAAACCTGACTGATATACTTTAAATAGTATGATCTTATAAACCTATAGCTATCAGTATGAAAACCTGTCTTTAACACAACCCACATTGATTTTAGATGTTGCTTTTTAGTATAGGTAAATTTGTTAGCAGTCCCAAAGCAATATAATCAAATGCCAAAAGTTATCATACATGAGTCAGACTCTTTATTGTCATAAAACATTTTGATAAATGCATGGACAATCGTCATAATTTGTTATGACTAATAAATATCACAGATGAACAAACATTACAGATTGGCTATGGATCGCTATGGAGCATAACACAAGTAGTTAAACAAATCCAAAAAACCAGTCACAAAATATCAAATAATCAAGCCGAACGTAAACACGTTATCTGGAGTGAGTTCAAATTCAGATTGACTCGAGTGTTGATACGATATAAGTGATTAACCTATCTTTGTGTCCACAGTACCGCTGTAAGCTCGTTCTTGAGACGTTCACTATTATAGTAGGCCGGCCAACTGCTCGTGTCGCGTCGCTCGCGTGTTTGCGATGATTATGTAAAGTCTGTGTTGGTGACACTCTAGTTTCGGATACGACTAGTCAGATTTCAACTACACATTGTGGGACGTGCTGTGTTTTGTGTGCTTCATTTTGGACATAAATTACATAGATGAAAAACCTCATAACCGCAATCGTACCAATCGGAAATTTGACATTGAGTAGACTTTATATGTGTCATTTGGGGTTTTCAGATTAATTTAAAACGATTTTAGATACTATACTCATTGACTATCACCACTGTCAAACCGAGTTGTAATTATTGTAACCTGCTTACTGTTATTAGTTTTGTACCGATTTAATAAGATATAATTCACCAAGTTGTAAGGGAAATGGATACATTTTATTAATTAAAATCATTTGTTGTTCGAAAACTAGACATCACAAAAATTGGGAGCTTGTTTTTCGCGCTTTTTCAAACCAAAGAGAACAAATAATATATTGTTTTACCATGTGGAGTGCTGGACTGGTGATTTGTTGTGTTTTAGGCCACGCCCTCTCGGCGAAAATTCTCGCAGTGTTCCCGCACACTGGGAAAAGTCACTTCGAAGTGTTCGAACCCCTGGTCCTCGCATTGGCCGCCAGAGGCCACCAGCTGACTGTCATCAGCTTCTACCCGCAGAAAACTCCTGTTGTTAACCTCACTGACATCAGCCTAGTAGGTCTCGCACCTTTACGAGTCAATACATTACAATTTAGCCAAGTCGAAACCACATTTAGTAACTTCATTTCAATGTCTAACATGGGATTAGAGATGTGTGAAAAGATCTTAAATTCTTCAGCAGTGAGAACATTCTTGCAATCTAATGATAAATTCGATATTACCATTATTGAATTCTTTTACACTAACTGCTTTCTCAGTCTTGTAAATAAATACTCAGCTCCTTTCATCGCCATTGCAGCCTCTTCAATATATCCAGACCTAGAGGAACGTGTAGGCAACCCGTGGTTTCCAGCATTCGTGTCCAACCCTGCTCTCTCATATTCCTATGTCATGAGCCTTCCCCAGAAGCTCTTCAGCATCGCCTACTCCTTGGCCACACGTGGAGTGAGGGCCTACATCTCTAACCAAGAGCAGCCTGTAGTAGAGCGATCTGTAGGAAAAGTGCCGCCTCTAGAAATCATAGCTCGAAATGTCAGTGTAGTGTTTATCAATGCATATTTCTCCGTGTTGAGACCTCGCCCCTTGGTTCCTGGATTAGTGGAAGTAGGAGGTATCCACATTAAACCACATAAATCTTTGAACAAGGTATGAATTCCCTCAGTTAGGATTGCCTTTGAACAATTCATTTATTATTAGATACATTAAATCAAACAATTTTCATTTTTAAAGTTGTTTAATTTATAAAATTCAAATATAATTATTTTAATTCCCGCTTTCTATTGCATTGAAAGTTCTTTAATGACAAAGTATACTACAAAAATTTGTTTAGAGATCAGAGAAAGAACGCATATTTGTACAAAAAATATGTCTCAAGCAAGTTCAGTTTAGATTCTAGTAGGGAGGACATAGATTAACGCTAGCCCATGCCATAAAAGGGGCATGGAAACTTGATGTAAGAATATAACCGATGTTTCAGGAGCTGGAGAGGTATTTAGAGGAGTCCAGCGATGGTGTCCTCTTATTCTCCATGGGCTCAGTGATTCAGTCTTCATCCTTCCCAGCAGACAAGCGGCAAGCCATCATGGACGCCTTCGCAGAGCTGCCGGTACGTGTGCTCATGAAGTGGGAGAGTGACACGTTGCCGGGGAAACCGCCCAACGTGAGGCTCAATAAGTGGCTGCCTCAGAGAGACATACTGGGTTAGTGCCCTTGGCTGGGTTTGTATTGAGGTTGAACTTCTATAAATTCATAAAATATATACAGTAACGAGTTGGTACTGTATTAAATTTCCATAATACTATAGGTGTGTCTTGAACTTGTACAACAGTCTTACAACTACAGTAAAATGACAACCACCGTGTAGAATTCCCTTTTGATTGGGAATTGGATTAGCATAAGTGGGAACACTGCTGAACAACATTGCTAATGCTACAATGGGATGCTAAAATTATAAGTAATTGATTTGTAGCAAATTTAGATTATGTAATAAAACAGTTTTTACCGATGGGCCAAAGAAAGTCATCCAATATGTGGATTCATATTTATTATTATAATAATTGATAAAATAGTTTTTAACATTTTCTCTTAGTATTAAATTAAACATTTCCTTTACCTTTTTTACTAAATGATCTTTAAAAAAAAAATTCTCTTGAAACGATTGTAAGTGTGACACTCAGAAACTGGGGAAGAAAGTCATACTTGTTTCTGCACTCCTTTTGCATTCCAATTTCTCAAACGACTTGATTTATCAGCTCACAACTTAAATATATTTTTACCATGTCCCCTTAGCACATCCAAAAGTGATAGCATTTATGGGTCACGGTGGGATGCTATCAACGTCAGAAGCCTTGTACTGCGGAGTGCCAATGGTCCTCATACCCATGTTTGGGGATCAGCCCAACAACGTTGCTCATCTAAGTGAAGCTGGTGCAGCTGTTCGACTCTCCTATCACGAGTTGTCTAAAGAGACAGTCCTTCAAGCCCTGCGATCTGTGTTATACAACCCTAGGTAAGCTTCCTAGGCAGCAAATCAAGCATACAGCGTTTAATGGGACCCGGATATTAATAATTGAAGAAAAAGAAGGGAAATTCAAATCTGTTCAAAGTTTTACAATGGGTGGATAATACTTTTATTTTATTGTTTTACTTTTGATGATTTTTTTTGAAAAGAGATTCAAAGTTAATTATTAACTGATTGTGATATACTTTATATGTAGGGGGAAAAGAGATTATAAATCTAGTGTAATACTAATGATGAGTTGGATAAAGAAAAAAAGTTCATATAAGATCTCAGAATTCTCATCTCCTTATAGATTTAAGAAATCTTTTTAGAACCCATCTTTTTCTTTTTGATGTTGCTGCAATCCGATACCTGTACTCATCCTAATGTTATTCTTTACCCTACTAATATTATAAATGTGAAAGTTTGGATGTTTGTTTGGATGTATTTATGGATATTTGGAGTTACATCACGCATAAACTACTGGACTGATTAAGCATTAAAATTAAAATTTTGCATTAACATAACTTACATATCATATTAAAATACAGACTTGATAATGTCCACATCCACAGCTTAGGGCTCCACCCGCCGGGTCCTGTAAGTTCCAATGCAAATCTTATAGAAGGATATCATTTGTAAAATTACCAGCTGTAGTCATTTGTCAGTTAGGGCAAAGGAAATCAGATGGTGAAACGAAACAAAGATTCGATAGTGCTGGTCAGGTTAGTATTTTTAATGACTTCTAATTTGTCGCGAGCGAAGCCGAGGGTAGCAGCTAGTTACTAATAAATAGAATGTTATATTTAGGTTGTTTGTGAAAAAATTTGTACAACACTTTGCAAGAGGCATTATATGGTAGCGAGGTACATATTAATATGTATTAATTTGCAGGTTTACTACAGGTTTTAAATGATTCTTACAATGTATAGTTGTGTCAGAGCTTGAATGCGTCTTTAATATTGGAACTTTATATCTTTTTTGACTGTAAACACTTTATATTTTGTTTATAATTTCTGAACACAATTATTTTAATCATTGTTTAATTTTGTTTATACATAGATTTCCATTCAGTATTAAATAATAAATACATAATCTTGAATTGTTTATAAGCTTCATAATCTTTCAGATATCGTGAGAGGGCGCAGGCGCTCTCCGCACAGTTTAGGGACAGGCCGATGTCCCCACTAGACACAGCTATTTACTGGACTGAGTATGTACTTCGACACAAGGGTGCTACTCATCTTCGCTCCCCCGGTACGACAAAACAGCCTAACATATTGTTTTAATATTTTTAAACATTTATTTTTTTACATCGGTTCTCTACTTTTGCTAAGGAAATCTGGTATAGATAGAATAATTTGTTTTGGCTAACAACGGTCATTTAATAAAAACCGAAACTTTCATGTATAGTTTACGCAATGTATAGAGGATAGCATATTAACCACGGCACACACTACAGTACATACGGAATGTTCAGTTTGGAATCATTTAGCCCTATGCCTCTTATCAAAAATTATTTTCCTATTTAAAATTTAGAAATAAACAGTACGATTTTTAAAATATAAAGAGATTTTTTGCTGATAATTTCTCAAGCTATCTAAAACAAGATGTGCCCTGAAAAAAAGTGAACAAAAGTTGTGTTTCTTGAACAATGGAAGATTATAATGATGAATGGCATGATTTGGTGCCTTTGGTAAAAATAATAGATTGAACTAAGATCCTTATCTGAACCCAGTGGAAACCCACTGACACATTATTCTGGCAGTCTCATAATATTGTATGTAATTGTAATCATTTTCTACTAAAAAGTTGACAGAAAATAAAATGACTCATTATTGTTGCAGCTGTGGATATGTGGTGGTACCAGTTGTGGCTGCTGGATGTAATACTTGCATTGTTTGCAGCTCTCTTGGCTCTCCTATTTGTGGTGTACTGGTTGGTAAAGAGCATTACCATCTTGGTCTATAGACTTGTTGCATGTTCCAGCTGTGGATAGGCCGTGGTACCAGTTATGGCTGCTGGATGTAATACTTGCGTTTTTTCTGCCCCCTTGACTCTCCACAATTAGTGGTGTACTGGTTATTGGTAAAGTGCATTACTATCTTGGTCTATAGACTTGTTGTATGTTCCAGCTGTGGATATGCCGTGGTACCAATTATGGCTGCTGGATGTAATACTTGCGTTGTTTGCTGCTCTCTTGGCTCTCCTATTTGTGGTGTACTGGTTGGCAAAGCGTATTACCATCCTGGTATATAGACTTCTGTTCTCTGGAAAAAATAAGAACAAGAGAGAATAATATTGCTGTTTTGTTGTTGTTTTGACTGAATAAATATTTTTTACCATTTTTACATTTTGTTAAAATCTTGATTAGGATTTATTTTGTTCTCTTAAATAGATTTTTGAGGTGAAATGTGTATCTACATTCACATGTCTCAGTAAATGATGATATTCATAAGTGAATTTATATTTTGCAATTTATCATATATTTCATAATATTGTTCAAGAACAATTGGCTGGGTAACACAGTGATTAGTGTTCACCAGATCGATCCTGAGCAAAATCCTGAGAAAATGTTGTGAAAGTTTGATCTTGGACCCAGCTGTTCATTGGTTATTGGGCAATTAATAAATGACCATAAAGAATGAGCTGGTTCTAGTCAGTAACAAGGCCACACAAGGCATCTCACTCATTTAGCTCCCATCATTCATTCATACTCGCCTTAAAATACACCCTGGTTGTGTCGGCGTATTACACAGGGATTGAGAAATTGTATTGGTCAGTGAGATTTTAAAATATTACTTTTGGTTCTTTAATCAATTTTGTAATTAACAATTCCTATTATTCATAATTAATAAACTTCACAGTATTATAAACAGAAACAGACTAGAGACCAATTACGGCTTCGCCTGCGTTAACCAGGGGTACCATGAGACAATTGGGGGCAGGGTCAAAAACTCTGCTGGGGGCCCCCTAGAGCCCCTGGAATTCGGGGGCCTGGGGCAAAGTGCCCCGATTACCCCCACCTCATGGCGGCTCTGGCATAAACTATAATTTAAACAGAATCAAACAAAGCAGGTCTGTTGGTAACACTGCCTCCGATGGAGACAACACTGATTATCAAAATTGTGTGTAGTTAACAGCCACCATTTTATAGAAGGAAAAGTCGCTCAAATCCAAAATGAGTCAGCAAAGTGAATGAAAGGAAAGGAATATTTTTCATGATTTAGAAATTAATAAACTTGCGTATTTGTTTATAGTTTTTCATGCTGTACCAGTATGCAAATCAAACGAACAAATTAATTTATTAAAATTTTGATTACTTTTTTACCGGTGATTTTAATGGAATAGATTCACAAAATAAAATCAAACAACCCATTATTGCAGTTCAAATAAAGATACATTTTCTTCACAAAGTGTACCAACCTGACAAAAACACTTGCACGGTTTTCAACTGATCACCAATATCACATTACAGAGATGTGAATACAGTTTGTAGACCTACTGTCACAAATAATTGGGTATAGGGATAGACAGTGATAATCTTCAGAGTGCCGACTAGTATTGGAGTGGCAAGCCTTGGAAGATCGCGGTCGTTTCAAGATGAGGAGAGAGAGAGTGATGAGGGGTTGAATGAGGGAGTGACACGTGTGTGACGCGATAGGCATTATTCATGCGCCCGCACGCAGTATGTGCGTGTGTGAGCCAGGAAGAGTTGCTGTAGCGCCGCGCTTTGGTGTGTTTTAACAAAAAGAGCTCAGTGGTTTTGCTGCTTTGGGAGGGCGCACCCTTAAGCAGTGTTGCTCCTGTATTACCTTAGAATGATACGTAAAGTTGCTTCTCCTACAACTTTTCCTAAATTAACTGCTCCTTTTCAATCTAAAAACACATCGTAGAACATATCTAGTCTGTTTAACAAGCGAAAAAGTTGTTGTTGCTTGCTGCGCCTTACTTTAACTGTCGCTGAAGTTATATCAACAGCTGATTGATGGTTGCTTATTTGGACCAAGCTAACCATCGAGTTTAATATCTAGAAGTCTCTTTTGGGTCTGTTTAGAGTTGGTAAAACCATAGACTAACTACTGTAGTCTATAGTAAAACTAGTCGCTGTAAGATGGTGCCACCACCAGCAGTAGGTGTCCAGTTGAGGACAACGAACTTTTGTCCACTAGCTGACTGGATTTCCTCCTGGGAATCTTTCAACAGTCGGAATAGCTTCCTGATATATCCGACCCTACTTCAGCAGTAGGTGCCCTAGTAGCACACATCGTTGGCCCAACGATGGGGAATGGTTGGGATGGTTATAAGTGGTTGGATAATGGTCAGTTACCAAATCCAACCATAGGAGACGTTGGACCAACAAACCAATCGTTGGGTAACCCGCGTTGGCAAATCCAACCATAGCTGACGTTGGGCCAACGAACCAATCGCTGGGTAACCCGCGTTGGCAAATCCAACCATAGCTGACGTTGGGCCAACGAACCAATCGCTGGGTAACCCGCGTTGGCAAATCCAACTATAGCAGACGTTGGGCCATCAAAAGCTGTTATTGGCAAATCATACTATATTATATTGTATATTAATATTAATGTATGTATTACATTAGGCCTATATCATCATATATTTTATTATTATAATTATATTAAATATATATTAATTTGCTCGTAGTTTAGTTTATCATAATGGCAAGAATAGACACATAAATCAAAAGAACCAAAAATTACATTGTTCCAACTTTTATTACTCTCATTACAGTGATTTGCGCAAGTAGAATAATTTATAGAAGAATTAAAGGAAAGTATATTGTCCTAGACATGTAGGTGATGTAGACTATTGGTAATTTTTATATTCCAGTCTTTCCACTCACTCTTGTGAGTCAGAGTGGCTGTGGGGATGTAGGCGTGAGTATAGTAAGTCAAAGGTCATGGTTTCAAGACTCCACTAGGACATCATATTTTTGCAATTAAAATAATTTAAAAATACCCCCGTCGCAGCAAACCTGCATACTCATCAAATTTCCAATGAATATATAAGATAACACATTAAAACACTTAACAGGATTCATAAGAAATACATTCACAAACAAGCGATATTTAAAATATTAATTATTCTCTATAAGAGTGACATTGGGGAAGAGTACGCAGGTTTGCTGCAACAAGGAACACAAAATAATGGGTTTTTATGCAAATATCAATAGAAATCATCTTAGTGAAATTGCATACCAAGTTTCATCCATATAAATAAGCGATATATAACATTTTAATTATTTTTCATAAGAATTACATGGGGACCAAGTACCTAGGTTTGCTGCTAATACGGGAACCATAGACGAACAATTGTTTTTTTTTGTGTGCAAAAAACAATAAACCACAACCTGATGAAGCCATATATCAAATTTAGTCAGTTTATGTTCATAAATAAGCGAGATATCACATTTTTCTTTTTCACCATAAGAATAACATTAGACAACGTACTGTGTTTAGCTCTTTCAATATCTCAGTAATTAATTGAAGTAAAGAAATGATAAAAATACGAAATTGTTTGTTTTTTATGCTGACTTCAATGTATAGCGTTCCAATTGCCATTGAAACACTATATTTAATATATATAATATTTGTGACATGGTAAAACGGAAATAATTTATATAATATAAAAGAAGTTTTGTGAATAATTGCTGACAATTGCAAATAAGAATTGCTGGTGCTACTTGGTTTTGCTAGTCTGGGCAAACTCGCGATTTTCTTGTCCGGGGATGTCGGAAAGAAGTTGAAGACAATGATTTGAATTGTTGCTTGGCCGGAAGGGACAGGAGCCGAGTCACGTGATGGCCGGCGGTCTCGGCTTCGAGAACCTCATATATTCACGCTCGCTGGCGGCCTGCGGCATTTTAGTACATTTCTGGTGTCGGATGTTTGTCGCTAGTTTACCCAACGAGACGTGAATTTATTCAGATTGGAAGGTACAAAAGTTGTTTTAAAATTTAGAGTATTAATTGAAATCATTGCTCCATTTCTCATTTTGTTGTTTTCAAAAAGGGGATCAGTCAGTAAAACAATTATTTATTTTTCAGGGTTCGAAGATTATCTATTATTGGGTTGAAGATAAACTAAAACCTGAGTACAGAAAAGAAGAATTATATAATTAAAGTTCAGTAAAATCAAAAATCGAATAGTTTACTTTTATTTTGAAATATTGAAATGATAAGCAAAACCAAGTTTTAATTTTATTTTGAATTTTAAATTATTTTATTTTACAACAAAGACATTTAATTTGTTTGTTTAAATAAATACAAGAAGATTTCATTTAGTTAATTTTTATTTTTAATGACCACTTCTTAACCTCAAGAAATAATATAGCCTGCTAGTCAGCGCTATAAATGGTAAAAATTAAAATTTGATTTAAATAAAAATTACTTGTGGAAACCCCAAAAACCTTCACGTAAAAAAACTTCAAAAAAATACACGTTTTAGAACCATGAATAGTTATTCTAGTAGGAGAAGTGGTATTGATTTGTCCATTACTTGAATAATTAACCACATCAAGAAACATAGTCTTTTCCCGTGATTCCTCCAAAATATTAATATTAAAATCACCACATACTATGAGATGATTACGACCTCGAGTGCGATCACCCAAGAGCGATTCAAATACATCAATAAACCAGTCGATATTGGATTTAGGGGACCGATACGCTGCAGCCACTGTGATATTTTCTGAAAAGGAATTGTTTAGTATGATAGCACAATATTCAAAAGTAAAAGGTACACCCAGGTCACAAAGTCGAGATTCCAATAACTTGTATTGCACGCCTCGCTTCACCAAAATGCAAGAACCTCCTCTATGAACCTTGCTGTCAACTCTGCTCCCAGTGCAACCGACACTGTTTCAAATCAAATCCCCTCTTCACAAGTTATATTAGTCTGTGGCCCAAGGAGGTTTATTGTATTACTGAAGATAACACCGCTTCACTATTTTTGTCGAAAAAGCGAGCCTGTGATTTTGTCAGGTCGGTACACTTGTGAGGCAAATTTATCGTTCTTTGAACCATCCTGATTCGTTGTTTTATTCCTATAAGTGAATCTACTCATGCAAATCACTGGAGTAAAAGTAATACAAGTTGGAACAAATTCATTTTTTCGTTCGATTTATGAATCCACTCATTTTGTGGAATATGATAAATTATGAGCAAATAAACAAATACAAGTGTATTTATGTTCAAATCATAAGTAGGTATTTGTTTGAATCACTTTGAAGACTCGTTCGATTTCAGCGAGTAGTTCTTTACCTCAGCAAATTTGGCAAATAACGGCTCACAATTTTGTTCATCAGTGTTGCCTCCAGTATTACCTTACTGTGGTCAGATAATTTGTTTACAAAATATCCTCCAGTGAGACTTCACTTTATCACCTTTGCTAATGAGAACTCTTTATGTATTTTAAGCTCGCTGGTCAAAAGTGTAGAACATCCAGGTTTCATGGAAAATTTCTTTGCTCCCAGACTCTGGCGAGTGGCAACCAGAGACAAAAAAAGTCAGAACCAGACCTGTCAACCCCAACTGTCAAATGGAGTCAAGTGTCTAGAGTCCAGAGTGAGGTTAGCTCCAAAGTTGACAGTAGGCTCAAGACTGTGATTTTTCCTTACAAATAAATAACACTATTTTGTTTTAATTTGAACAGTTGTCAAACCAGGACATATAATGGAAAACTCTGATTTTAAAAGGCTGGTCAGTTTAATAAGGAAAGATAAAGCAGTTCAATATGTTTGTATCATCATAGTCATAAAGATTCTTACATTTTCTCTCAGCCTTGGGTATGTATAAACTTATTACTTACTTGTGGATTTATTTTTCATAAGACTTTATTCAATTGTCTAATTCACATTGATCAAATTAATAAAATCAAACTAATTTATTGGTTGTTAACGTATACAAAATAGCGTATTATGCTTGGACATAAGTAAAGCAACAAACATAAAGGCCCAATTGAGAGTCAGTGTCAGTAAAACTCTCCTAATCTTATATTAATTAATAACTAAAGCAAATTCATACTATCCCAACCACAATCATGACTGTGACAAATCTTGGGTGTAGAACTACGACAAGAAGCCCGGACTTGACTTTACGTTTCAAATGATCAGTCACTGGGTCTGGGGGGAGTCGGATGCAGTGTAAATTGTGCCTTAACACTCTGTGTAAAAGATAGATTAGTCGGGCCTGATCAAAACCTCCAGACACTGGTCGGATGTCTGAGCCACAACCGATGTGTCACATTTTTCCGAGTGCACGTCTTCCAATTGTTTCCATTTAAAAACTTGCCATCTCTGACAAGTCGCTAGTGGGCTAGTGCGTGTTAGCCCTTAAACAAATGTGTTTGTGTGTGTCTTTAATGAATTTTACAAAATATGGCAGAAGTAAAGAATATGATGATTACCTTCTGCTGCAGGTATTTTTTGCCAGGTGAAATTAACAGTTATAGGCCTACAAACCTTGCTTATTCTTCACTTGTCAACCCAATCCATTACTTGATGGTAAATTGCACCTAACCTGATGGTAGCCAGGGCACTGCACCTATTGAGTTTGGCCAGGTTTTTAGTGGTATGTCACAATTTTACTATAGTTAAGTTTAAGTTTTCCCCAACATTTGGAGGTTATACCATTCTTGATTTGTTTATTACGAGTTGTGTAATTTGCCAAAAAATTAATACGGCCCACCAAACATAAGCTGGCTCTTGGCTGCTAGGTAGAAAACCTGTAATCGTTCTTCTGAAAACATCAACTACTGGGGTGTGAACAGTGGTCTCGTGGCCATCATCCCCGTGAGTCACGGGTTGTGCGAGGGCCAATGTATTCCGAAAGTATTTATACCTGCACCTCTACCCTCCCCCCGCCCTTAATCCATCGCCTCGGCTCGCCAAGCCCAAGTGCCAGCTTACGTTTGGCGGGCTGTATATTTACATAGGTACTTTGGGTTATTCCAGGTCTGATAGTCTGATTCACCTCCTCTCAAAGGTTTTGTTTGTTAGGCCAATCCGACTCAATTTTCAGTCATTGAAATTTGGGCTACCCGGTAAATTATTACAGTTGAAATATACATGTCTCCAGACAGCAGTTGCAATTCTAGTACCAGTAGATTATCCTATATTTTAGAACATTTGTTCTATCGTCAGGGTTCTATAAAAATAGTCATTTTTCTGTTCTTAAAAATTCTGTGAAAAACTAAAAAAAACCGTACATAGATATATAATATTTAAACTTTCATTAGTTGTTTGCAGGCTGGCAATAGACACTGACCGTATTGTATATTAGTTAGCCTGCCAGAGCAACAGTTAAGAGATAATGGAGAGTGTTCAGTTTGGAATTGATTCAGCAGGAACCTGTTCAGTTATTAATGTTTTGCGTCAGAATTCATTCAGTACCCCACCCAGTAGCGTGTACTGTCCAAGAAGCCTTTGTTCCCATACCATTCATGTCATCAACAGTTCTGCCAACTTCCAGCCTCTAGCGTAAAATTATGATACCCTTGGAAACTCTCGTGTTGTGTACAGCAGTTAAAGGACCTAACCTAACCTACCCGCCACAGTTCTCTGTGTAAGTATTTAGGTAGGTATATCCTGTAATTATTTACTTTTCAAGGCTATAAATTTTTTAATATTTTGTTCAGTCCAAGCTTTTCACCTTCGAGTCACTGGTGAAAATAATGCAAAGGGATGATAAAGGCCTTTACAACCTTTACAAATACGCCTAATGCAAAAATTGGTAATTATGTTAAAACTAAGAGACGGAGAATTTGTGTAAGTTTGCAAAAATACCTTTAAAAATAAAAATTACAAACTTTTATTCAGTGCACGCTTCACAGTTTACAAGGAAACAATATACATGTTCTCTTCAAAAAATAAAATAAAATAAGTCACCATTATCAAATTAAGTTCACAAAGTACTATCAATGGCAAGATTTGTGGTTTTGAATTGTCATACCTTGTGAGTATCTTTATTTTGTGGTAGCATCGCTGACGAGGAGCAATCAACAAAACCGTTTATGAGCTGTCATTGGTCAGAGGGCATGGTTTGTTGGTAGAGTACACGTGACTGCAGGGATGTGCTCTGAAAGAATTTTGGTGTGGAACATTATTTACTGAATGGGTTCCTTGCTGGATCAATTACTGACTGGACCTATTCTGCACTCCCACAACTAATAAGTGTTTAAATGTTTCATTTGTACCTGTGTTGCCTACTTGTTGCTTTATTATTTTACAAATTCGTATAAAAACAGAACGAGATCGCACGCAGTACGCTGACGTGAGGGAAGTGAATTTCCGCATTAAATCCTTAAATATATACCCCCGTAGCAGCAAACCTGCGTACTCAGCGAATTTCCAATGCATATATATGTGTCTTAATACCACATAAAGCCACATACCAAGTTTCATCAATATATAAATAAACTATTTATGACATTTTAATTATTCTCCATAAGAATAACATGGCGGCTGAGTATGCAGGTTTGCTGAAGCAAGGAACACAATAAATGGGGTTTTATACAAAAATCAATATAACTCATGTAGGTAAAGCCACATACCAAATTTCATTAATTTATTTTCATAATGAAGGCAGATAACACGTTACTTATTCTCCATAAGAATAACATGGGGCTGAGTACGCAGGTTTGCTGCTACAGGAGCCTTTGGTAAAAAATTGTTTTTTTCAGCAAATATCAATGGTCCACAACCAGATGAAGCCGTATACCAAGTTTCGTCAGTATACGTTCATAAATAAGCGATATATAAAATTTTTATTTTCCTCCATAAGAATAACATTAGACAACGTACTGTGTTTAGCATTTTCAATATCTCGGGAACCAATTGACGTAGAGAAATGATCAAAATACCAAATTGTGTGTTTTTTTAAGCTGAATCCAATGGAAAAAACTAAAATTTGACTATTTCCAAAATTATATGTAAAAAATTCGAAAAACCCATTTTTGGGGTACAAAACCCCCCCAAAATACCCCTTCGGATAGAGCGATCTGGCTGGTTTTCGAACTTAAAGTCATAAATGCTGCTTTACACGTTTATACCAAATTTTATCAAAATCGGATAATTTTTACGAGAGTTATCGTGCTCACGGACACATATATATATATATATAGATATATATATATATATATATATATATACAGTTTCGAACGAATGGTGTTTTTGGGGTCTGGGGACCTCAAAACGAAAAGTTATCATGGTCCCGGGCCTAGGTCTTACCATGCCGACTACGGTAATAGCTTCTTCCCTATAGGGGAAATTCGCTAAAAGATCAAATAAAGGGTTTAAACTAACACTGGTGACATTTTTTTGAAAATTGAAAAAATATTATTTTTTGGCTGTTCTGACACTATTGGTTATATATTTCAATTCACTCATAGGATGCCAATGTTGTACATTATAAAGTTAGAAGGAGGTATAGTCGGGATAACAAGTTGGTATAGGGGTATTGGGGGTGATAAAACGTTATTAAGATATGAAAATCAGCCTTTTCTAGTGTAAAATCCCTTTTAGACAACAGACTGTATTTTGACAATTAACATTTTCTTTAATAACTCGGTAAATACGTGTGCTAGAATGATGAGGGAGGGCTTCAAATCTTTGGCTTTTTACGTACAATAATTTAATGTGCTATAGGTGTACATTTGGGGCTTTTCTGACCCTTTTTGGGCCTAAAAAATCAAAAGTTGAAAACTTAAAATCCCCAAAAAGGGGGTTAGGGTTTTCCGATTGTTTTGCCCAACGAACTTGTCCAACTGATTATAAAAAGGAATGTCTCTACCAAAGTTGAAGTAAATTGGACAAAAATTGCGACCGCTAGAGTGTGAACACATATATATATATATATATATATATATGTCTAAAGATTTTAGAGACCCCTCAAAACGTGTTCAGGGGGTCACATTAGAAGCTTCTATGGTGGTCCCGGGATAAGTCTTACCGTACGGGTCATGCTAATAGTTCACTTTTCCATAGGAAATTCACTAATAATACCATATCATTTTTGTAATGTACCTTATGACGTAACAAATGTTCTAAAAGTATATAAGACAATTTGTTATAATTATAACTATTGAATGAAGTAATAAACCTATATTTCAATTGTTATGTAACAGTTCTGGAGGCATTTAACAATGACTATAAAAGGACCAAATATTTGTCTGTATACAGGTAGGTAGCGTAAACCAAATATTTGTCCGCTCAAAATGTTCAGAATAATAAGGTGTTTGTAGCGCTAAAAAACACATTAAAAATAATTTTGTTCGATTTAAAAATTAGACTATTAGTGTTAACATAATTAAAGAGTTATTGGTAAAAAATATGTACCGGTAACTGTAGGTAGTTAATATGATTTTATCATCTTTAATTTTTGTTATAGACTATCAACTGGATTTATCCTCATCGCTGCACTTTTTGCTGGATTCTTTTCTTTTCAATCATTGTTTAAGTAAGTAATAGTATTTTTTATATTCTATAATGTAGGCCTTGTTAAGAATACCAAAAACCTCTCCATTTTGGGGAGGGGGTATGGAATACCCTTCAGGGTTGGGGGGTCCGGGATTCCACCCCCGGAAATTTGTTAAAAATTCCATATCAATAATTTTATTGGCCGTAAAAAATAGCCAAACGTGTTTTATTGACCAAATTGTGTGTTATTGGCCTAAAAAGGTGACTCTATAGAATTCATAGACCAAAATCAGAAATTGCACCCGTTATTTCGGATAAAAAATGGCAATTTGACCGCATTTCATGGTCGCCGTAACTTTTAGACCAAAAACGACAAATGAACGTAGTTTATCGGCCAAAAATACCACAATAGTTTATACCCAAACCGCAATTCAAAGGCCAACCGCCAGCGGAAGTATCAAAGTATGTTATCGTCGAAAACAAAGATTTTACCGAGACTGAGATCGAAACAAATTTTATCGGCTGAGATATGGCGATTTTAAAAGACACCCGAGATACATATTATCGGCCTAAAATAGCTATATATTCTCATTTTGCCGTCTAAAACGTCGATCGGACCACATTTTTAGCCTGAAAACGGTCAAACTGTGTTTTTAGACAAATTTACCGACCGGGTGTGTGTTATCAACCAAAATCGATAATGTTATCGGCAGTTTTACAGCAATATTACTAGCCAAAACCTACGACCGCAAAGTTTGATATCGGCCGAAAATTGAGTACCAACCTTATTTAATGCCGGAAATGTACTTAATCGTTCAAAAACGGCAATTGGACCGCATTTTCTCGGTAATAAATAAAGCCAGGTCGTGATTAACATACAAAAGCGAAGTCCGAAACGCATTTTATCGGGCAAAATCAGAGATTTGACCGTGTTTTATCGGTAAAAACATAAATTTTGCCACAAATTGCTGGTCAAAAACACCAAAATGACTGAATTTTTAAGTATAATGGACTGGACCATGTTTTATTAGCCTCAAGTGGCAAGCGAGCCGCATATTATCCACGGAAATAGCAATATAGCCTTGTTTCAGCGCCCGAAAAAGGCAATTGACAGACAAACCCCTTTTGCGATTTGTAGGGCAGAATCATTGACCTCAAAAAATTTAAGGGCCGCATTTTATCGGCCGAAAAAGTCTGTGTTTTACAGAGAAAAAATAATTTTTTAAACAAAATAGGCAATTTCACTTCATTCTCTTTGCCGAAAATAACCATTTTCCTAGCATTTAAAAGTCCGAAATCGACGGTCGCAACTTTTTTATTGACCGAAAATGACGACCGAGTCTCAATAAATGCCAAAAATCACAATCTAACCGTGATTTATCATAAAAATTGGCAATCGGACCACATTTCCCCAACGAAAAATAAAGCCGGATCCCGTTTTATTAGCCCGAACGACAACCGGAACGTATTTTTTACGAATACAGTCGGCGATTCGACCCCGATCTATCGCCAAAGAACGCCTATTTATCCGCATCGGATAGATCAAAAAAAGGAATTTAGTTGCATTTAATGGCCCGAAATGACAAACGGCAACGTTTCTTATTGTCTGAAAATGACAACCAAAACTTGTCTTATTGACTGGGAACGACAGCGAGGTATAAACCATGTCGGGATAGACCATGCTCGCGCCCATAGTCAGGATAGACCAAAATTCGGTCCGGCCGGGCTCAAGGTCACGTCTCAAAGTGTAGGACTCGGTCGTAGCGCTCAGTGCAGCGTCTTATGGGTTATTGGCGACGCGTCCTCAGTTAAATGAGGTTTACGACGCAAGGGATTTTTTTGATAGTAAAATGGTTTTTGGAATCGTATTACTGAATAAATTCTTTATCTTTTGGTACTAAATTCAAATGTATTAAACCTCTAATTATGACGTAAAAACACGTGTAAGTTTCAATATTAGTAAACAAATCTCAATGTTCACGAACTCAACCTGGATTTTCATCGAAATTAATTAATTTACGACTCAATGGCTCCCATATTTTATTTACTCGATACATGAGTCAAGTATTTTCGTGCAAATAACTATATAAAAACAATTGTACGGCTTTTAAAGAGGTTAGTTTTGAATTTTGACACAACAAATTTGATTTCATACTATCGCATTTATATTTTTGGTAGAAAAGTTTATTCAAAACTAAGTATCTTTCGTATTCGAGTTCCTTGACATGTTCCTCAACTTTTAACGCCAATATGATTTTTTTAGGATTGGTTATTATAGTATTGGCTGATATAGAGGCTTAGTTCTGAGTTTCAACGTAAAACCATAATTTTCATTAAATATTTAGCTACACATATTTACTTACGACTTTATATTTCAGTTCCCTATCTATTCCTTATTTATTCACACAAAATCAAATTATAGGTCTATTTGAATAGTTGTTAGGGAGCTATTACTTAAGTTTATGTAAACAGATGTTGATTCTCTTCTATTTCAATGTTCACGATTAAAATCATAAAATATGACCATAAAATTAAGGATTATAAACCTGAAAACATGTAACATTTAAATAAAATCTAATTTAACGATGTAATAAATAACTACTAGAACTAGAAAGAAAAATGTTTAAGTGATAGAAATTGTAAAGGGAGAAGGGTTTAAATAAAAGGCAAAGTTATTTTTAAATAAAATTCAATACATATCGAGGTAATGACTCCTGTATTTTAACTTAGAAAATGGACAAATAAAGTATTTAGTGAGGAATTTTTGCTTCACGACCACGTTATAACAAAACAAAAATGTTTATTCTTGCATAACATTTTACTATGTACAACAAATAAGTCTCATATTATTTTTCATTTAATTTAATTATATATTCATTTATAATATTTAATATGTAATGTTTAATCATGAGTCAGATTACATTTCGATAAATGTTTTTTTATCATAATTGAAAGCTGTGTTAAGTAACAATAACCTCAATATAACATGTAGTCAAATATATATTTATGTATTTACTTTTTATAAAAATCTAAGTAAAATAAAGAGCGATTATTCTGATGTTGTAGTACGGCGTGGGGCCGTGGTCCTCGACGACGACGGCGGCTCGCGTAGAACTGAACATAGCCGTGATTTATATCGGATTATTGAAGAAACTAGAAGCTTTATCGAAAATGTTTTCGAATAAATTTTGAAGATCAACTAATTAGCTACAACTTTCTCGCTGGAAGTTTGTTTTTACCTCAGGAATAAAAACTTTCTCGCTTACTGGTTTTTTTGTGTCATGTTTTTACAACCTTCTAATATTTGAATTATTAAAAATTACACATCATTTTAAACTAAAATATATTGATACAGTTAGATGCGGACATTCATGCAGAAAAGGAATATATAAGTTTCATTGTAGTTGTATTATTATTAAGAGGTACAGGAACGTGTAAACGACAACGCGCTCACCGCTCGGGATTACTCAGATTTGCCGTGTCCTACACTTTGGGTCTAGCCTGACAATGCGCGGACCGTTTTCTGTCCATTTGACGAGCTCCATAGTTTCTACCTCCCTGGGGAACGACAACCGAGCCGCATGAACGAGAATGGCCGAAAAAGACGTTTTAAAAATAAACTAACGTATTTTCGCCGAAATTCCCGTAAAATTATCCGATTTTCCAGGAATTTCCGGTCTGTGAACTCTCTGTAGTAGTAGTATTACAGGTATATGAATCTGACTGACGACGCATCAATCAAACGACAAGTCGAGATGACGCTGCCGGGCAGACGTAGCACTGGCGCTGGTACGGGGGTGCGCGCGCAACTCCAACCTTTTGCCTTGGGGGGGGGGGGGAATTTCCCCCATTCCCCCCCCCCCGCTGGATCCGCGCCTGCACACTACTGTACTAACAAATTATTGGCGATCCAAGCAATTCCTATTGAGGTCAAGCTTGAATTTGAATTTGAAATTACACCCTATGAAAGGGACACAGCATGGTTGCTAGAATAATATGTCTGAATAATGTTATATCCTTTAGAAATAAAATCTATAAACAACATAAAACAATTCAAAAAGAAGTTAAAGCAGTACCTTAAGAAAAATGTCCGGATACAAAATTGAAGACTTTTTAAATGAAAACAAAAACACATGTTATGCATAAGGTACATATATAAAATCCAAATTTCTAAAGTCAAAAGTTCATAATTTAAAGATTGTATTAAGACTCTCTTAATTATTGTTATAAGTATATACTGTTCATTTAATATAGTCTCAGCTATAAATTAATATTAGGACCTATATTCTAATAAAGAAATAATACTTTTTCATCCGTTTTTAAATTGAAGCGCACGCCAAGAAAGAGTGTCAAGTTTTGTAACAGGCCTCCTGATCGAAAGCTAACCAGTGACAATGTCAATGTAGCTTTGCGCTCGATACATCTTCACTAAATACAATATTTTTATTATTTGAACAGATATATGTATTAAAAGCAATTTTTTTAAAAATTGATAATTAAATTTTGTTTGTATTTTATTTGCAAAAAAATTTCAAAGTTTGAAAGAAAAACTTAACAAAGTAATAACAAGTTGTTTTTACTAATTGTATAAAATGTATATGATGAAAAACACCGCTCAAAAACATTCAAGTAACTTTTAATTTGAGATATTAGTCATAAGAGTTCTAATAATTTTGTTTAACGTTGGTTCTTGGGGAGTTAAAATGCAACATGGCCACTGTCTCCAACGAATTGTTAAGGGATGTTTGAAAAAAAAACAAAGTTGTTCTGATGGTTTGTCATCAAGACTATTTGAAGTTTGTGGTTCTTGGATGGTAACCCGTAGTTTTCAAAAAACGCCTTATGAACAAATTTAGCTTGATATGTAGATTTGATACCGACTTTTCAACTTTTAAGGCAGCCAGTAATCCTTACAACCATGATAAAGATGAATGTTAAGGTTGGTAGGAAATGTGTTAAAATTCGTTAAAAATTGTTTCTGCACTTTTTCTGTTAGTTACCGCAGTGAGTTGGACAATTTACTGGGTATCCTGACGGGCAATGGCAGCAAGAATGGAGGAGTGGCTGGCAAGAGCAGCAGCCCCTGCAGCGTGTGTGGCGACGGCAAGTGTGAGAGAGAGAGAGTGGTGCACCACGAGAAGCCGTGGACCGGTCTCATGGTGCCGCGCGAGGTCGACCAAGCTGTCACTGATGTGAGTCCAACAGATACTACATGACAAATAACTACTTTGAAAATTCTACTTTCTACAAGTTTTAGTGCAAAATAGAACATACAAACTCTTAGAATATTTTGGCCTTTTTGATCTACTGATAGTTTAGTGGTGCCATCATAGTTATTCACTATAGGCCTACTGTACTCACAATTATTTAGCTGCCTTAAAATATTACTATATTGATGTGGGGAACTTGCTTCAATACAAATAGGAATAAACTCTTTCGGAGAGCTCATCATCATCATCATCATCATCAGAAGGGGCGGACATAAGTCCCGAGGCACATCAGCCGCAGTGGGCTTATTGCGAACCCCCGAGAAAGAGATTGAGGGTTGGCTTCAGGATTCCTCCAGGTCCAAAAGCCTGATAAACTGCATCATCCTATCGATGAGCTCTTCAGGAGGCAGGTATCCACCCCTTACCATAGTTCCCAGAGTTGAAGCCCTTACCTCCTTAAGCTCATCGTAATCAAAGAGCAGATGATCGACAGTCTCCTCATACTGCCCACATTTCCTGCGTCAGGGTTTCCTCTGAAAACGTTTAGGTTCTTCCGATTGGTAAGCAGCCTTCCAGCTGATGAAACTTTTTTGAGAAACATTGCTTTGTTGATGAGAAATTTTATCAAATTAAATCATCATTTAACTTAGCAACACAGTTGACCATTTAGATACTAGCACACACATTTTAATGTTTTAGCTTCTACATAAAACCTTGGATGAGTATGTGACAACATGGATGAAAGATATTACAGCAGACAGCAGCTTCCAACAAGAGCTGAAAGATATCGTGCGTCATGCGGCAAGTGTCATTCTTGCAAGGGGACTAAAGGTAGGCTTTTCTGATACAGTATTTGATCCGGAGTATTCCATTCACAGATTAATGTGTTGAGACTGAAACATCCCCGGACAAGTTTTCCAATCATCATACAGTTTACTTCTACTAATCACATTAGCCTTTACTAAAAATAAAAATGAATTGAAAATCTTTAAAACCAGATCAAAGCAAACAAAGTAGTTTGTTTTGTCACGCTTACAGTAATATTTTGTGATAGAAAGTCTGATCAGGTGTTTAGACTTAATACAGTGTAAAAGGGCAAAAATTTACCCATGATTTTTCTCATTAAACGTCTAAGTAATCAAATCACAGTGTTATTCAATAATCACAGGTAGATGTGGCCAAGCTGTTGCTGACCAGAGGGCTGGGCGAGGTGGCCAGACACACGGTCACGCTGGAGCACATGGCCAGTGGCCGGAACGTGGCCATTCACCCGGCGGTGACCAGTCGCCAGGCCGAGCTCTGCTATCTGCGACACCTCACCACACAGCTGCTGCCCCTGCTGCTCACTCCCGAAAACCGCAACTGCAGGTCAGTGCTCGGTAGGCTACTCTCACATCTGACATTTCGGGAGTGTTATTGTTGTTATTGCTTGTAAAAACTTACAAAAACCAAATATCTTGAGCTAAACAATCTGGTTCATATACATATACATCTGGTATAATACATATAAACAGCTTTGCAGTTTAATTTATGGGGTGAAAAAGTGGTATAACTAGAATTGTCTTGTACCTTTTGAAATCATATCGTGGTTTATAGACGCAGTTGTCAAGCAGTTATTCAAGGTCTGATAGTTCTAGATTTTAAGAGATATTCAATGAAGCCTTAACACAGTAGACAATGAATATTGTTCTGGCAAAATTAAAAATAAAGTAGAGGTTGTTGAAGAATGTAATAAAGAAGAATGTTGAAGAATGTTCATACTCGAAAAATTAGAAGGATTTTAAAGTCTTAAAAAAATATAATGACTTGGTGTAGGTTAATTACAGTTTAACAAAATCATTGAAAGCCAAGTTCGGAAGAAGGGTTGATTATTGGTAAGGGAGGAACGTCGCAGAACAAGTTGCATGACATTGCTATCGCCACTCCTAGTGTTCTTATGCTGATTACTGCAACAGAACGATTAAAACAGGTTGGCATGATGTCCGTCTATCAGAGCAACCTAATAGTTAGATGTTTCAATTCTGAATTTTTTTATTTCCAAACAGTGCTAATGACAACATTGCCGTGTCTGCAAAATCACCAATTTTATACGCTTGAAAACTATGTTGATTCATAGCACACTGAGTTCTGAAACCATATTGCAGTTCACAAACAAGAATTTTAATTGCAGACAAAAAGGTAATTTTAAAATTTAACTACTTGAAAAATTAGTCAAATACATCAGCAACTCACCAAAAAGATTTTACTTGATTTTTAGTGGAGTTTACACTAGCACCTAACGCTTGGGGAAGTTTAATTTTGAATCCTACTTGCAAATGTAAAGAGTAAAATGTATGAAAGTTTGCGCTTGCAAGGAGGACTTTGCATGCATTTTTTATTTGTACTAGTAATATCTGTTTTGACTGGTGTTAGTGACGCAAGTAACAACTTCGCTAAAGTTCCACTTAATCACAAGTTGTACTTTCCTGTGAAAACATGTCAATTGCGGGCAACCACTACTTGTAGCCAGGTGGTGAAGCGTGTTGTGCAGTCAAACTGCACTGACTATCAGCAGGTTTCACATGCAATACAATTTAAAGTGTTAACCTTTACATGCACTCAAGTAGAGTTTGCACAAATTGCATGTTCTTACTTATGCAAGTGCTAGATGCTAGTGTAAACTAGGCTTGACTCTTGCAGGACATTCGAGGTGCTGGTGAAGGAGATAGTGGCTGGGTGGCTGCTCCTGCCCATGTCAGACGTGGTCTGTGATCCCGCAATACTGAACTCTTTACTGCTCCTGCTGATGGGTCGACAGCCGCTCACTGACTACCCTCCCGGCTCCCCGGACAATCAGGTTGAGTTCCTGTCTCACTTTGTGGCCAAATCACCGTCTTCTTCTAATGCCTCCGTAAGTTTTACACACATACAATAACCCTTACTGTTTGTGTTTTTGAAAAAAAAAAAAAAACTTTCTAGTTTCTCCTATTGAGCATTAAAAGGTCTCTTTATTTAGATAATTCATTCAGCCATGCACTAAAAGCATGTAAATATGTTACTTGATATTGTTTGTAAGAGTTAGTGAGATGAATGTAGTACCTCTGCAACCGTTTCAAATTCAAATTTTGTCTTTGAGTCAAAGGTGAAGCTTTAAATTGTAAAAAACTCGTAATATTAATCTATTTGTAAATAAACGGTATCAGGAAACTGACACATACTTTCTCCCTTTTAGCCCAACTTTAATGAATAAATTACTTTTTATTTACTAAATATAGAATACAAAGCACGGTCGAATGTACAGAAAATCTTGTAAACAAGTTGTTTAAAAAAAAAACATCCACCCAAATCCCTGCTTTGGAGGCACTACAGAATCCATTGCTACACTCGTGGTTTTAAGAGGGGAAATGCCCCCTATTCCCCCCCCAGGGTTATTAAGGTGCAACATATTTCGAATTTCCTCTGTTGGTCAATGCTAAATTGACAAGCATATCAAGTTTGAATGAAATTGATCAGTAAATAAGAGAGAAATAGTAATTGTTGTATTCCCCATAAGAATAACATTGGACAACGTACTGCGTTTACCGCTAAATGAAAATTTCAATTTTCTCTGAAACCAGCAATCGTAGAATAGTAATTCAAATTACTAAATTATTTAGTTTTTTGAGCTCTTTTGAATGGTGAATAGTAATATTTTTTTATATTTATGTCTTTTTATGAAAAATCCAAAAAACTGAATTTTGGATGTTTTAAGTCCTGTAATTTCTGAACCCGAATTTTTACAGGAATGCGGGTGGTGTCATTTTGTTGGAAAACTAAAGTTCTACAAACGACTAAAGTTTAATCAAAATCGTTAGAGCCGTTTTTGAGAAATTTTGATTTTTCATGTTTTTTGGCGGTTTTTGGGGGATAATTACCCTTAAAAATAAAAAATTCGAATAAATGAAAAAAACGCCTGGAGATATCGTGGATTAGTACCTACATACCAAATTTCATCAAAATCGGCCCATTGGTTAGGGCTCTAGCTCTGTACACATCCACACAGACACACACACACACACACACATACATGTATTCGCTCAATTGTGGAAAACACCCAATTGTAGCATCTTTAAGACGAAAGATACTGCGTTATCGACAATAGTGTGGAGAGTATGTTCCACAACTCACTTTCCCGATACACACCGATTTTAGCCCTTACACACTTGAAAACAATTGTAGCAACGTGCCACAATCGTGCAAACTCCAACTTTGGTGTGTACTCCCTACCACGTCACCCCAGCGCTGTTGCCAGTTCGTGCCGGTGCGGCGGCGCGCGGCGCGGCGGCCAGCTTGGTGACTGGGTAACTTGTCTCCACTCCGTGATCTCTGTTGGCTCAGATGTTCGTTTTTAATGCTCTATTGATGCTTTTTGATAATTGGGCTACATGTTGTATATCATAATATATTGTTGAAATCACTGTATGTTAAATTATCTCTGATTTAAAATATAAACCCATTTTTACGTAAATTGAACATTAGGCCCTAAAACTAGTTAATATAGTATGGTATATATTATATTATTTAATAATTAAAGTCATTGTAGAACTTTTATATTGTTATTAGTATTCGGTACTTATTTTAGCGAATTTCCCCTATAGGAAAGAAGTTACTACCGAAGTCGGCATGGTAAGATCTAGGCCCGGGACCATGATAACTTTTCGTTTTGAGGTTCCCAGATACCAAAAAAATGGTTTGTTCAAAAATATATTTATGTGTGTACGATAATGGTACGATAATTCTAAAAAAATTGTCCGATTTTTACGAAATTTGATAAGAACATTTAAAGCAACATTTATGACTTTAAGTTTGAAAACCAGAAAGATCGCTCCATCCAAAGGGGTATTTGGGGAGGGAGGGGATTTGTACCCCATAAATGTTTTTTTTAGTTTTTTATACATAACATTTTAGTTTTGACTATTTAATTCAGCTTAAAAAAAAATTGCTATTTTGATAATTTTTCACAAAAGCAGTTTTGTTGCCGATAGTTCTCGTAGCAGCAAACCTGCGTACTCAGCCCCCATGTTATTGTTATGGAGAATAAGTCAAATTTTCTCTCCCTTAATTATTAACATAAATTAATAAAACTTAATGTGTGACTTTACCTAGTTGAGCTATATTAATATTTGTATAAAAACCCCTTGTTTGTGTTCCTTGTTTCAGCAAACTTGCGTATAAATGTTATAAATCGCTTATTTATGAATGCATATTGATGAAACTTTTTATGTGACTTTATGTAGTATTAAGACACATATATATATGCATTTGTAATTCGCTGAGTTTCCAGGTTTGGTACGACGGGGGTTTGCTACGACATCCATTTATATGATATGGATGTCTTGATATGCATAAGGTGCATTTAAATGCTAAAATATTTTCAATGAGTATTTTCATGAGTAATGAGCGTAAAATTTTAATATAACTCAATAATTGTAAGTAAATAGTAAAACTAGTTTGTTGATTGGTTATCTGATCGCTTTAATATACCAAAACAAGTTTATAATTCTCATGCCAATAAACAAAGGTGCAAAATGTGTTAACACCGAATGGTACGGATTTGGAAAAAAAATTTCCTCATACTTGATCAAACATTATTAAAAAATATCAAATTAAAACAGATTTGATTAACTTTGGAAACTCTGATCAAGCAAGCTAAACAAGTCAGTTTAATCAAACTTGATCGACTGTCTTGATCAGGCCTGATAAAATGTGTCCCGATCTAACCTTAGGGGATCTAACCCCAGGCATGTTAAACTCCCCATGTTATTCTAACTGTATAAAAGAAATCAATTAAATTGGATATGTAAACGGATGTCAATAAAAAAAAAAAAACAGTACAAAACAGGATAACTACGGGATTTTGATTTTGTTTTCGCCTTTAGGGCACTCTGCCTCACGGGTGATCATGGGATGAGCATGGTCCCCAAGCTAAACTTATGGATATTAATGTTTACTCAACTGTTTAAGCTAAAATTTGTTAGTTGATTAGTAGTTGCTATTATTACTGACATAAACCTTCAAAATATCTAAAAAAAATCTCTTAGGACTTCTCCCATTGCCTTTGAAGATTAGTTATTACTGAGGCCATTGAGATGACATATTGGGAGGGAGTAAAGTAGTACAGTTATGAATGACATATAATTACTCACAATTTAAGTACTCTTTAGGGCTCCGTCCCACTGGTTTAAAAGTTCTCAAATTAGGAACTACTGAACCAATTGGGTTGCAATTCTGGAGGGAGATTGGTGTTAGAATAATCATACTCACACAAATCCGCTCATGACCTAAGTGCCCTTTTGGGCTCCACCACACTAGCTTTGGAAATTATCAAATTAAGGATTACTGAACCAATTGAGCTGAAACTTGGGACGGAGATAGAACTAATACATACACACTGACTCATTCTAAAACTAATTCATTGTAATTAATTCATTGTTGGTGATGGCGAGGTCATGTTATTTCAGGAGTTATTGCAGACATTTTCAATCACTTACTAGTAAATGAAAATTAGGAACTGTAAAAACGAGTTAGAAATTAAGTATGTGTTAGTTTCCTGATTCAATTTATTTAGTTTAGACGCGACTATGTTCGTGTCCTTGAATTGTCCCCCAATCCACATACTGTTATGTCCATGCTATCTTAATATATAAAATTGAATCTACGTTCCCTATGGACTATTAAGCCACTCAACTGAATTTAATGACATTTTCATTATTAATGTAGCATTGGGTCGGGATGGTTCCTGGAAAGTTTATTAAAAATTTAATACAAAATATAATACAACAAGCATTTTTTGTAAATCTCATAAGAAATACAGCAGCGTACGCCAGTTACCACTAGTCAATAATAAAATAGCTAACATGAAATGAAAGCCAAATAAAACTCGAAAGTGAAATAAAAATAACATTAACTAACTAAACTAAAGAGAACGTGAGAATCTAATCAATAATTATCTCCTACCAGTGGCTGTCAGTCAAAGCAGAGCCTAAAACGGTGGGTCTTGATGACTGAACTGTAGCACACATGTACTTTACTCAATATACATGAGCACTAATGATTTCAAGAAATTTCCATAGTGCTTCACCCTATCGATTGTCAAATTTTAAAAGTTATTCTTACGGACATTCATGTTAATTGACTACTTAATAGCGTAAGAAATATTACATCTTTGGAGTTGTTCATTATGTTAACGATAGAATACAGCACAGCATACACCTGTTCATGTGCCTAGTTCTTTGACAATCTTAATTTTAAATGAAAATAACTGATGGATAGAGAAGTTCACATCTTGTAGCCTTGAAAACTATTGTTTAATAAACAAGTAGCCCGTCGCGGCTTCGCTCGCGATCACAGTACAGTGTTATGTTTTAGATGTCAGTTCCATTAAATGGAACTGACAAATTTTGTTAAAGCACCTGGAGGACCCAGGTTTGTTCGAAAAGCCAGTCAGTTTGTTAAAAATGCCTAGAGTACTTATATTCACGATTCCTCTCCAAGGCGTGCGTATTTGCTTTGCTTATTGCGTATTGCTCGTTTCTTTTCATTTTGGGCATGTCCGTTTTATATTAAATCTTCAGTTTGAATAGTGCTCACAATTTATAAATAACCTAATCATGTATATTTAAAGTTATGTACTCATTGGTTCTGATCTCTATTCCCACAAAAACCACATGATACTTTACCAAGTGATTGTTATTTTTACAATTGAATGGTTGATTTTGAACAGCTGGTATGATTCTTTTATTTTTATTTACAAATCTTAACCATAACTCCAATGTTAGTTTTTTTAATATATTTCTATACAATACTATATTTTTCTATGGATGAGATCTAATTAGAACACATTTATTAACCCATAAATTTGATAGTTTTAACATTTGGTAATGATATTTTGGAGCAGGAGTAGGCAAAGGTTTTATTCTGATATATTAACTATTCTCCTAACAAATATATGTTCAATCGGTTTAGTTAACTACTTACATTAGTGATGAATAAATTACAATTTTAAAAGCCGACAGAGCAGATAAGTCCCAAAGGGCATACTGGATGAAATTATAGGCCTGTTTCTGACTAAAGTGCATTGCCTGCTGTCTTTCTACAAAATATACGCTCAATCTGTCTAATAAGTACATAATTAACATGGAAATGTTGAAGGGTGTTAGGGCCTAGCCTCATTGGAACGGGAATTAGCCCAATCTTTTTTGGGATGAACCCGTCTTCTTCCAAATATCTGCTCAATAACTCCTGTAGTTTGTTAAACTTATTGAAAGTGGGCTTAAAAACATAAAATATTCGATATTATAACCACAATGGCTACTTAGACAAACTGAGCTTTAATAAATACCTTGTAAAGCTTACGTGTTCTGTATAGCCAATGATTTATTACCATGCCGTTATTTTAAATGATTTAGTATACCTATGTAGAGTAGTAAAATATCCATTCTTGTTTTCTTCATTCCGTGATAAAATATAATTAGCTGACTAAATGCTGATTATAACAAATACGGTGTAAGCTGTAGTGAAATATTAAGTAACCTGTACCCCTAGGATCGACTTTGTAGCAGTGCCGGTCAAAGGGGCGTAACCCTAATTACTTACCATGATTTAAAACAGCCAAAAGAGATTCCTCCTCTACACGAAAACAGGCAAGTTATTTAATTTCATTGAGTAAATTTGTTTGTGAAGCGCAGAAAAAATCTGGCATATAAACTGACAGACGGATAAACAAATGTTTAAAACAAATTAAATATCTCCGTAGTATACAAAATTTCACTGCTCAAAACGATGTAGAAAAATAGCTTATTTAATTTTTATAGATAAATTAATTCCTTACTTGTATAATCGGGTTTTCTAATAACCTGTACATAATGTACTAACAGCTGCAATTCAAATCAAAATATTCCTCATGTTAATCTTATGGGATAAAAACGAACTATGAAAGCTCGTGGGGCGAAGCCCCGTGGTCGAGAGTGTATGGAAACCCTACAAGACACATCTAGAGAGTAAGGGCTTTCGATTAATACGAAATATGTATATGAAATAATATTTTTAAGGGTTGAAAATCGCCTAACAAAAGTCAAGATATTCTTTTAATAATATAGATTATTGAATGTAGAAATTATATATCTTTAGCGGAACACATGTCTGATGAAATATTTGCTTTATATAGGTTAAAACTAGTGGCTTGAAGGGGCGATAGCCCCTAACCTTGCTCCAAGTAGGAACACATGTCAGATTGTAAACAAAGTAGACACTCAATCACATGTGTTATTGTAAACAAAGCAGACGATTTAAATTCCCATAATTTTCTTATGGAGGGTGTTTTACGTTATTTATCGTTTGCTCCTAAATGTTTGGAAATATAGCTGTTTTTCCCGAGTCCCTGGGATCAAGACCTTTAATTTGAACCGTCTCCCATCATCCTTCGATTTTCCAAATTCCCACAATTTTGACGTAAAATATTTCGCATACAGAATTATATATAACTAGGCTTATCGCCGTTGGAGGCTTCGCCCCCAAACCCCCTTTCGGAGTTCGCTTCGCTCACTTGCATTCCTCAGTCAACTCAAGTTTAAATCAAACTCGTAGTTCATTAACCAAAGAAAAACTACAAAACAATGACCTTTGGTGAGCACCTATCGCTCCCGTATCGTTTCGGTATCGAAACATTTTATCAACCGGCTGCTTGTTCGTTTTATCGAATGAATTCCCGATTACGATGGTTGTTTCGAGGTGTATAAAAGCAAAAAAAAGTACTCACTCAATCATAGTCAATCGGATATAAATAAAAAGTTGTGGTTACAATGTTAAATAGGAGTTCTACAAATGGATTTAGGGTAAAAGATAACAACAAATTAGACTTCAGTTCATGACAAAATGATAGTAACCTAACCTAACCTAACTCCACAGAGCGCTGTACGGTAGCTGATCGTTGAGCAACATAATTAAAAATAAATGAATTTGTAAAAACAAAATAAAGTCAAATAAACATAAATTGCAGACCTCAAAAAGTAAGCATCAAAAGTAGGATTCAAACCCGTGACCACTGATCTTAAATCATCTGACAACATATCCACTGGGCTATTGGGCTAAATTCATTCCATAGAACCGGTAAAATCCGTTTGATTACATTTTCCATTCTCGCAACAAACGATATTCGCGATACTGAACCTCCTGTGTAATGTGCTTACCATATTTTGTAACAGCTGATTTATATACACCTCATGTGAGCAAATTAGTATCGCCTACACTACTAAATAAATCAGCTATTGTTTATTTAAATCAGCTGATACAAACATGTGGTATTAGCCAAAGGTAGTGTTCTTTAATTTAAACAGCTTTCCAAAACTGTACACATTTAAATGGGCCAAAATACTCAAAATTCCTCCTTCTACGATAAATTGCGGCTAAACAGATGATCGGATCTTAAATCTGACGGAATATCGTTAGTTGGAAATTAAATTGTATACAACTTTTGTATTTAACATTTTTTGCCATCTCTTACCGTTTCTGTACAAAACGCGCTCAAAGTGGAAAAATTGAAAAAGTGGAATTTTCCCCGCCCCATAAATGCCTTAAAAACTCAAAAACGTTAACCTTTAGCAAAATTTCTGTCAGTTTCTCGTCAAGAGCTTTAACTCAAGTATGATTTTGAGGGAGGTTAGATTACGGTAAGTGCCTCATAGTTTATGTCAGTGAATGAGTGAACCCGTCTAGTTTTATATATTATAATATTTATATATAAAGACTGGTTTATTTTAATGACGAGGATGATATGTACTCTATGTGCAGAGTGATTCAGTGGCGTAACTTATTAATTTCAACCAGGGAGGTTTATATTGTATAACTGGAGGTAACACTTCTTAACGATTTTGGTCAAAAACGCGAGCCGGTGATTTTGTCAGGTTGGTACACTTGGTGAGGTAAATGTATCCGTTCTTTGAACTATCCTGATTGGATGTTTTATTCCAATAAGTGAATCTACTCATGAAAATCATTAGAATAAAAGTAATAAGAGTTGAAGTAAATTCATATTTTCGTTTGATTTATGTATCTAATCTTTCCGCGAAACATAATGTATTATGAGGAAATAAACAAATACAAGTATATTGTGTTTATAATCATGGATAGGTACTTGTTTGATTCACTTTGTCGACTCGTCCGATTTCAGCGAGTATAGTTCTTTGCTTCACCAAAATTTGGAAAGAACGGCTCGCAGGTTTGTTCATCAGTGTTACCTCCAGTTATACAATAAACCACCCTCATTTCAACCTTAGGTGCGCTGAAGCGAATTAAAGGTTTCAGTCAGAGCGCTCCGAGTAATAATTTATTTATTTGTTAGGAATTTATTCTTCGGATGGCAGCTTGTGTCATAAATAACTCATGCTCCACTGAAAAAATCAAGATTTTGATCAACAGCGTACTTAGATAAATAATTTCTAATAATTCATGCCTCAACTATAACTTGGCTTTTAATGCTTAGGGAGTACAGAACAAAATTGATTAAAAAATGAATTTTAATTAGACAAGTTTGAGTTAGCCAATTCCCTTTTGTATATATATATATATATATATATATATATATATATATATATATGAAATAGTATATACCTATATGTAAAATAAAAACAAATAAAGTATAAGAATTTTATTTGTAAAACACAGGTGATGTTTGCAAAATCCTGCAAACAAAGATAGTAAATAATTATGCCCCAATTAATTGCAATAATATCGTTCTATTAAAACAAATCTTTCAGTTTACTGTTGTGTAGCCTGACATACATAATTAGGGTGATACAACAGTAAAGTAATATGACAAAACAAACAATATAAGCAGAGTCTTCTAACAGTAAAAACCAACCAGCAACGGACACCGCGAACATGAAATAACGTAGCGGCAACACCGCACGACCTTGCCACTAGTTATACGCTGCTCCGCTAGGATCGCTAGTGAATGGTAAGCCGGCGAAATGCCACAATCCAGCGAATTTCGGTGTTTCTTACACACATGATGGAAACTCAAAAGTGCAACTTGAGTTAGTTTGACTTATTTTGACATTTTAACCTCAAAATTATCGATAAAAAGTGTAGCATCATGTGTAAGATGCCACAATTGGATCACGATGCCACAGTGTGGTTGTGTGCATGTCCATGATGCTACAATTGAGTAAATACAAACACACACACACACACACACACGGACACACACACACACACACACACACACACACACACACACACACACACACACACACACACACACACACACAGACAGACATCACGTAAAAACCACTTTTTTGGGTTCAGGGAGCACCAAAACGAATATTTCCACTAACAACTCAAATTCGAAAATTTTTACGAAAACAATACTTTCTCCATATACTATGTATAGAGGGAGAAAGTAAAAGTAACATCAATCATCTTGTAAAAATACTATGTAAAAACTAGCTGCCATCGTTCCCGGTTTCATCTGGGAATAAAACCTGTGGTGTGTGCTGCATTCTGTGGTTACCTCTTCGAGCTACCACGAATCATGATCAGCTGTTTGAATTTTCATCACCACGAACCAAAGTGAATGTCCATAAGAATAGCATTTGATTGAAACTTTGACTCCACGAGGGGTGGAGCCCTATGGGAGTTTCATAAGATCTTTTCTTAGTGGTTACCTATTGTATATGTGCCAAATTTGGTTGGTGTAGAGGTTTGGCTTGGGGGATGATCGGTTTTTCTTATTTATAGATTTAAATCTAAATAAACACCCCCGTCGCAGCAAACCTGCATACTCAGCGAATTTTCAATGCATAAACTATGTTTAAAATAAAGCCACTTACAGATCGGGCCATGGTGTTCGGCGTCTGATTTGAGCATGCGCAGTGATGTCTTTCTCCCTCCACACGTCTCATTACAGTCAGCTTACCAATATGCATCATCTTGTTAAAACCTTTTTTTTTTGTCACAGTTTATATTTGTGTTGTTGTTGCAAATTACGTTAGCATAACATATTTATTCATCGATTATATTTTGTTATTCTATTATGTTTCCTAACTACCGTGTTATTTAATTCAGTGGATTATTTATTTTATGTATTATGGACGAGTTTATCAAATCCAGCTCAAAGCTTAGCGGCAAAGACAAATGATAAACGGAAAGACGTGCTAAGTCATAACCAACGTTATGTTTTGTCGAGTCACTCGGGACTCGGGAGAGCGATGCGGGAAGCAGCAAATCATTTTACAATGTAGGCCTAAATAGTCAGCTGGAATAACACAAGCACAAGCGAACTACATATTTATATCCTCACGTTCGTCTCTATACCATTCAGCATAACTGCTCGTAGTAGTAGTTATTTCAGTATTTTGCTGTTTTTTCTTCTTCTCTGAATGCGATCAATTCTTTAAAAATTTAAGAGAAGGATAAAGGCCATGTCACACTGCCGTGGCGTCGCGTCCGCCGCGGACGTCCAACCCGTCCGCGTATGCTGCGACGTTCTTTGACCTCGTCACACTGCCAGACACGCGACCGCGAGTCCCGCCACATCTCTCTAGGAAGGTGCAGCTCAGTAAGCAACAATGTCGTCTGTGCCGGTGTTTTGTAGTGAACCAGGAGATCCTGCCCTGTGCTCAGCAGTTCCTTGGCTAGAGGATTCCAGCAGCGATAGTAGCAGTGATGATGAGTTGGTGTTATTGTATTCGTTGGGACAGAGACATTGATCTGGCAACTTCATCCCAGGCTTTGTCCTTCAATAGATTATCCCGGTACTCTGTCAAAGAAGTATCCCACAGTACAGGACGTTCACGAACTAATTCAATAAAAATTTCCATCGTGATAACAGAACAATAGTATTGTAGCAGAACAATACAAACAAAGTAGCACGTGGTGTTTACTAGTAGTAGACAGTGACAGTCGAGTGGTGCGGGGGGCGGGGAGTGCGATATGCGCATGCGCGAGCCACCGTCCGTCCACCGACGTTTCCAAAAAGTCGCTACCCTCCGCGACTCCAGGCGTCCGTCGGCCGACGGACGGACGTTGCGCCACGTCAGTTACGTCAGTGTGGCTTGTCGTATTTGATAACATGGTTAGCGACTTTTTTAAACGTCCGTCTGCGTCCGCGGTGGACGCGACGCCACGGCAGTGTGACATGGCCTTAACTGACGATACGCAGTCATATCTGCTTTGGTATCTTTTGAGTCGGCTTCCTTAAAAGGCCGCTTAGCTGAAGTTGGCAATCATCCAACAGCTTATCATATCTAGTGAGAGAGAGAGAGAGAGAGAGAGAGAGAGAGAGAGAGAGAGAGAGGGAGGGAGGTGAGCACAACAGAACCCACTAGTTATTAATCTAATTGTTTTTCAAATATTCGTCGACTATATATATTCAAATAATATTTGGTCAAATTTTGACCATTAGCGGGGGTCTCTAATTTTAATTATTCTCTATAAGGATAAACTGGGTTTGAGTACGCATGTTTGCTGCAACAAGGACACAAATGGGGTTTTATGCAAATATCAATATAATGCAACTAGGTGAAGCCACATACCAAGTTTTATTAATTTATGTTCATAATTAAGGGAGACATACCATTTTAGTTATCCTCCAGAAGAATAAAATGGGGGCTGAGTACGCAGGTTTGCTACTAGGGAAACCATCAAAAAAAAGTTTGACCAAATATATTAATATATTAAGAGACCACAACCATATGAAGAAGCCATGTACCAAGTTTTGTCAGTATACGGTCATAAATAAGCGAGTTATAACATTTTTCTTATTCTCCATAAAAGTTACATTGGACAACGTACTGTCTTTAGTACTTTCAGTATCTGCGTAACCAATTATTGACGTAGAGCAATGATCAAAACACCAAATTGTTTGTTCTTTTAAGCTGAATCTAATGGTGAAAACTAAAATTGGATTTTTTACAGATTATATAAAAAAAACTCACTTTTGGGGTACTAAACCCTCCCCAAAATACACCTTCGAATGGGGCGATCTGACTGGTTTTCGAACTTAAAGTCTATTTTGCTTTACATGTTTGTATTGAATTTAATTAAAATCTTAATTTTTACAAAACTTATCGCACCGGGAACGTTTCAATACCTCCAGGTACAGAACGTCAAGGTTCTCTTTTATTTAAACTTAGTAATTCGGGTGTTTCAAATCGTCAAGGTACAAAATGTCAAGGTTCTTATTTATAATGTTTTTAATTTAGATGTTTCAGAAAGTCAAGGTATAAAACGTAAAGGCTGTACAAATTAATTAGATGTACAACCACTAGTTTCAAAACGTTCAGGTCAGTAACTCGTTCGTTTTCAGTCCAATTGGAGGGAAAACACATTTGAAACCAGTGGGTTTGAAAGGAGTGGATCCAGATTTGATTTGGAGTGAAATAGCATTCAGCGTTTACGGTTATAACAAATACTACCTTGACGTTTTGTACCTTTACATTTTGAAACACCTCCGTTTTAAAATTGTTTTACAATAATACCTTTACGTTTTAAAACTGGAGGTTTTGAAAACAGTCTTATTTTACATTTAAATAACTGAGACTTGACGTTATGTGCCTTTACGTTCTGAAACCACGCATTCATATGTCGCAATCATAAGCTGCTTCTTAAAACTGTTAGCCAATAAATCAGCTGTTTGGTACTAACAGTAAAACCAATGTTCCATATAAACTAAATTAATATTAAATGTTTATTAGTTATGATAGCAAAATTTAGCCAAGTGTTCCGTTTGTCAGTCATAGTTTAGTTAATTTTAACCCGATTTTTAAAGGTTTTAACCCTCTACAAAACAATCATTTTCGTGTTTAAATTGCTGTCCTACGTCCAGTCGCTGCAGAGATATTCAAAGTGCTAAACACAGCATGTTTTAGACCCCCATAAAACTCCCTTCCCATTGTTTGATATATCTGGTTCTCGAAGTTTAAGTCATAAATATCTCTTTACACATTTAGGTTGAATTTCATCGAAATCGGAAGTTTTCAAAAGTTATCGAGAGACATATATAAATAAATGTGGGTACAATACCCTCTTCAGAAAATTTGATCCGTCTGGTTTTCAAACTCGTTAAAATAAATGCTATTTTACATATCTGTGCCAAATTTCATTAAAATTGGACCATTTTTACAAGTTATCACGCCCCTAAACCAAAAAAATGAAATTTCTGTTTCCCATATAAACGCATGTAAAAAATTGGAACCAATAGTGTTTTGTGTAGGTAAATATGAGTTTCTGACAAAAAATGTTTTATATCTGGAATCTTCAGATAAAAATATATCAGGTACAATACAATACCTCTGTCGCAGCAATCCTGCCTTCTCAGTGAATTTCCATTACATATATATATATATGCGGTCTTAATATCGCATAAAGCCACACACCAAGTTTACAAATGAGCGATATAATATAACGTTTTAATACTTCTCTATAAGAATAACATGGGAGCTGTCTGCGCAGGTTTGCTGCAAAAAGGGACACAAAATATGGGTTCTTATGCAAATATAACTCAACTAGGTGAAGCCACATACCAAGTTTCATCAATATACATTTATGACTAAGCGATTTTAATTATTCTCCATGATAATAACGTGGGGGCTGAGTACGCAGGTTTGCTGCTACAGGAACTATCTTGGTAAAAAATGGGTTTTCGTGCAAATAACAACAGACCACAACCAGATGAAGCCATATACTAAGTTTGGTCGGTATACGTCCATAAATAAGCGAGATATACAATTTTTCTTTTTCTCCATAAGGATAACATTGGACAACGTACTGTATTTAGCACTTTCAATATCTCTGGAACCAATTGAGGTAGAGCAATGATCAAAACACCAAATTGTTGTTTTTTAAGCTAAATCTAATGATGACAACTAAAATTGATTAATTCAAAGATTTTATATAAAAAAGACTGTTTTTGGGGTACAAAACCCCTCGAAAACACCTTTTCGGATAGATCAATCCGTCGGGTTTTCAAATTTAAAGTCATAAATGATGCTTTACACGTTTGTACCAAATATCATCAAAATCGGACCATTTTTAAAGAGTTATCGTGCTCACGGACACACACATGTATATATATATATATATACAGTTTTGAACGAATGGTGTTTTTGGCATCTGGGGACCTCAAAACAAAAAGTTATCATGGTCCTGGGCCTAGGTCTTACCATGCTTATTACGGTAATAGCTTCTTCCCTATAGGGAAAATTCGGTAAAAATTACTTGATTGCAACGGTACTCTATACTGCATTTTTGCCCTTCCACGACTCAACCCACGGTAATAGCTTTTATTCCATAGAGGAAATTCGCCTGATAATGAAGTATTTTGCTGGCTGAAACGCAGAGTTAGGTTTTATGATTTATATTCTGTTAAATTTTCCCATTTGCCTGCCAAGAAGGAGAAACTAGGTCATAATTTTGAATCTTGCTTTGCCACAAAAATATCTACAAGTTATATGTTGTCTTTTATTATATTAACTTTAGTCTTTTGAAACATTGACCTGCTTGTAATAGTTTGTGTACTACACAGTTTGTTAAACGTCTGCCAAAATCAGACTGCCTAAATTAAAAATTTATAGTTTTTTTCAATAGCCTAGCCAATGTCTGATCATTCATCTCTGTTCCAGGCTTTGCGACCTGACATGTGTATAATTCTGAAGGATCAGTCACTGTTGTATGCCTTCATGCAGTTCTTGAAAAATGAAGGAGCTGTCTACATTCTCCAGTTTTGTTTGGATGTTGGTATGTGCATTTTAAAATGTACAACCCTAAGATTGCAGGCTTTGTAAAAATGTTTGAGTTTATTAATTTTTTAAGTTTTGTTTAAACCTCAACTGCCCCTCACCATAGGCTATTGACCTGTGCAGTGAACTAAAGACAGCGAGGTACCGTAATGGCATTAGTCACATGGACAAGCCAGAGGTGACTGCTCATGATCTTATAAGAGTCGGCCGGGACCGGGATCGAAACAGCCACATCTGACTTGGTAGTCAGGCACTTGACCTCTGAGCTACCACGTCTGATAATTATTCTGATTATTGTCGATAATTATACTAATGTAATTGAAAATCTCTCTCTTTTACTATCGTCCTTGTAATGTTACAAATCTTCCATTAAGTGGGATTTGTTTAATTGTTTTTATTTAAATGTTTTTCCCCAGGGAGGGAATTCTTTGCCAGAGGCTTATCTAAGTGTAAGGCATTGTAAATTGTTTTAGCTTTGGGGATATCTGCTACATTTAAAAATCTGGATTAATAAATGCAATTAAACTTACTTACACTTATAAATATGTACAGTAAGTAGTTTGTTGATTAAAGTGACAACTCTCTTTTAGAAAAAGTTTCTTATATGAAACTTTCTTTGACCTTTATAAATACACCTAAAACTATTGTTTTTATTGTTTAAGTTATTAATACCTACTCTGAATTAAAATTTAATACATTTTATGGATTGTTTACCTTCCCGACACTAACGTGTGCTGGTAATTATTTGTTTGTGGCAGAGGAGTTCAACCGGCGCATGCTGACACCCGAGCTGAGCTCCGAAGACCTGGATCTGTTGTACCGGGACGCCTGGGACTTGTACTCCGTCTACTTCAGCCCCCACTCCCCCGACACGCTCAACTTCCCCGACCAACTCGTCACACAGATGAGGAAAGGTGAGCTGGCGTATAGAGCGTGTGTGGGTTTGCCGTTGATGTTTAGTGTGGGTGCTGTCAAAGCTAACTTTAGTATATTGTGTAAGTAAAGGAACATTTGGTGTATCCAGAAAGACTCCCTGTTTCATCCGGATCCCGGGCAAGGGCGAACCAGCAAACTACCGGAGGGTGATCTTCATCCTGTAGCTATGAAACCAAGAAGTTTAATGGGTTGGTAATTGAATACCTAACCACAGAAAATTAATTTAAAAACTCATTATCACTAACTTTTTTATCTGGAGTGTTATTTTCCATTTCATTACCATTATCAATGTTATAATTAAGACATTTAATACATCAGTCTTTTGAACAATTTTTATTAAGCAATCGGCTACAACAAGCGAAAACTACTATGCTCGGAAGTTAAAGTAAAATTAACAACAAAAGTAATGCATCTGAATTTCTACAGGTACCTGTCAAAGATCTACCAACTAAGCAAACTGTTAACTATATTAATTTGGTGTTTCACCGATCAAAAATTCTCAAATTGCTCATTATTTCGAGCCCTCCAAATGCCAAAAATGCCATTCGTTAACATTTTTATAATACTAAAAAAATAAAAGTTTGTTTGTATGTTTGTTTAGGTATTTGTGATTTGTGATATTTGTGACTCAATCACGCTCTAACGACTGGAATGATTGAGCTGAAATTTGGCAGAGAGGCACTTGATAGTCCTGAGTAACATATAGGCATATTAAAGTTGCAAAAATCCTATAACGCTTTGCCCCGCAGGGTTTCAAAGTTCCCACATATTCCTTATGGACATTAATTTTGGTTTGAGCTGATGAAAATACAAATAGCTGATAATGATTCGTATTAATTCCACGTACTAACCACAGAATGCAGTACACAGTGGTTCATAGTTTTTATAAATCATTTGCGGGGCAAAGCCTGCGGGTATCATCTAGTATTATATAACTGAACATACATAACTCTTTGCAAATTTTAACAGAAGTAAGCATCCCATGTTTATGTTACATCAGTAATAACTTATTTATACAATTAAGTATTACTGTGTTATTTTTTAATTTTCTTTCTATTTGTATTACAATTACTTTTCATCGATGGAAGTTACTTAATCGTTTTGTGTTAGTTCTGTCAAAAGACGTCACTAAGTTGCGCACGTCTCCCCCGCTCTTCCAGGCCTACGAACACGCGTACAATCTGCTGGACTCCATCTACTGCCCACAGTTCCACACCAGTGACGACGTAAGTCAACGACATTTTACTAAATTACTTATCAAATGGATATTGATACGAAAAACACAATTTAATAACTGAAGGCCTTTTTAAATATGGCCTTACTGAATCTCTTATGATAATTACTTGATATACAGTGGAACCTCGATAACTCGAACCTCAGGGGGAACAGGAAAAATTTGAGTTATCGAATATTTCGAAATATCGAGGATCGACTTATCAAGGTGTTTCTCCACAGACTTAAGATTGAGGGTCACGGTAACGCAATAGATGGATCATGGAAGGGTAGAATCCTTACATCACTTGGAGCTTTTTATCATAGATAATCATACTGGGTAATAATTATTATTAAAATTAAAAAGGATTTGAACAATTTTAATTTATAAAATAAGCCCGGAAATATTTTGTAAAGCTTTTTTGGTTAACGTAGTAGAGGATGAAATACTTTAAAACACTTTTTTTCAGTGAAAATATTGTAGAGTAGGAAAGTAAAGAAATAATGACTCATAGTTCGGTACTTTGGTGATGTTTTTCCCGTTCGACCACTTCCTGCCTATTTATAGACGCTTTTTGCCCACTTCTTATCACCTGCCCCAAACAAATCCCTCCCCCTTAAGGAATTCAGTTCTGAACAACTACGCATCAATTTGAATTTAGCTGAACATCAGTGTACTGTAGGTTATTAAAATAATTTGCAGAACTAAAAGGGAACAAAACATGAAAACAATTAAAATTGCAGAGCATTGTTGGAATTTGGGTGAAGCAAAACGATACTTATTTTTGTTTTAAATTGTCGAAAGAGTGTTCAATGGTGTTCCAAATTGCTTCCCGATGTCACTATTTTATTTCCTGTGTCATCAGCCTCAAATAATCTTCAACTTTTTCTCATAGGGTAGAGTTTTGCCAACACGCTTTGCCAAACTGCAAACACTTCGTAAAAACAACCTGAAAACTACTTCTTTGTTTAAAATCCATTGTTGGTGATGGTGAGTTTATGTTGTTTAAGAGATTATTGTGGACTTTCCATCACTGATTAGTAGTGAAACTTGTTTTTACTAATCAGTGGTGGAAAATTTCCGCAATAATCTCTAAAAACTACGTTTCACGCACTACATCCAGAACCTCTAAAACTGGCACTGACTAACGACACACCGGACACAAATCTAATAAAATCAAAACCATTTTATTTAAGAAAAATAGATAATTTACAACAATATGAGACTGTTCCTTATTTATGAAATGAAATCCTCACAGGTGTAAGCCGTGCATTTGTTTGATTTGCACGTTACTCATCAACATAAATTTGTCGGTTGTTTTACCGACACCAGGAGCACCTGGAAAAGAGATGTAGTAAGGTTGGAATTTCCGGCTGAAAAGTCATTGAAGGTTTGTTGAATGAACAACTTCGACTTATAGAGGTTCTCTAGTCAATACTTCGACTTATAGAGGTATGGCAGTTGTACATATTCGAGTTATGGAGGTTCTGCAACTAAAACTTCAACCTATAGAGGTGCGGTGACAGGCTAAGAATACTGAACAAATTTGAGTTTTCGAGGAGTTTCCTGCTAACCCTTCGACTTATAGAGGTAAAATAATATACTATTAGGTCGGCAAGTTCAAGAGGAATAACGAAAATTCGAGTTATCAAGGAATTCAGATTATTGAGGTTCGAGTTATCGAGGTTCCACTGTACCATGATATACTGCTGGTATTGAATGACACACTAATGTTAAGTACTCGACTTAAAAATTTTTTTAAATAATGTAATTGTTATGTGCTGACCGGTAAATTAATTAATGCTTTAATAGTAAAACAACCGTATAGATTTGTACGATGTGGTAGAATTACAATCGTAGAATTGCATTTCCAGATTCATAGAATTCTAACCCTACTGTTTATTTAGCACAAAGGAAGCTTTTATCTATAAATTTTCACATTAAGATTGTATTCGTTCGGATATGTATATGATATTTAACCTAATTTGACATATATCTATATATAACACGTAGGTATACAAACTTTACGAGAGCTGGTTACTTACGTAGGAGATTTAGTGGTGTCATATTTTTATTTTCATTAATACTGTATTTGTAATGTGTTTCTTTTTAGTTCTACTCATGGCTTTGTGGACCGAAAGTAGCATCAAATTCAAGCAAATCAGGCTCTAGGTAAATAATTTGTCAGTACAAATAAAAATATTTGAAATGTTAATTGATTGAAAAGGAACAATATTAATAGCCTCTACAAGCCAATTGTAGCTCACACAATTTATCATTTAACATGTGCAGGTTGGACTGCTTTAATTTTGACTTCAATTTCTTGAAGGAAGTCTTGCTTCAGGCCAGTTTTACATATTTGAGTTTCCGTTTTTGATAAGATTCTTGCTGTGGTGCAATTAGAAAAATGAAAAGCGTCTGTATCCAGAAGAAACACTAGCATGTTGATCAAAACTATATATTTAAAAAATTTAAATGATTCAGTGATGTGCAGTATATATTTAATTTCTTTAAAGTAGTGTGAAACTACTTTCTAAGAATTCACAACTCACGAAGAATTCACCCATCCTGTCGTCAGCTTGGCCCCAGCTGACCATTGTTATCACAAGGTCCGCCCACCCCTTCAACTCTGTCACTGACATGAACTCTCCATGAATTGTATATAAGAACCACCGACTGTTATGGGGTTTGAATCCTCAATCCAAGAGCTCCTACCTTGCCGGGGGGATAGTGCCTTAGACTGCTCAGCAACTGAAGACTAGCTACTGAAAGTGGACACGCTGGACAAGTTACTTCTGCTTGTATCTACCTGGTTACACCATATACGCTGACCACATACAGAGCTCGAAACGGCTCAGTTGCTTATGCAGTAAATAACCATATATTTAGGTGGCAGATTCAAAAGCTGATTGTATCAGCCTTTACGCTTAATGGCTTTATAGATAAATCATCTAAAATACCTTTTTTTAATTGGTCTAAACTAGGATTTAGATTAAAAAATGTTATGGAAAATGCAGTAGGCTAAACTGGTATTAACAGCCTGGTATTAACTGGTATTTGTAAATAGCCTACAAATCACTCTTTCCCCCACCTACTATGTAAAGTCAAATTTTACTCCTTCTAATGAACGAGTAAAGTGCTACTTTGTCTCCCGTGGGAGACAAAGTAAACCCATAAGAATAACATTGACAATCTGGCAACACAGTGCAGTGAAAAACTGGCAACGCTGTAGCTGTAACATGCGGAACAGAATCAGCTGATATTTCGCTGCAATAATTAACGTTACGACTGTTCCGGGGATAGTTATTACGCATTACGCAACCAAAATGGACAGCGATTGTGAGTGTGAATACTTATCGATACTTGTGAATTTTGGGGTGTGGGAAAAATGTGTGTATTACGGGAGTAAAGTACATTGTCTCCCTCGGGAAAATTGTCACCCTCGCCTACGGCGTCGGGCGCCAACAATTTCCCTCAGGGTGACAAAGTTGCACTTTACTCCCTTAACACACAAATAACTATTATTTTAAATAAATTTTCTTTAACAGCAAAGATAATTTTTTTTACAAGGCAGACAAAAAGTCCCTATGCAAAAAGTTAAAAAAATGTTCTCTTAAATTGGTAATATGTCAGTATAACAATTAATGATGGGTAAACAATTATTACTCAAGAACCTAGCAGGGTTTATAGTGTAGTGTGTGGGGGGTCAGGTCATACCTGTGACCGATCCAGCAGTTTGGGAAAATGTTGTGATTACTGACACTCCCCTCCCATCAAAGTAATGTAGCCTTATCTTTGTCATAATTTTTATATTGAAAATGGTTTAGTAACTAAAAACTAGCACGTAATGAATGTTATGCTGGTGTTTGACACACTCACTGCTGAAGCAAGGTTATTGGTCCTAAATTCTAAATATTGTTCATGTGGTGATTAACCTTTTGGTGTATGTAAGCCTGAATTCATGTAGATTTAATTTTTTTTTATTCCGCTTTTCTATTGACACCAGGCATAGGCAGTGCACACTTATTGCTGTAATTATAACAGTTGATGTGTAGTTGCAAAGCACTCTCGTTTTACAAAACTGACTAATCATTAAAAATTATTAAGGCTAAAAAATGTATTTCAAAATACAAATAATTTCCGTTATCCCCCAAATGTATGGATATAACTGAATATATCAACTTAAATACACATATTCAGTGTACTAGACCTTGTAACTGATGTGAAAAGTTTTAAATATTTTTTTTATTACAACCGATCAAATGCATATTACAAACAATTCATATATGAAATTATCTGTAATATTCTTCTGGTCTCTGACTCCACAATTGTTATCCTTGATTCTTTTATTGATAATGGTGTGTGGGATGACAATTTTGTTTGACCCGAGTGTTTGTCAAATGTAGTTTGACTGTTAGTAAAATATAAAAGAAGGAATAAAATAAAATTTAAAGAACATGATTATATTGAAATTATGTCGTTAAAGGGAGGAGTAATCCTACACCCCTTTATAAAGTTTAAGATAAAGCTACAAATAAGTAACAACATGAAAAAAAATTCAGGGCTAGGTCCAGGTCACACCCCACAGCAGTGAGTGTGTCAATCTTGGGGAGTTACTAACCAGTGTCATTTACAACTGTGTGTGTTACTAGCTCTCCTTCATTGCCTGGGTCTCCTGCTAAATCCAGGTAAGAATCCTTCCCTTCATTAAAGTTGATTACAATACTCCTTCAGCACGCCTATCCTTCTTCTAAGGTTTTTGCTATAAATTGCTCCTTCAGCCCTTTGACTGCCGCCTTATGGTTGTTGTATTTGTCATGTTATTGAGGGCTCAAAAAAGAAAGCTAACCACCCCGACTAAATGTTTCCAAACAGGTAAATTTAAATAAGTACTATTTTTAAATTTAGAATACCATGCTATGACTGATTGTTTAACTGAACACATCCGCACACACCACTGTCCACACACAACCCACAGTGCATCCATTAAGCACTGCTGTTGGGCACATCCTGGGTTGTTGGCTCATTGCCACTTTAGAGCACATCCGCACACACCACTGTCCACACACAACCCACAGTGCATCCATTAAGCACTGCTGTTGGGCACATCCTGGGTTGTTGGCTCATTGCCACTTTAGAGCACATCCGCACACACCACTGTCCACACACAACCCACAGTGCATCCATTAAGCACTGCTGTTGGGCACATCCTGGGTTGTTGGCTCATTGCCACTTTAGCCTATGGCCTTTAATACAGAGTAAAGTTTTCAGCTTATTGATGAATGAAACTCTAACACTGAGATTTTTTCATCTCTGCTCTCAGGAACCACATGTTAATAATCATAAACAACATGAGTATTACTTTGACAGTTCCCTGGTTGATTATGAACAGCTGTTACAATTCTTTTGTTTTGGTTTGAAACTCTATAAGCCCAGTGTTATTTTTTTAACTTTTCATTTTAGTTTTTTTACATTATTTGATTTTTCCTGGGGATAAGGCCTGCCTAGAACTTATTTTTATCCCAGAAATTAGTTATTTCTAACATTTTAAGGAAATCGTTGGAGCCGTTTTTGAGATCAGTGTCGCAAGCAAGCAAGCAAACCTTACTCATATTAGAGTATAGGATAAAAATCAATTTCTGACTAACATATTGTCTTTAAAACATTACTTTACTATTTTACCTGTTATTAGGAATACGGAATCGGAATCAAGAATCGAGAATCGATTTGTAAGAATCGGAATCGAACAAAATTGGAATCAACTCATCCCTAATTTTAAAGTATTTTTATGAGTAGAATTTAAATTTGGGGTCATAAATGTCCCATCACATTAATGTCTTTAATTATAGTTCCCCTGATTGTATTGTGTAAACATCAAAGTAAAACCAATTTGCTCTAAGTTTATGTGATTGCTAAAGTGTATAAATAAGACTTAACAGTATCACTACCTAGCGGGTTTTTCTTAGCCCTGACACCGTGGTGTAATAACATCTTTAACATGTGGTATCCACTTTAATTCTTTAATTTATTTTGGTTTTGTTTATAATTGGTACTGTATTGAGAAAATTCTATCGGGTCCCAGTCAGTTTTAAGCTACTTTAAATGGACTATAATCTATTAAATGTGGGAGTAGAGGCAAAAAGCTCTGCCCATTATCTTGCTTTAAAATTGTCCCTATCATAACTCCTTATGGTTTTTTCTTAAGGCATTCGCCTCAAGCACATCAATATATTTGCTCTTGCTCAAACCCTAACATTAAAATGACAGATTGTTATACAGTACCTAAACTTCTACACTACAATACTAGGGCGGAATTCACGAACGCTCCTCCAAGCTTCCTTACCTTTATCCTCTCTTGATCCGGCCTCCGATCTTCCTTCAACCTTCCTCCAACCACCCTCCAACCATCCTCAAATGAAAATCCCGAATTCACAGATGTTCCTTAAAGATCAATCCATAGTAAGTACTGGTATCCTAACAAAGCAAAATTAATATACACATCTTTTCGTTTCCTGATGAATTGTAATAATATTCTTGACGAGATAACTTTTAACGGTAGTTATACTAATAGCTAATTTAGTTTTAATTAAATATATAGAAACTATGTGATTTCTACGAAAATTGGAGATATCCGGCAGTAGCTATTTTCTAGTTTTGCATGCGTTAATTAAACACAGTTGGCCAACGTGTATGCGTATTACCACATTTGTTTATTATTTATTTACATATTGTACGTCAAAGTTTAAAGTGAAATTGAGTTGTTAAAAAACGTTTTTAGGGAGAAAAAGTAATTAAGTTATTTGATTGCAAACTTAAAAGTGCCATCGAGAGTAAGTAGTCAAAATCGTTTTTCCTGCACTCAAAAAAGCGCATATTTACAAATTTAAGAGGAGTTTAACCGATATTCTGGCATTACTTAAACGATGTTAAATTGTTATTTTAAAACTCGTCTCAAAGAAATATGAACATTCACAAATACATTTAATAAACCGTTGCTAGACTATATGATATCTCATAATATACACGTGAGGCCTAAGCCTAAATGTATGTTAGTGATGGTTTATATCTTCAAAGGTTGCTTGATTAGGCCTAAGTCCTTCTTGCCTCATGTTACGCCTATACTTATACTGCATCTCTAATCTAAACAACTATGGGAAATTCCCCTTAAAAAGCTATTTATGCTTTTTCTCCAATAACTTTTCCAACAGTTAGTTTATCTTCAGTCATATAGCCTTAGTTCACCATATCTGCAGTTAAATTTTACATAGCCTACAACATAGGCTATTTTGTGCGAGCATACATCATTTAAAAAAATTAATATTAAAAGAAAATTAATCATAAGAATGCATAACTTAAGATTTTAAACTATTAATAAGACACTCTCTAATTAAAACTGTATAAACATACAAAACTTTTAATCCATATTGTCCTGTGAAAAACGTCCATTAAAAGGTACCGATGTATTGTCAACAGATTCAAAGCCAGCAGTACGATTTACCCTGAAGAATTTACTAGAATTGAAAATCAGATTTAGATTCAGATTTAGAATCAGATTTAGGAGTAAGAATATAACAAAATAACATCTAAATAAAAATTCAGTAAAATGTACGGACAATGGATCTAATAACAGTAGGTTTAGAGTAAACCGTTAGAAACTGTATACCAACTATTTGTTGTCAACAACATAACCTATCTAAGCTTTGTTTTGATTTAACGAATCAGCTGCAAGACCATTTCCTCCAACCACCATCCAACCAGCCTTAAACCTCCCTTAAACGCTCCTTACACAGTTCCTTGAGGGAGGTTGAAGGAAGGTTGGAGGACGGATAAAGGAAGGTTAAAGGTAAGAAAGCGTAGAGGAGCGTTTGTGAATCCCCCGCCCTGGCAGTCTTTACCATTTCCATGATGGTTGGGACTATGTGCTTAATCATTGAGCTGTTGTAGACTCCACTTAGGTGCAAGATTTTTTTATCACTAAAATGTTATACATCTGTACAGTAGGCGCCCTCTTAACCGCCCTCCATGGGACCAAACTCTGGGTCATATAACTAAAAGGACGGTCAAAACGAATAGCATATGGGTAGTGTAATATCAAGCACTAAAATTGATAAGGCAGTTAGAAAATACGTAGTAAAAATAAGTACCAAGATGCAATACTTGATTAACTAAGGAAAGATATGATCGACTTGAAACCAATATATTTTTATTGTACATTATCGTTATGTCGGCTGCGGTGGCAGACATGAATAATTTCCTGGAAAGAGGGCGGTTATTTCGATGGGCGGTTGAAGCGAGGACGGTTAAGAGAGCGTCTACTGTACCTCTAATGACTCAGATAATGGGGGTCAGTTAAATATGTTCTTTCTAGCACTTTATATTATTCCATATATTTAAAGTATTTTTTGACATTAACATTTCTGAGTCCTAACTACTGTTTACACCAATTGCAGAGGCGGCCGCAAGACCGCAGACTCAGCAGGAGCCGTGTCTCGGATCAGCAACCGACTCAACAAGCTGAAGGGAGCTCTCAAGGCCAGTCCCGTCGCCGAGGGCCAGACCTACGATGTCGACGGCTCCAGCCTCGAGTTGGAGGCCGACACTGAGTTTGTACGCTAATTACTCATTTTGAATTAGAATCTGTTATTTACTTATTGTGATGGATAATCTATATGTAATATTAAACTGTACCTGGAATGTTTTTGGAAACCATAAGTCTGACACTCGTCAACCGCTTACTTGAAAAAAAGGTCTTGGTGTGAATAACTGGGCTCAAATTGGAATTTTTTGACCAAACCTCTTCTAAGGGAATAATAAACATATATAAAAGGAATAAAAATTAAACCCGAATTAAAAATTTTTACTTTTCATCAGGTGAACAGGCAGAGATTTGGGCACAGTTAGTTATTTTAAAGATAAATTCAATCATGCTCGGCAAACTCAAAATACTCTTTTTTTAGAGGATTGTTTCCCTAACTTATGTACATTTTCATTCACTGTTTAACCTTGTGACCTCTTTGAGAATTAATTTATGTTGGAAATATCAGTCTTAATATCAGGTAGATACTACATTTGTTTATGTCATCAATCCTAGGTTTTCCAGTTTAGTAACTCGGGATTTTGTTATTAATTTTTGTTCATATATATAGCCTATATATATAACTCAATTACAATACTCTTACAGTAAACAAATCAAAAATAACTGTTCAGTAATGTGATAAAATAATAAGCCTGATAGACCGAGTGTATCTCTGACTATGTATAATTTGGTGAGTCATTGGCGTGGTGGTCAAGGTGAAGTACTCCTAAACCATAGCAGCGACCCTGTTGTGGGTTTGAATCCCAACGCTGGATTACTTTTCCCAGAGTAAGGCAAACAGAGGGTGTCAAACTCTCAAGAAAAACAAATAAGATTATGTTTCAGTATAAGTGTTTAACTTTTAATATCCACACTACTTTGAAGTTTAAGGTGTTGATTTGAATAAATGTAGCTTTTTTAATTCTTATATTTTTGCAAAAGGCAGAAGCGTTGCAGTTTGAGGCAGAGAGGGATTTGAGTGCCTGGCGAGTGTCTATACCCAACAGTTTCTCTCGCTTGGACCCGGCCACAGCAAAGACAACCACCATCTTCACCATCAACATCCAGCGCATCGATGTCACGCAAGGTAACAGCGGAGCTGCTCAAATGAAATATTATCGCTTTTGAACACAAGACCGTTATTACACTGGAACAAGTTAGTTACGGTACTAACTTAGAGAATGGGTGGAAGTTTATAACTTCAATAATAGGGGACGGGGAAGGAAAAAGTATAAGATCTCAATTATACTCTGAAAAGTCACCCTAGTTTGATAGGCTCCCTGCAACTGTCGCTTACTCATTCTTCGTAGGTAGATGTGAGATGTTAAATTCCTGAATTAGGAGGACTTGACAGAGTCGCTAGGCACGTCTTCCACATGGGGATATTGCGCAGGTCACAGGAAGAAGAGGAACTAGCAGGAATGGAAAAGGTGGGACGGGATGGAGCTGCTAATGAACCTTTTATACAGCTCACATTTGCGATTTCTGTGACAGCTGTTAAATCAGCTCTCAAACAGTTGGTCTGATCTGTCCTAGGCTGACTCACAACATCCATGTTTATTAGCTAGTGACCACAGTCTTGTTAATTCGCTCCAATGATAGTTTACTATTGCAGGTATCTCAATAGCAGCATGCCAGGATAATGCTAGTAGCTCCCATTTGAAACAGTGCTATGTGATTTGCTTGGAGCAGTGACTGTGCAATGCAATAGTCAGTGGTATAATAGAAGCTTAAGATTAAAATCTGAAATTAGTCTATGGAAGTAGATACAAACTAGCAATTTCGGATTGTTTTCGTTATTTTTTCCCATAAGAATAACATGGGGATCAAAAATTGCACACAAGCCCGATCAAGAAAAATCAATCAATACAAATGTCCTCTTTAGCCTATACTAGTGTCCAACCCCTGCCTATATTAAATATATTTTTTCAAACCCAATCCGCCCCCTATATTTTTTAAAATTAATTTTAAAAATCAAGCTAAAAAACTAACTTTGGGGTTTATGGTCCGATTTGTCTGATTTTTGGATATGTTATTGTCCTAAGCTAAAGCTTTAATAAATTCCACCTACATTTCCCAAATTCTCTATTACGGTCAAAAATATTTTGAAAAATATACTGCCAGTTGCTAACTTCTTTATTTACTGTCCGATTTGACTGATATTTGGATATGTTATAGCCTTAAACTATTGTATGTATAATTACCACATATAAGTTCCAAATTTGATACTTTGTATAGTTCACATATATAAAACCAGAAAAAACTAACTTTGGTATTTATGGTCCGATTTGTCTGATTTTAGCGAATTTTCCCTATAAGGAAGAAGCTATTACCGTAGGTCTCATGGTAAGACCTAAGCCCGAGACCATGATGACTTTTTGTTTTGAAGTCCCCAGATGCCAAAAACACTATTCGTTCAAATTTATATATATATTTATATGTGTGTCCGTGAATGCGATAACTTCAGTAAAAACGTCCGATTTCGATGAAATTTAGCTCAAATGTGTAAAGTAACATCCATGACTTTAAGTTCGAAAACCAGAAAAATCGAACCATGGGAAAGGGGGTTTATGGGGTTTCAAAATTTTCCAAAAATTAGTTTTTTGCATTTTTCACCCTGAAATGTTTAAAACACACAATTTTTGTTTTAACCATTTTATAGAGCTTAAAACAAATAATATAGTATCTTGAATCATTAACCTAGGTTAAGTGGTTGCGTAGAAAATCCAAAAAACGTGTTCATAAAATCTCCCATGTTAATCTTATAGGAAAATAGTTTTTAGCTTTTCCTCAATTAATTTGACTGTAAACTTAACATTTGCTTTTACCAATCAGTTTAGCTCTACAAAATCATTTTGGTGTTTAAATTGTGATTCTACGTCCAACCGTTGCCGAGATATTCAAGATGCTAAACACAGTATGTTGTCCAACCATTGTTATCCTTATGGAGAATATTTAAAATGTTATATCTCGATTATTTATGAACATATATTGATGAAACTTGGTATGTGGCTTCACCTAGTACTGGTATATTGATATTTGCACAACAAATTTATTTGTTGTTGATTATCCTCTTACTCTGTTAATTTATTGTATCGTCCTAACATTACTCACTACAGGTGTCCATACTGTATAGGTGTCCACTTACATGTTATACTTACCACTCGATTTTGTCTATGTCTATATACAATATCCATATATTTACTCTACAACTCCTATACCTCGAGAATGCTGGAAACCTCTATATGCCTATATTATAGTATAATTATATCTGTCCTATTTACATGTTTCCGCTACTTTTTTTCTATCTATAAAAGAGATGTACTCTGTTAGCCATTTATTGGGAAATAGAATTAAACCTACTAACAAAAGATTTGGTATATGATTTTTATTAGAAAATCTCCGTAATAATAACCTTCTTACAGACATTGGTAATATAAACTATTGCGAGGGCGAACCAAAATGAAATAACTTAACATCCATAACGGATGCGTTTTGTGATAACATAATGTTAGTTAAGACAACCAATGTTACGGATTGTGATGGGGATGTTCAGAATAAATTAAAAGTTGAGAACGAAATATGTGGCTCGTTTAATAGCTACTTAGAGGAAAATTTAAAAAGTTCTCTTTAGCTCGACATTGTGGCCAAACTACCATTCTCCTTGGAGAAGTCCTCTGAGGTCCGGAGCAAGGGTGTGTTTCAAATAATAAAGAAGATATTGGCCAAATTAAACAATAGTGCGAAGATCCTATAGCGATTCCCTATAAAATAGAGCTTGAAAATGTTAAAATTAAGGATTTGTTGGAAGACCTTCCCAAGATACTGCAAGATCTGGAAAAAGAAATTTACTATCTTATGTATTTCGATATAACACTAGATTTGGCTGGAATATTTAATAAAGAGGAAATGTGCCAATATCTTACAGAAAAATTTGACTTTTACTTTTACTTTTAAGGGGAGTACAAGGATGGTTATAACGTTACTGTATCGTGATAATAACTTCTATATTAGTAAAGACTGTTTAACTTGGTTTAATGTAAATAGCAGGGTAAAAATATATAATAAATTTATATGCCAGATTACAAGCCCTGGAGTAGTTAAAAGTATAGGAAACCATATAATAAACTTTGTAAACTGTCCAGATGCGAGACTAAAAGAAACGTTCTCGTCTAAACTAGCTAGAGAGAATGGAATAACAAGGTTAGAGGCAACAATCTATAACTATTGTAGAGGTTTTGGTAAAGGGTTTGAACCTTTAAGAGATTGTTTAAGCCTAATAGAAGACAACAAAAGGAACTTCCAAAATGCTCCATTCTCCAAAATGCTGTACCTCTGCATAAGATATGGATGAAAGTTGCCAATCAATTACAAAACAGTTGTTGTTTAGTGTTTAACGATTTATTACAATGCGCATATTGGGTAATAGTAATACAAAGAAGATAACTGGAGTACAACTAAAACTGCCAAAAGATAGTACACAAAGGGAAAAGTTAATAAAGTATGCTCTATCTGCATTTAGCTTTAACTGTTTACCAACTAACTATGTGGAGGTAATAGAGGAATTTCCTGATGCCATAAGTGTAAAGCATAAGTGTTACATCAAATCTGGGGTCACATGTTTTACAAAATCAAATACACCTTTCTCCACTATACTTAAAAACATAAATTTAGAAAAATTAGGCTTAGTGGAAAGTCCTAACCTTACTCCCTACATTTTAAGAAGTAGCAATAAGCTGTACCCGTACACTATTAAAGAAATAGAACCAATTTCGAAGCCTTTCTTAGAGAGGTGTTCCAAAAAGAGAAAATTGGAATTAGAACACATAGACACTAATAAGCGTAAATTGGAATATGTGGAAAATACTGTTGCAGTTAAAGAGGAATACAAAGCACAGTTGGCTGGCTAAAGAACAAGAAATAAGGGAAAGAGAGGATAAATTAAAATATTACTTCCTGCGAAGTTAGGAGGATCTAGAGCATTATGGACATAACATAGTATATGTATTTGTAGTAAACAATAAAAACAATTTTGTGGGGATGTTGGCAGAGAAATATGGACAGAGAGGTGTGTACTATGTTAAAGGTGTTTGTAAAACTGTGTTATTTATCTCTATAAACGCAGTTTTACAAACACCTTTAACATAGTACACACCTCTCTGTCCATATTTCTCTGCCAACATCCCCACAAAATTGTTTTTATTGTTTACTACAAATACATATACTATGTTATGTCCATAATGCTCTAGATCCTCCTAACTTTGCAGGAAGTAATATTTTAATTTATCCTCTCTTTCCCTTATTTATTGTTCTTTAGCCAACTGTGCTTTGTATTCCTCTTTAACTGCAAGAGTATTTTCCACATATTCCAATTTACGCTTATGTATTCTTATTTATCTCTATAAAGAATAGGGAAGTATATAGCGTATTGTCATACACTGGTGATTTGGACATTATTTACCTACCTACCAACGAGCCACTTGCAAGCTTTAACACTTAAGGAACCGCAACATTTTATGGTAATTCCTTTCCAAAAATAGAAAACTTAAGATTCCATAATAGTATCTGGGATACCGTTGTTGGGCAAGAAGATATAGAGGTGTCTAATGCAAGATATTAAATTTAAAGAATGTAGTAGATTGGAGGATTTGGAAGATGGTACGGAACTATTAATAAGGTTATTAAACAAGTCCAGCATAGGGGAAGAAAAAGGTATATTGTACAATTCAGAAATATTCGTAACCTTTATGTCTTCAGCTATTGGCTGGAAAGGGAGCTAGAAATTGGAAATTTGATTTTAACTACAAAATTGGAAATTTGATTTTTACTACAAAATTGAAATTAAGCTGGATAAAATAAAGACTACTCCAAACAATCACAAAGAAAGTTTGATGTTTTGTGTGTAGTTGTTTTGGGTTGAAAAATGTTCTTGCATATTAGTATTTGTACAGTAAAAGTAAAATATCGCAAAGTGTAGTATTGTGGCATCGAGCAGTAAAGAAGTTGACATTTGGCACTATATTAGTTTATAAATAATATAAGTTAAGATGGAATTGGGACATATTATATGCATTTACACATAGCCTAGTAAAACATATCGATTAATCAATTACACTGGTTAATAAACAAGAATAAATCGAACAGTAAAAAGAAGCTGAACAGCTCCTGTAAGGAGCTGATGATGACGCCGTTGCGTCGAAACATGTACTAGGTTTCAACCTGCAACAATTTGAGCTGACTGACGGTCTCACAGTAAGTGATTTAGTCTTACAAGTAAAAAGAAGTTGGTAATTGGCAGTAATTTACAAAATATTGTTTAAATTTGGAAAATAAATGTGGAATTCATTAATGCATTACCTTAGGACAATAACATATTCAAATTGCAAACACCAAAGTTAGTTTGTTGGTTGATTATAGCAAAATAAACAAAATATCGACTTGTTATTTATATAAACTCATTTTGGGTCTTAACACACACATACATACCAAAGATATAATATACCCCCGTCGCAGCAAACCTGCATACTCAGCGAATTTCCAATGAATATATAACATAACACATTAAAACATTTAACAGGATTCATAAGAAATATATTCAAACGAGCGATATTTGAAATATTAATTATTCTCCATAAGAATAACATTGGGGATGAGTAAGCAGGTTTGCTGCAACAAGGCACACAAAATCATGGGTTTTTATGCAAATATCAATAGAACTCATCTTAGTGAAGTCACATACCAAGTTTCATCCATTCTAAATAAGTGATATATAACATTTCAAGTATTTTCCATAAGAATAACATGGGGATCAAGTACCTAGGTTTGCTGCTACAGGAACCATAGGTGAAAAATTGATTTTTGTGCAAACAACAATAAACCATTACCAGATCAAGCCATATACCAAATTTCACCAGTTTATGTTCATAAATAAGCGAGATAAACAATTTTTCTTTTTCTCCATAAGAATAACATTAAGACAACGTACTGTGTTTAGCACTTTCAATATCTCGGTAACTAATTGACGTAGAGCAATGATCAAAATACCAAATTGTTTGTTTTTTTAAGCTGAATTCAATGGTATATATTAAAATTTGATTTAAATTAAAATTACATGTGAAAACCCCGAAAAAACCCATTTTTGGGGTACAAAACCCCCCTTCGGATGGTGCGATTCATCTGGTTTTCGAACTCGTTCAAATAAATGGTACTTTACACATTTGTACCAAATTTCATTAAGATCAGACCTTTTTTACGAGAGTTATCGTGCTTATGGACACATATAAATATATAAAAATTTGAACGGATGGTGTTTTTAGCATCTGGGGACCTCAAAATGAAAAGTTATCATGGTCTCGGGCTTAAGTCTTACCATGAGACCTACGGTAATAGCTTCTTCCCTATGCGGGAAATTTGCTAAATGGACGAAAGGTGAAAAGTGCCGAAAAGGATGCGGGATTCGCTCACCCCTATTCTCGGGGATTTGGAAGTTAAAGGGGGGGGGGGTGAGTTGGACCACCCTTATATACACATTTTGGGTAATAGTACACAAACACATAGATATACTCACTAAAGATATAAAAGGGTAGACAAAATTATGACTATATTATGGAGGGTAGCGGAAATTATAGTAATGTGGTTATTCTTAGCTATAAGGGGGCTATAATATATCCGAAAATCGGACAGTAAATAAAGAAGTTGGCAACTGTCAGTATTTTTTCAAAATGTTTAAGAATTTGGGAAATGTAAGTGGAGTTTATTAAGACATTAGCTTAGGTCAGTAACATATCCAAATTGCAGACAAATCTGACCATAAACACCAAAGTTAGTTTTTTAGCTTGATTTTGAAAATTAATTTAAAAATATATAGGGGGGCGGATTGGGTTTGGAAAAATTTATTTAATATAGGCAGGGGTTGGACACTAGTATAGGCTAAAGAGGACATTTGCATAGATTGATTTGTTTGGATTGGGCTTGTCTGTAATTTTTGATCCCCATGTTATTCTTATGGGAAAAACCAGCGAAAACATATCCGAAATTGCTAGTTTGTATCTCCTTATGGGATTACAAAAATCAGTGAATCGTGTGAACAAACTCATTCAGTTCCTTTGTATGGCAGGGGACTCGTCACAGTGGGTGGTGGAGCGCAGGCTGACGGACTTCTACTCCCTGGATGCCAAACTGACGGAGTTCCACGGGGAGTTCCCTGATGCTCAGCTGCCTCCTCGCCGACAGATCACCAACTGTACGTCTCCGGGAGGGCGACCGGAGTCTCTACAGGTATGAGAGTTAGAGGACTCATGTATTAAACACTAACACATCCAAAAGGTCATTTTCATCTCAGTTTTCATAAGAGAATTATTCTTTACCAACTACAGTACCCTGATAAAATGGTGACTTGCATTGTGTGAACATTTTGAACTACCTCAAATAATGAACATCTGTTTGAAAGTTATTATTTGAGCCAACACAGTATACCATTGACGTTGGGCTTGTTTAATCATGGGCTCGGATTATCTTGACGAGCTGATGTAACAAAGCTTTGTGTTTAAGTATTGCAAAACATTAGTCTGTACTAGTTAGAATCTCTGTGTTAACCTCAGTACTGGCACATTTTGTATAGTATTATAGATTGCTGGCAGGTAAGTACAAGCAAACGAGCCTCTTTTTTATTCTTCTTTAATCGTATATTGTTGTCTTTAGTGTAATAAATTGTTCAATAGTTAAATGACTTTTAAAAATGTTTTAATTTCCTTTCATATTTAAAGAAAGTATATGGTACCATTTAAAATATGCATAGTAGATGACCATAATTTAACTAGTTTGATTTAAATGAGAAACAAAATAACAGATTTCTCTGAGACTCCAATGTTCCAGATCTATGAGGAGTACTTGCAGAAGCTGTTATCCAAGCCGGCTCTGAGGGGGTCCGACCTGCTGTTCTCGTTCCTGGCCTGTCCGGGGGAGTTTGTGGCCGAGGACAGTGCCATCGGCCGCCTGCTCAAGCGAGGAGTGCCCATCACGCTGAGGAAGGAGCGGGGCCAGCACCTGGAACCATTCATCTCCACGTTTGTTGCATCCACGGAGAGCAGAGTCCGCCACAGGTTATTTTGCATTTGATATATTTTTGTGTCAATATATTCCAGTAGATTTCTAACGTTTTGATAAAATGGCCTGTAAGTAAAAGTAGTCTAAAGTAGGGATGTGTCAGTTCTGGTACTCGATTCTCAGATTTAACAGTTTTTGGGGAAAAAACCAAAATCGAGGGCCATTGATAGATAATTCTTGTTTTGGTTCCATCGTATCCGATTAGCTGGACCGCCATAACATTGGTTGTATATGACGATCAAACCGCCTAATATCAGCCATAAGTGACTGCACTAAATCAACCTTTCATGACAACCGCACTTTAATAAGCCGTAAAAGACGTCCAGACTTTGCATCATCATCATTACAGACAACAGCTTGTGGTCAATCTACAATTATTAGACAACCCTTCTTTAATATTGATAAACTTAACTAAATGTTGTACATCATGTATAGTGAAAATTGTCTTTAAAAATATTTTTTGGTAAAATTACTCAGATCTGAGGAACCATTTTATTAAAATCTGAACCGATGAAAACTGGAACAGTCACATCCCTAATCTAAAGTTGAACTTTGCATAGACAGTACCATTAATTAATAAACCAATCACAAATGGCATCTGGGTTTACTTGTAAACCGCCACAACATTTTCAAGATTTCAATCGATCGATCTGGAAACCCCGGGTCATGAGGCTAGCCCTCTAACCATAAGCGTAATTTCAGTATTTTGATTGGAGGGGCAAAAATGGTTGTGATCGTTATTATTGTGACTTTTCATATATTGCAATAATATTTCCTCCAAATTATTGGGGAGGCAACTGCCCCCCTTGCCACCCCCGAATGATGCCTTTGCCTCTAACCATACCAAAACCTGTTCAATTACGTTTAATATCATAACAACCAATTGAACTAAGTAAACTAAGTACTTAATAGGAATCATATTGTGCAAGTGATAGTTACGTCTAGTCACACAACAGATCTGACACAATTAATACTTACTCCAGTATTGGGTTTGGCCAGGGATAATTCAGTTACTATTGAGAGTGAATTTGTTGTCCTAAGTCTCCTTACTATCATTAAAAGCGAATTCACTATGCACGTTTGCTATTTCTGGGGATGGAGGGCTAATTTTTTATGCTCAAGACAAATTAATGAGCTCCATTTTATAATAACTCTTATAGGTGCCTGCATTCTATGGTAGGTGTGTAGGGTTACAGAGAACAAATCAATGTTTCTTCTAATGTTTGCAGTAAGTTAGAGTACAAAGACATGAGCCAGGAAATGACCCCTCGCTACATTCGCAACATTGCCAGTTCCTCTGTATTCGGGGACAACCTCGGACTAGGTTTACCAACTGCTGCTGAGAAACCAGCAGAGAAACCCAAGATTCCATTGTCACCAACTCACTGCTTTATATATTTCGGTACGTATTAAACTGTCTTAAAGTCTTTTGTATTTTTTAGCGAATTTCCCCTATAGGGAAGAAGCTATTACCGTAGGTCTCATGGTAAGACTTAAGCCCGAGACCATGATAACTTTTCATTTTGAGGTCCCCAGATGCCAAAAACATCATTCGTTCAAATTTGTATATATGTATATATATATATATATATATATGTCCGTAAGCACGATAACTCTCTTAAAAAAGGTTCGATCTTAATGAAATTTGGTACAAATGTGTAAAGCACCATTTATTTGAACGAGTTCGAAAACCAGACGAAACACCATCCGAAGGGGGGTTTTGTACCCCAAAAATGGGTTTTTTGGGGTTTCCACATGTAATTTTTATTTAAATCAAATTTTAATTTTTACCTTTGAATTCAGCATAAAAAAACAAACAATTTGGTATTTTGATCATTGCTCTACGTCAATTGGTTACTGAGATATTAAAGTGCTAAACACAGTACGTTGTCTAATGTTATTCTTATGGAGAAAAAGAAAAATTGTATATCTCGCTTATTTATGAACATAACTGACGAAATTTGGTATATGGCTTCATCTGGTTGTGTTTCTGTTTTTTGCACAACAAAAACGTTTCACTTATGGTTCCCTTAGCAGCAAACCTAGGTACTTGGTCCCCATGTTATTCTTATGGAAAATAATTAAAATGTTATATATCGCTTATTTATGAATGTATATGGATAAAACTTGGTATGTGACTTCACTAAGATGAGTTATATTGATATTTGCATAAAAACCCATTATTTTGTGTTCCTTGTTGCAGCAGTCCTGCGTACTCATCCCCAATATTATTCTTATGGAGAATAATTAATATTTTAAATATCGCTTGTTTGTGAATATATTTCTTATGAATCCTGTTAAGTGTTTTAATGTGTTATTTTATATATTCATTGGAAATTCGCTGAGTATGCAGGTTTGCTGCGACGGGGGTATTCTTTTGAAACATGGAGAGCGTGACTCATTACTTCTGTCTTTCTGACAAACATTGCTAATACAAGATTTAGTACCTTCAATGATGGTATATTCTTCTTAGTATTATAGTTACAACAAGTATAGGGAGTTAGAAAAACTTCAACTTTGAGCAAGAAATTGCTGACGATTTATCAAAACATCAAAACTACCAGAGTTTTAAAAATTGACTTTAAACAATTGAAACATTAAAGTAATTTTACAACTTTTAAGTTTTCAAAAAGTCCTTGATACTTATCTCTTTCACCATCTTACAGTAGCTTTGTTGTCAAGTGTTAGATGGCCACCACTCTGTGCAAATTGCCATATGACTCGTAAATCATAGAGTACCATTTGTTTACTGCAAACATAGTGCCAGAAAAGTGATAAAGGCCAAACACACGACAATTGTGTACTGTGGTTTAAACACATGATTTTAAATAGGGGTCTGCGGTGCACCGAAAAACCGGTACCGGTACGGTACACAACTAATTACCGTCATCGGTTCGGTACAGAACATAACCCCGGTACAGATTCGGTACGGTACAGTTTACTGCTTCAAACAATAAACAGGGATAAGCTAAACAATGTTTAACAAAATAAGTGGTTTAAATAAGACCGACTCCTATTTATAACTAGTCATTTCCTTTAAGGAAAACAAGCCCCAAAACTCGTAGGAAAAGAGACGTTGACAGGTGTTATTTATAGCTGAACGAGAATGGAGATAAGAAAGGTGTGCAAGGGGAGTGGGGAGTAGCTGGGTAGGGTCGCAAAAAATGTCCTTGAAGACAAGAAAGGTTTAGACTAGGAAAGCGTGAGGGGTAAGGGGGGAGGGAGGTAACTTAGCTGTAAATCAGTTGTTTGTCAACAATATTCCTAGGGTGAGTGGCTGTAAATCAGTTGTTTGTCAACATCATTCCAGAGAGTGAGAAAAGGAATACTATCCTTTAAACCACTTTCGTTCTACATTATGATTTCAAATTAAACTGCTTTTATTTATGTATTATTATTATTGTTATTGAAGTATACTAGTTAAATTTTTAAATTATATTAAAAAAGGTTTAAAAATGGTTGAAAACTAATTCAAAAATAGCCACTAGCTTGATAAATTTCAAATGGTAGCATAAATTTGTTATTTTTTACTGTGCTGTGAAATTTGTACATACATATATCTGTTATATGTTAGATTATCTTGTGTGGTTTTGGAAAATTCAACTAAAATTTATTATTAACAATAACCTAAATTTATTTTTTGATAAGGTTAATAGCTAATTATTTCAAATATGATATAGGCAAATTAACATTATATAAAACTGTCTTACTTTTATTACTTTATTTATTTATTTTTCAGTTTTCCATGGTACTTATGTTTAAATAAATGTACTGTAATATTTGTTATGGACTTCAATTTTGAATTTAGTAATGTAATTAAGTAATTTTAGAATTATTTTGATTTTAATCTTCAGTATTTATTGGTCTAATTTTCTAATTTATAATTTCTTTTAGTTTCACATCATACATAGTTTTATTTAAGTTATCTGATTTTACTTTGTATTAATGATGTAATAATCTCCCAATGCAACAAGAATAGTATTTACAAAACTTTTATTTTTGTTGTTTGTATGAATTAAACCAATAGTTTTTATTTATATTGAAATCAATATAATTAATCAGTTAGCAACTTATGCAATTGATTGATTTTCAAGTAATTTTTGAATTTATTTCTCATGATTATTTCAAGAACTTGCTTTAATACCTAATAATAACAATTTTAAAATGTAATACTCCGAAGATGCAGGTTTTAAAAATATTTGTATCTTTAGTATAGTTATTTATTTGTTTAATCAAATTAATAATAATAATTGTATATGACCTTAATTATTACTCAATAATTTGTTTATGATACATTCAAATTAATAACTAAATTAGTATATATGACGGTACATTGTACCGTACCGAATTTGTACCGAGAACCGAGGTACAAAATCTTTTACCGTACCGAACCGTACCGATCTGAAATTGTTGGTACCGCAGACCCCTCATTTTAAAGGCACAAAATGTAAAGATTAGTTTTTATTTTTTATAAAAAAAGTCTAAGATCTCCAGGCTGGATAAGGAAGAGGTTACTGTTTCGTGTTTAACATACCGAGAACCCTCTTGGGTTTATTGGTAACTAGCACTTACTTTGCACCATATTATAAAAAGCGATTACTACCAATTTCCCTGCCCAGTGGCCCTCTAATTTGTTATATTAGCGACTTGGCAGTTGTCTATTTATTATATAATTTTAATGGTGTTTATGAATTTGAACACTGTTAATCCTTATCCTTACTAATATATAAGAATGGGATGGTGTGTGTCTGTCTATCTGCTTTTTGTTCCTCAATCACTCAAAAACTACTGAACCGATTGGCATGACAATTTATAGGAATTTTCCTTATATACCAAATAAACACATAGACCTATCTCCATTTTGAAAATCCTATAGGGCTCTGCCCCACGGGGCTTCCAAGTTCCCATGTATTCCTTATGGACATTCATTTTTTGTTGTGGAGCTGATGAAAAAAACAAACAGCTGATCATGATTCGTAGTAGTTCCACGGGTTAACCACAGAATGCAGCACACACAACTGTTTATAGTTTTTATAAATCAATTGCGGGGCGAAGCCTGCGGGAAACAGCTATAGTTATTTATAATTTGAAAAATACAATGTTTATTATTTAGTAAAACTCTCTTTTTTTATGTTAGCAAGTGAGATCACACTTTCATATTTTTGGTTTAGGTTTTGGTTAGAAAGTAGGGAGTGGAGTCTAAACTTTAGCACCCCACAATTCTGCTACGATAAATCTAAAAAAATGCCACCCTAGAAGCCTGAGAGTAAATTTAATTAAATACCCCAAAAGATATATTTAAACATTTTGAAGTACTTTTGTAAAAGTTGTCTCAGAAATAATATTTAAAGGTGTGAGGAAATATTAAAAATATGATTACCCAAAGTTAATATTGTCTTAGTAGTTGTAACTTGTGTAATATTATTGACAGGCGTCAATGTTCTACACTGGACACAGACTACCATCCAGCTGGTGATCTCCCTCCAGAAGCTGTTTGGCAACACAGTGGATGCAGTGTTGCAGTACTGGCTGAACCGTAAGCTGAGACACGTCTTGGTGCCCCAGCGCATCGCTCATCTCATCAAACTTCTCAAGTGTGAGTTTGGTAACAACTACCAACCGTTTGTTGAATCAACACTAACAAAGTTATTTATTGTATGTAATCCCAGAAACAGTATTAAGAAGAAATATTGATATAATAACCCTTTGTTGGTATTGCAGTACAAATTTTGAGTAAGGGAAATATTGAATTTAATAATTATTATTATAATAATAAATAAATAATGTATTATATATCTTCTGTTGTTAATTCTAACTTACTCAAAATAAAGTAGGGAACAACTGTTATGCTTAAAAATCATATCATCACACTGATGTAGCAGCATTTAACAATGATTATATGATAGTAAACGCAAATAGTACAGGGGGGTCAAGGACAAATGTTGAAGTACGCCAGCTGATAATATTTCTCCATACAACTTCACGATTTTACCAATTCAAACCGCTGATTGTAGTTTCATTGTCTGCGTTTTGACGGGACAAAATGATTATACCCATCTATGTCTTATGTGCTGGTGTCTCACCAAAGCCGCAGCTCGTCAGTGATTAAACTCTGCATTCTGCAACCTATAAATCAAGGCAGATGTTAGCGATCCTGGTGCCTAGTCAAAGAAACCAAAGTGATTGGGTAGATTTGTTTACTTTCGCGCCAATCAACAGTCGCCCAGACTGTTACGTCAGAAGACTGTTTTTACGGACAGGCACCACGAGCGCTAGTGAAGAAACCCATATCCTGCGTGATCGCAATATACTGACCTGCCTGACGATATTTTGCCGATTGTATTATCTCACAAACAACTCTCGTCGTTGAGTGGTAGGATATGAAGGTTATGAGAGTGTTGACGCTTGTCATGTAAAAAAGTATTGCTTAAGCAGTAGATTACAGGTGGTAAAATTCAAATTATTAAATATAAATACCACCGGAGATTTAATTATAATTAATTATTTACATCTTTTATGAAGTCCTAACATGATGTTGACCACAGCAGTTATCGTTGGAAGAGCTGAATAGTATTGAGAGCAAATCGGTACTGAGTAATGAGAACAGACTCCCACTTTCATAAGTCGGATTCAATTCATTTAGTTTTAAAACAAATATTTTACTGTTATTGTGTGACGAAAACCTTTTGATATATTGTGAGTGTTTGAAGAATTTAAGAAAGCTAATTTTAAACGATATGAACAAGTTTTGTCAATAATTAATCAGAGTTGCCCCCAACCGGGAAAACCTGGAAAACCGGGAATCATGCGTGAAGTTTGGTGATCGGGAAAAAATGTGTGGGAATTATGTGGGAGTTTTCGGCTGAACCAGGAATTTTAGGTCGCAATCGTCGGCAGCCGCGTAACGCATTCTAAATAGTAGGCGGAGTTAGCGATGCATTCTCGACTGATGCAACATTGATTATGCGTTCTCGATTGCCGGCGACGTTAGCTATGCGTTCTCAATTGCCGGTGACGTTTTCGATGCCTTCTCAATTTCCAGCGACGTTAGCGATGTGTTCTCGATTGCCAGTGTTAGCGATGCAATCTCAATTGCCAGCGACGTTAGCGATGCAATCTCAATTGCCGGCGACTTTAGCGATGCAATCTCAATTGCCGGCGACGTTAGCAATGCAATCTCAATTGCCGGCGATGTTAGCGATGCAATCTCAATTGCCGGCGACGTTAGCGATGCATTCTCTACTGCCGGCGAAGTTTGTGATTCGTTCTCGATTGCCGACGACGTTTGCGATGCAATCTCAATTGCCGGCGACGTTAGCAATGCAATCTCAATTGCCGGCGACGTTAGCGATGCAATCTCAATTGCCGGCGATGTTAGCGATGCATTCTCTACTGCCGGCGAAGTTTGTGATTCGTTCTCGATTGCCGACGACGTTTGCGATTCGTTTATCTCGATTGCCGGCGACATTAGCGATGCCGGCGACTTTAGCGATGCAATCTCAATTGCCGGCGACGTTAGCAATGCAATCTCAATTGCCGGCGACGTTAGCGATGCAATCTCAATTGCCGGCGACGTTAGCGATGCATTCTCTACTGCCGGCGAAGTTTGTGATTCGTTCTCGATTGCCGACGACGTTTGCGATGCAATCTCAATTGCCGGCGACGTTAGCAATGCAATCTCAATTGCCGGCGACGTTAGCGATGCAATCTCAATTGCCGGCGATGTTAGCGATGCATTCTCTACTGCCGGCGAAGTTTGTGATTCGTTCTCGATTGCCGACGACGTTTGCGATTCGTTTATCTCGATTGCCGGCGACATTAGCGATGCCGGCGACGTTAGCGATGCGTTCGCGATGGTCGGCGACGTTGGTGATTCGTTATCGATTGTGCCGGCGACGTTCAAATCAAATCAAATCAAAATATTCTTTATTCAGAGTCAATACATATACAGTATTTGAATAGAGTCAAAGTTCTAGTCTAAAACTAAAAATTACATTCTTATCAGGTTATATGGAGAGCAAATAAAATATTAATCATAAACATAAATTTAAGTTATTTTGACTGCAAATTTAACAATAAAGAATATATATATATATATATATATATATATATATATATATATATATATATATATATATATATATATATATATATAAACAACTTAATCAGTTACTTAGACCATACATTTACATTGCAATAGCTGACTTAAAATCATTATTATTTAATTTGTATTACTTTATTTACATTTTATTTCATTACATTATTTATTATAACTGAACTCAGGCAATCAGTAGTAGGTCCTAAGGAAATTCTGAAAAAAGAATAAAGTGCCTTATTAGTCAAATATTCTTTGAGTAAGCTTTTAAATTTATTGTAATTTTGTTCTTTTTTGATTGAACCTGGAAGTTGTGTAAACAATTTTTTCCCCATGTACCTTGTTTTGTTTTTATAGAAATTTAGATTGTGTTTATCTAAAATAATTTGATTACGTGTATTATAAGGATGATTCAAGCGAAAAAACACTGCAATGCTCTTTAACATATTTAATTGTTTCAAGGACGTAAAGACTGTAAACTGTTAAGATTTTAAGATCTATAAAAAAGGTTTTTATACTTTCTGTGTTTTTTAAACCTAGCATGATTCGTATTGCTTTTTTTTGTTTTATTAGAATTTTGTCCAAATTATGTTTTGATGTAGCTCCATAGATACAAATTCCATAAGACAGATGTGAGTGTAATAAAGAATAATATATTGTTTTCAATAGTGTGAGGTCAGATATTTTAGACATTTTCCATAGTGCGTATATTCCTGATGACATTTTGTTGACTACATTATCAACATGTTCATCCCACGAGAGTTTTCCATCAACCGCAAGTCCTAAAAATTTAGTTTGATTTGTTTTATTTATTAAGTCATTGCCAACTTTGATTTTTGGATCTAGTGCTGTTTTATTTTGTTTTGTGGAAAAAGATAAAATCATTGATTTGTTTGCATTTAATAAAAGGTTGTTTTGATTTAGAAAATTGTTAATACTCATTAAGTCCGAATTTGCTCTATATTAAAACAGGAATTTCCTTTAACAATCAAATTAGTGTCATCCGCATACAAACACATGGAGCTGGAGCCAACTATTTGTGGCAGACCATCCAGGTAACATAAAAATAGTAATGGCCCTAAAATGGATCCTTGAGGAACTCCATACTTAATCACCTGAGGTTCACAGACATATTTTCTTAGGTAACTACAATAATTTCCCCTTTCCAAATATTTTACTTCAACCCTTTGCTGTCTCCCACTGAGGTAAGAGGAAAACCAAGCACACTCTTTCCCTTGTATGCCTAAGGATTTAAGTTTTTCTATTAAAACAGGATGTGCCACACTATCAAAAGCACGGGAGAGGTCAAGAAAAATACCCACTACCTTCTCACCATTATCAACTGCATCAATTATATTTTCAATAAGCTCAACCCCAGCAGTTACGGTTGACCTCCCCTGCCGAAAGCCATGTTGCTCTTTGTCTAATAGATGATTTGATTCCAAATAATTTATTAATTGGATGTATACAATCCTTTCAAAAATTTTTGAAAAAGATGAGAGAAGTGAAACAGGCCTGTAACAGGTTATATCTTTACAATTACCTTTCTTAAAAATGGGAATAATTTTTGAAATTTTTAACTTATCCGGAAAATATCCTGAAATGAAAGAAGAGTTAATTAAATGGACCAGCGGTTTAAGTAAGAAAGCTGACGATTTCTTTATAAGTGTCATTGGAAAATCGTCCATGCCAGTGGAATATTTATTTTCAAATGAAAAGATTACCTTCAGTAGATCTTGTTTTGAAATTGGAGTGAATCTAAATTTTGCATTAGTTTTCGGAGTGGAAACCACTAACTGTAATGGGGGGATATTTGGGACTACAAGCCTCTCCACTGCGTTGACAAAGAAATCATTAAAGACTTCACTCACTTCCAATGGCTTATTAATTAACCTACCATTGTGGAGCAGACTAATGTTATTTTTTTGGCTCTCTTGTCTCCCTAATTTAGAATTTATTATACTCCAAGTAGCTTTAACCTTGTTTGAAGAATTTTTAATTTTGCCACTAATTTGATTTTTTTTAGTGTTCAATGAAGTCTGATTAAGTATTATTTTTTTCTGTTTTATTTGTTCTTTAATTGCCTGATTTTTTGTTTCCCTAAATAACCATTCCAATTCTACTATTTCAAGTTTCAACTCTCTCAATTCAGTTGTCATCCATTTTTTCTTGGGTTCAGCTTTCTCAGAAATAAACACTCTTCGGAAACACAAATTAAAATAATATCCAAACAGTGAATTAAAAACCTCATACTTGTTTTCAACTGGTGCTTGGTATACCTCAATCCAACTCTCTTTTAAAATTTGCTGAATAAAATTCTCAAAATTAGCTAAACTGAAAACCCTACCTTCTTTTTTGATATTGTTTCTGTGTTTTTTATCTATATTAAATATATCGAGGCATTGTGCATCATGATCAGATACAGCCGTTATCACACCTCTTGCTTCTAATCTATGAGTATTTATATTTGTAATAAAGTTATCTATGGCAGTCTTTGATGTTTTAGTGACCCTGGTTGGAAAATCTATCTTATATTCTAAATTACACATTTCCAGTATGTTTTTAAACTTTAAACGTTAGTGGTGCATTCTCGATTGCCAGCAACGTTAGCGATGCATTCTCAATTGTCGGCTACGTTAGCGATGCGTTCTCGATAGTCGGCGACTTAGTGATGTGGGTGTGAGAGCTATTGTTACCCGGCGACAACTTTACTAGGATTAACTTGTATGTTGTTATAAAAAATGAGTAATAAAAGTGACTCTTTTCAATTTTTGGCAGTCTGGTCAACATTTTGTATTGTTGATATGGAACTCGGTTTCTAATATGTAGTCTTTGGAGTCACTGGATGAAATTGTAAAGCATTAATTGGCTGGGTAGCTTATAGCGGTTCGGGTGGCTGCTTCATAATCAAAGGTTTGTTATCATATTGATCCCTAGCAAAAACCTTGAAAATGTTTGAAAAACTGGATCCACTGTCATAATAACACTTTTTTTTTACTTTACGTTTTTACTTTAGGGAGTAACTAGAATGGGGGTTGAGTCCAAACATACCCTACCAAGAACAGTGAAGAATGCCTTTGTCGTTGATAGACACAAAAATAAAATGAAACTGACTTGTATATACTCTTTTCTTATTCTTTTAATAGAAAGTATCCCAAAGTTAAATGAAATCTTATATAATTTGGTACATACAATCTGTTGCCATAACATTGTTTTTGTTTAGAGAGAAAAATAAAGTTCATTAATATAAATAATTGGCCTAGCTATACCGGTATAACTTACTCATTTTTGGTGGATAGCATACCAAATATGAGAAACTAGCTGTTAGCCGCGTCTTCCCTCACAAACAAAGTTAAACACGTTAAAATATTAACCTAACCAGCACTATCAAGTTTTGTTTTGTTTTACCATATTATTTATTTTTTAGTAACTGACAATCTTAAATATAGCTGGTAATTTTATAAATTATATCCTCCCATAAGATTTGCTTTGGAACTTGAAGGACCCATGTGGTGGAGCCCTAAGGTCGGATGTGAATATTATCAGGTATATATGTTAATGTGATATGTAAACTATGTCCATACAAAATTTTAGCTTAATAGGTCCAGTAGTTTTTGCGTGATGGAACTCTATACATCCATCCAAACAGACATACATGCATACATCCATACTTTCATATTTATAATATTAGTAGGATAACGTTAATACAAATATTAATATACTTGATAAAAAGTTATAATTTTTTTAGTAAATTAGCACATTTATTTATATTGCTATATATTAGTTTATTTATTTATATTGCAAGCCCTTTTCACATATATAAAAAATGCCGCGCAAGTTTACCTGGAGTTTTGAGATTTTGACCTGGAAAACCTGGAATTATGCATGAATTTTGAAATGGAACTTTGGTGGCATATAACTTGGTAGTCTGTTGGTTGATCGTTTTATTGAGCTTGAACTTCTAAGCGAGTAGTTCAGCAGTTATTGTTCGCACGTGATCGTGTAATTGTCATTGTCACTATTAGTCGAACGTGTGAATGTGAGTTACTTAGTATCAGTATTGGATTTATCTTCACTATGGTATCATTGATATGTGGTTTTATGTTTTAGTGGCTAGGCCTAAGAAAACGGTTCAAGTAACTTTTTATTTTAATCTCAAAATGCCTGGGAAAAGTCAGTTTCAAGGTACTTGGATAGAAGAAAACCAGTGGTGTAAGTGGCTTAGAAAAAAGGGAAATTTAACAGCATTTTGTTGTTTTGTAAAAAAGAACTTTTGATGTTTCCAACTCCGGAATAACTGCCATCAAATCTCACGAAAAGGGTAAAAACACCTGCAGTTTGTTTCTAATCCACACAGTGATAATCAGTTGACCTTGCATGCATTCAACCTAAAAGTTCCTACTACCTCAGCACAAATAGACCTGCAATCCAGCAGCCAACATTTAAATGTAGGCCTTTGTCAAAGTTCTAGTTCAATGCAAGTAGGCCAAGGCTTACAATCCTGCAGCCGGGACTGCAGTAGGCCTATAGTAGAATCTTCCACAAATAGGCCTAGGTCAGGGATTGGAAGTTTTGCAAAAAATCTAGGAAACAAGTCTAGTTGAATAAAAAAGAAGTGATGAATAAAAAACATAAATTAGAAAAAGAAAAGCAAGATTTTGAGGGAGAACTAAAACATGTTTTTAAAGTTTTAAATAGGAATTAGTTTTCTTTCTCTGGTGTAGTTGGAGGATAGTTAAAAAAGTGTTAACTGTTATTAGTGTGCCTGTAAAAATATATTTCAATTAGTGTTTTGATTAGGCCTAGTGTTTTTAGCGAATTTCCCCTATAGGGAAGAAGCTATTACCATAGTCGGCATGGTAAGACCTAGGCCCGGGACCATGATTTTGTTTTGAGGTCCCCAGACCCCAAAAATACTATTCGTTAGAAACTGTGTGTATATATATATATGTATATATATATATATATATATATATATATAATATATATATATATATATATATAAATATGTCCGTGGGTGCGATAACTCTCGTAAAAAAGGTCTGATTTTCATAAAAGTTGGTACAATTGTGTAAAGCAGCATTTATGACCTTACATTCAAAAACCAGAGTGATCGCCCCATCCAGAGTGGTATTTTTTTTTTGGGGGGGGGGGTTTGTACCCCAAAAATTGTTTTTTTGAAGTTTTACATATAATATTGATTTAAATCAAATTTTAGTTTTCATCATTGGATTCAACTTAAAAAAAACACACAATTTTGTGTTTTGATCATTTCTCTACGTCAATTGGTTACAGAGATATTGAAAGTGCTAAACACAGTACGTTGTCCTATGTTATTCTTATGGAGAATAAGAAAAAATTTATATCTCGTTTATTTATGAACGTATACTAACGAAACTTGGTTTACAGCTTTACCTGGTTGTGGTCTATTTTTATTAGCACAAAAAAAGCAATTTTTAAGGATTATTCCTGTAGCAGCAAATCTGCATACTCAGCCCCCATGTTATTGTTATGGAGAATAAGTAAAATGTAATGTCTCCCTTAATTATGAACATAAATCAATAAAACTTAGTATGTGGCTTCACCTAGTTGAGTTATATTGATGTTCACATAAAAACCCATTTTTTGTGTGCCTTTTTGCAGCAAACCTGCACACTCATCCCCCATGGTATTCTTATAGAGAATAATTAAAATTGTATAAATCGCTTATTTATGAATGCATATTGATCAAACTTGATATGTGGCTTCACTTAGTTGAATTATATTTATATTTGCATAAACACCAATTGTTTGTGATCCTTGTTTCAGCAAACCTACGTACTCATCCCCAATGTTATTCTTATGGAGAATAATTAAAATTGTATATATCGCTTATTTATGAATATATTTTATGCAATTTGGTATGCGGCTTTATGTGGTATTAAAACATATATTATGCATTGGAAATTCGCTGAGTATGCAGGTTTGCTGCGACGGGGGTATCTACATAAACTAAGATTTATTGTGCTTGTGTTTTTGTCCATAACATGGAACGGATACAAGGTATGTGAGTCACTCGTACATTAAGGAAGAACCACTGCAGTGAAATATCCCTTAACTTCGCCTGTTTTCTTTTTAATTTTATATTTAGGGTAGACCTTAACATTCTTGTGCTGATTTCATATTAATGATTACTAAAGTAGACTTGGGACTAAGCATCCAATACTGAATATATAATCAACAGTGGTTGTTATTAGTTTGAAGTTTTGTACTATCGTGAGCTATATTAGATTTTTTAAATAAAACAAAACCCTAAGGTTTCATTCTGAGGTCACTGATTTTTAATGATAAAAGTCACCAAAGTCCCCAAAAAGATCCCGATTTTTATTTTAGGGAGCTGGTAGACACCCTGCGTTGAGCTACAGCTGAAGGAGAAGGGCGAGTGGAGCCGCCCCATGTACCAGAGCCTGTACCTGGCCACCCAGTCGCCCCCTCACCAAACATGTACGAACCTTGGTTTTACAGGGGCGATATTCGAGTCGAGAGGCAAGTCTGACCGGGCCCAGGTGGCACGAGCCGTTGAGCTGCAGCTGAAGGAGAAGGGCGAGTGGAGCCGCCCCGTGTACCAGGGCCTGTACCTGGCCACCCAGTCGCCCCTCCTCAACAAACATGTACGAATCTCGGGGTGAACATTATCTTTTGCTAAAATTAAATCGTTTTCATGAGGAAAATTAAATTTTGGTTGACTGCATAACCATACTCTCTAATTTAATAAGTAATAGATCTAAGGTAAATTCTACCAAAGAGATTCTTGATAAATCATAGCTTTTGTTAACCCTTCCCAAGCGGCGACTGCGGGGCGAAGCCCGACTCAGTACGCCAAACATTTAAACAAACTGATAAATAAATAGATTACGCTATAAATTTAATTAAACAAATTGATAATAAACAAGATTTTGAATAATTTATATTTTTCCACATCTATCTACTGATTAAAATAAATTATTTCATGATAAAAATAATTTTGTTTAAAGTTTTATGATCAAAATTAGTGCTGCGTTTATACAGTCAATCATTCACTATGAACATAATTTTGAAAAATAATTCGTCACAGTCTAATGCACAGAAATCATTGTGCAAAACATCATTAGCTTGTATATCGTGTGATGTACATATCAGCATGTAAACCATTGTTTGAACATACAAAAAATTTCCGTGCACGAGACAATAACAAAAGATTGCATCAGTCAGCCAGTTTATGACAGCTGTTGCGAGAACAGCGTTGTCAACTCACCGAATGGAAGTGTACAACTGAAATAAATCAACAATAAACTAATGGCTTAAAGTAACTGTAATTAACACAAAAACATCTTTACTATACCCAAATTATATTTACATGTTTGGCGTATATATTCATCATACGCTTGTAAGTTTCAAACTGAGTCGGGTATATATGTCCAATGTTTGCAAATGAATATTATCGTTAGCGTATACACTAGAGATTTACAGTCTTGTGTGATCTTGTTGTACTATGGGTCAATGTAGAAAATTAGTTAAGTATTGTGCCAATAAAGTATTTAACTATGTTGTTATTTTGCAGCTCTTTTATTGCCTATTGGATGAATTAATTGAAGAATTGTTCCCTGAGCTGAAACCCATATCTAAAGAAGAAATCAGGTTTGTATCGAAATGACAATATAATTTAGTGTTCCTTTGTAGGTACGGTAGGCTAAATACATTAAGCACCATATAACCAGTAATTGGTAAGCCTCACTTCTAAAACTTTCTTAACATATTTGCCTTTAATTTCAACCCCCTAAACTTGTATGTGAAGAAGAACTTTTTGTTTGTAAAATATTCGTCTTTAGGGATCTGGTCCATAAACAATTTGAAAGTTCCAATTTTGTCCAATGGATATTTGATTTAACTGATTGATTAATAAATCTCAAGTTAACCCTTTGAGTGCCGCAGCATCATGGCCATTTCTTATGCATAAATTGCCGGGCTAATTTCAATGGAAAATGTAGTAGTTTACATAAAATATCATATAAAATACAATTTTAGAGGTATCCATATAATTTTTTATTTATTTTGTTTATGAATAAATTCTCTATGAAATAGTATAAAGTAACTGTAATCATAAAATAAATTGGGACTTAAAATTTTTTTTTATATAAAACAAATTAATTTTTTTTTTCAAATTTGACTTACATAAATTATGCTAAAAAATTTCATTTCATATTTTTCAACCCAATAGGCAGAAAGAGCAGAAAATGCTGATCAAAACTGATGGGTAAATCATCAATATCAGTTAATGTTTGCAAAAAAAAAAAATTAAAATATGTTACAATTCAAAAAAAGTTCTAGGCCTAGGCTATGTGGTTACCAAGCAACGTTGAAGTTCAATTTTGTAATATAAACAAATATTATCTTTTAGTTTGATGTCAGAAACATGTTTATTATTACTAGTATTAGGCCTACCAAAATAAATGAAATGCACAATAAACTAGAAAACAAAAGATGTATGTGTATCTTTTACTTTCACAAAAACTTAGTATCTACGACAATGACACTGTTTCCAAGATCATGTTTAAACTAATTCCCAAAGGTTACTCAGGTTTGTTTCTATCTATTCTGCTACTTATCTTTATTTCATACGTAAATAGGAAGTAAAAACCACTAAAATATAACTTCAATAACAATAATATAAGTGATATTTACGTCTTTTTCCGATTTAACATTAAACAACAACAAACGGACGACATCTGCGACAGAGATGACTAAATCAGGGTCTGCTAACAGACCAAAGGCAAAAAAATTGCTATAGATCTGATAGCTGGAAGCTTCTGGACCAAAACAAAATACTTCGAAAGCCAGTGCCTTGTTTTGATATGAAGTACTACGTAAAATACCGAGAGTCGCTGTCAGTGACGCTTGGCAATTTATGCATAAACACATCGCGTCACTGTGAGCGACGCTGTGGCACTTAAAGGGTTAAAATACTCCTGTTGCAGCAAAACTGCGTACCTTGCCAATTTAAAATCCAATTATATATATACCTCACTACCACACCTTACTATGAAGCACCTTACTCAGTTTTCAATTCAATTCAAAACATCTTTATTCGTTTGTAGTAATACATAAATACATGAATAGTGTCTTATTTCAGTATTGAATAATTTTAAACAAGTTTAAACAAGTGCGTAGGTCTTAGAATTTAATATAGTAATGAAAACTACAGCTCTTCGAAAGAATACATAGCTTTGTTGATGAGATACTGCTTTAATTTAATTTTGAATCTTTTATTTGAGACCTCATCTGTGATATCTTTTGGAATTTTATTGTACAATTTGGAACCAGCATATTTAGGTTTTTTTTTTGAAAAGTTGCAGAGTATGAGAGCTTATTGCGAGGCGTCCCCGATTTCTGGTGTTATGTTCATGATTATTACCAACCAGCTCTATTTCCTGAAATCTATTTCTTACGGATGAAACTGTTTCAAAAACATATATTCCATAAACTGTCATGATGTTTTCTGATTTGAAATTTTCCTTAACTGAAGTTCTGGGTTTTAAGTTACAAATTATTCTTATAGCTTTTTTTTTGTATTGGTATCAAAATGGCATTTAAATTATTTTTAGTTGTTGCACCATACAGTGATATCCCAAAAGATATCACTGAATGGATGTAAGAAATATATAGTCAAAGAAAAAGTGATATATGTATATATATGATATATATATATATATATCATATCATATCATATATATATATATATATATATATATATATATATATATGAATATATGTAAGAAAAGTTTGATCAAAATATAGTCATAAATAAGCCAGAAAATAAGGTGAGCCGTTACAGTACTGATAAAACTGACTTGCAAGGACTAGTGTTCAAACCAAAACAGCCGCTGCCATGTGACTAACCATATTTACACCTTGAAGCCCCTTCCTAAATTATTTGGTGTTGTAGTGATGTCATGACGATCATTTTTACTCATAACTTATCGAAACTGATAAAATGTGTACCTTTTATGAACTCAGAAGTAGAGGTGTGTGGATATCTGAAATGCCGGTTCGGTTTCGGATCGGATCGGATATCCGAATTCGATATCCGATAAGGTCTAGTACAAAACCGACTTATTCGGATAGACTGTATATCTGGGGATAAAAAGCCAGAAACGAAACAATAAATATGATTGGAACAGTAATAAACGTTTTGACTCTTGACGACGTCTTTCAAGGTAACATGACGCAATTCCTGTAGCTTTGAATGTTTTTAGGACGTAACTCGTATCAATTAATCGATACGATATTTGTGTAGTCATGTATCGTATCGCGATACACGGCCGGATCGTACATCATTTTAGCAAAGAAAGAATGAATGCGGTTGGTAAAGAGAAATGTGTGATAGCAAATGTTTTTGATAGTAAACAACTGCAAATTTATGCAATATTGCAACATTGCAACTCGATGTCGATTCACGATTCACGAGATAGACGCAGACAACGAGACAACAGGGTAGATTACTGGCGATAATTTTTCATCGATAGTCGATTTCCGATACTATCAACTTCTTACGAATGCAATGAGCAAGCTCTCGTAGAGTAAGCTGTAATTGTAAAGTTGCATTATGCAAACGTAAATATTAATGTATGGAATTTAAAATTACTGCTACTGATATTTTCTTTCCATTCAATACAATTAAAAACACTAAATACAATATTGCTGACTTGCGCAAAACGAATTGCATAGCTTTCTCCACGGCAAAGTTTCCCGGTATGATCAACGAGCTTAATCCATCTAGAACTCTTATACTCCAAGAAAAGACTTCACTTTTTTACCCCAGTGAGCTCTATGGAGAGACTGCTGCTGGTTGGATTTTCATGCAATCATTGGCAGCATTTTTCCCCTCTACAGTAACAACATTACTACACGAACAGAAACCAGAAAAAAAATCAGAACTCTTTATTGTCTTTCAGCAATCACAAACATGCAATAGACAACGTCAATGACGATCATAACAATAATCATGATGTATTGAACTGGTACAATATAAAATTATAGGAACATATGGCACGTTGTACATGGTGTTCGTTGTGTTATGTTGGTACTGTAGACGGGAAATATTGTGCTTCCAGCTGATTTCCATGGCACGCTTTTTCGTAAAAAAATTCATGGTAGTAGTCTCTCCAGATTGTGTAGAGCTCACTGGTTTACCCCCGTACGAGAACTCTAGATATATTAAGCTCGTCGAGTATCTTTACGACGACGCAAAGCAGCGATGAACTGACGACGTGACGGATTCAAGAAGGCATCGCTTAGTTATCTATTGTTTATTTATACAGATTTCATCGTTCGGATATTATTTGATTTTGTTAAATTCATGTCCTTAAAATGGAACTGAAAAGGAAGAAAAGCATGATATGTAAATTCTTTAAAAAGAAGGAAGCCGATAGTGAAGTTGCTGAATGTTTTCAAATTTAAGCTGACACTTTGTAGTCTGTTTAAATTAAGGTGACAAACTAGGTTAAAAAACGTTTATAATCTGTAGTAAACAGAATTTCATAGTCTGTTTAAATTAAGGTGACAAACTAGGTTAAAAAACGTTTATAATCTGTAGTAAACAGAATTTCAATCTGTAGTAAACAAAATAAATTTGAACTAGGCCTAGCGAGAAAAACCAAAAATCAAAGGAAATTCTTTGGTCATGGATGTTTTTGGGTAACTCATACAGAGATGAAGCCCTATACTGATTCATTGTTTCAGAAGGGTCTGATTGCCTATGTCGTGCTAGGCCTTTAGTATGTTGTAATGTCTGCTATCAACATCGGTGATTCCGGTCTTTTAATTAGGCTGTAATCAGATTAAAATGTTTCCTTGTTGTTTCTCTTGCCTGACCATATGTTTATGTTTGTTTTTTACTAGGCCTACAAGGATTAATTATAGTCAAGGTGCCATTACATAATTTGAGCAGCCTAACCTAGGCCTACTGTTATTGAATTGCCTATATAACTTATACCATATAACCAGTAAATATATTTCTTGCATTTTTCAATGCAGAGAAGATAATATTCTTGAGTATGTACAGAGGTTGGTATATTGCTCCTCCAATTAGACACCCTATTGGGTGAGGTTACATGTATTACAGTCTTCAGTTACTCAGAAAGATACCGAATGTTTCGTAAACCATGTTATGTATAAATAATAATTCTGCTGGATAGGTAAAATGTCAGATCCCCAGGAATATCATTTTGACCCAAGTTTATAATGTTAGTTGTCCATATTAATGTCAAATACTATTTATCAATCATAAACAAAGCCTATTAATTATTTTCAGATCATAAAAAACATATTTATTATTGTATAGCCTAATTATTACATATAGATAGCCTAATTATTAAATGTATAAAGCTTATAATTAGGGGTGTGCGAGTAGTGATTTTTTGAATCGAGTGGAGTCGAGTAGAGTAGTGCCAATTATTTTCAAATTTTGAGTATTTTCGAGTGAGTATTTGCCATCAGTTGGTAGTTTCAAATAGTGTAATGGAGTTTAGATAACACTTCATATTTCATAATCTAAACATGGATTCTAACTAATACATGAGTAGCAAATAGCAATACAAAGTTTTGGCCAGTACAATCAAACTGGATTTTGTATTGAGAAACAAAACACAGTTTGACATTCGTTTCCGGCCGATACAACACAGTCCGGTTGTCATTTGGCCAATATCACCTGGTCCAGACATCTTTTATAATCAATAATAGATGATGAAATTGCTAGTTACGGCCGATATTAAGTGTCGATAATGTATACCGTCGTCATTTTCGGCCGATATTATGTTTTCCGTTGTCATTTTTGGCCGAAATAACGCGGCCCGATCGTCGTTTTTGGGTGATTTTACGTTATACGTTCGCCTTTTGAGGCCATTACCACGCGATTTGGCCGGTCGCATTCATTAGCGATCGTCCTGAAATCGGTGTGAAATACTCGCTCGAACTTTCGAGTATTTTTTAAAACTTCGAGTCGAGTTCGAGTATTAAAGTACTCGGCCGAAAACTCAAAGTTTCGAGTACTCGCACACCCCTACCTATAATTAACCCCAAGCTGTTTCAAATGCCTAACTAAATTATAATATAAAACTTCTAAATTGATCTCATTAAATATATAGATATGTGTATGTGAAAGTGTTATGGCTGGCAAGTGCCCAAAGTGCAAAAGTGTATGTATAACCCAGGAAGTGCATGATGCTTTGTGAACCCCAAATTGTTGCAACAGAGGTAAGTTTCTTGACCAGGACACTTGAAGAGATGAAGGCCTAGTGTTAACAGCTAAAGAGGGCCTTGTCCCTGTTTTCTCCCATTTTAAAAAGGTTTTTTTTCGGCCAACTGAGCCAAAATATTTTACAAAGCAGCCAGTTACAGAGCAATCCCTATTTTAAAAGGCCATTTTAAGACATTTTAGCTCTGTAGCAGGAAGAGAAGTTTAAATATTAGTAAGACCTCTCCATTTTGACACCACCATTAGTGATAGCCTACTTGAACATTAAATAGGCAAAAAGAAATCAATTATTCTAAAACCTACTAACCAGTAATTAGGGGTGTGCGAGTAGTGATTTTTTTATTCAAGTCGAGTAATGCAAATTTGTTCGAGTTTCAAGTATTTTCGAGCGAGTATTTGCCATCAGATGGTAGTTTTAAAATAGTGTAATGGGATTTGGACACCACTCTGGATTTGATAATGTAAAAATGGTTTCTAACTAATACATGAGTAGCAATACCAAGTTTTGGCCAGAACAATCAAACTGGATTATATATTGACAAACAAAACACGGTTTGACATTTGCTTCCGCCCGATAAAACACGGTCCGGTTGTCATTTGGCCAATATCACCTGCTTATAGCTTATAATCAATATTAGATGACGAAATCGTTAGTTACGGCCGATATTAAGTGGCCCAGTTGCCACTTTTGCCGATATTATGTATACCGTCATCATTTACGGCCAAAATTAGGCGGCCCGATCGTCATTTTCGGCCGATTCTTCGTAACTATGCGTTACTATGCGGCCGTTACTGAGCGTTTTGGCTGGTCGCTATCGTTAGCGATCGCCTGGAAATTGGCGGGAAATACTCGCTCGAACTTTCGAGTATTTTTCAAAAACTTTGAGTCGAGTTTGAGTATTAAAATACTCGGCCGAAATCTCGAAGTTTCGAGTACTCGCACACCTCTACCAGTAATTAATGTGAACACCTATATTTGAGAACTTTCTTTTATTAACTTCCCTTCAAGAACTTTTATTAATTAACAACAGTGAACTTTGTAACCTTTAAAAAACAACCTCAAGAGTAATGTAAACCATCAACAATGACTGTTAGGACCACATGAGATCATAATTGGCTGGAGTATATATTTTAATTATCACTAAATTTTGATTTTTGGTCTATTATATTTGAATCCTGAATATTATGTGTTTATCAATGATGTCATTTATTTATCTGGCATGAAATCCCGACCTGAGATTAAGAACTCTGTAAATCTACCCACCATTTGTCAAGCTGGAGCATATTTTCTGTGAAGTAAAATCAATTAAGACCTTCCCCATTATTGTAAACCTATTTTGTGAATCCCTTTCTTTTAGTCTATGAGAGATTTCAATTTATGTATTTTAGTAATAAACCCTCTTTGGTCATTTTAAAACCAATTTTATTATTTCAAAAGTAGCCTAGTTAAGAATTTATTCATAAGAGGATTAGCCTTTTTAATTTGTGGCAGAACCAACCTGATAGGACAGTTGTATCGTGTAAACAAACCCAGTTCAGAATAGTAAAAGTTAGTTAAAGATAATTTGTAAACACCTAAAAGTATTCAGATTAATTTGTTTTTAAGTATTTTCCAATTTGGCGCACAACGCAGCGGCTGGATAATTACATGGCATTCATCGTATTTGAAACAGCTTAATTATATCTGTCAGATCCGACATTAATTCAGTAATTCATTAATTCAAATCTGACGTTAATTCAGTTAAATCCGAGATAACACAAAAAACTAATCCAGCCACCTAACATTCAAATCAGACATCGAATCTAGCCACTTAACACTAAAATCGGAAATCCAGGAATGTAAAGATTCAATTACTAAAGTCCAAATAAATTAAATCACCAAATCCCAAGAAGCCTTTCGTGAAGAACTAAACCAAATTAAATCTAGCCAGCAAACCCACGGCCTAGAAATAAAAAAATAAAAACCAACATAACCGAGATGCTTCTCGAACAAACTAATAATATTAAAACCGATTTAGCTCGTGACCTTGAAGAACAACGCCACGATCAGAAAACCAGAAAACTTCCCACGACTTTGAGACTAATTTAAATGAATCCTGTCAAACAATATGAAAACAAATAGTTGATCTAAATGTTAAACAACTAAAACGGCTAAACGAAGTCGAGAGTAACATAAATGACAGCATCCGACCACAAGTTGAATCCAACCGAAACAAAGTCGCTAAACACAACACCAAGATAAATTCCCTCACTACTTGCAACAGTTCATAAATTATGTTGACAAACATTAAATAATATAAAGCAAATTTATTAACAATTTTAACAATTTACATCTTCTTGATCAATTCAAGTTGCTAAAAACAAAGACTACTAAATTTCACATATTTGATTTTGGCCATTAAGTAGGCCTATAGGAATAATATGTAATGAGGTATAAACCCTGGATAGACCTATATAAAAAGTTAATATGCCCTCATGAGAACTCAATTAGGTCCATATATAATTATTGTGTGTATATAAAACTATCTTTATGAGCCTGTTCATATAATATATATGCACCAATCATCTCATATAAAATATTCCATAACCTTGTCCAATAATCGTATAAACTACTTCAAACACAAATATAAATGAAATCTGACCTTAAATGATTACCAAGCTAAAATTTTATATAATAATCTCAGTGGAAATTTAAAGTGAAAGTGTCAAGAGTGCTGGAAGCCTCAAGAAAGAAGATTACCTGTGAGTGTATTGTTGTATGGGAGATGACCACAACTCTCTCTCTCTTCTAAAATGACTGGTCTATGTGTTATAAGCTGAAAAGTGAGCCTCGTCTCAAAATTAACAAAATTCCCTTTAAATAAGTTCATTGGACACTAAAAGTCCAACCTTTTTAATAGGAGAAGAGCTAAAACCATATAGATTATCTTTTTTGTTTGTTATTAGGCCAAGAAAAATGGTTTTAGTGAAGAAATGATGCAGAAACCACACCCAAGCTTATCTTGAACCTACAGACTAAATTACTTCAGTCAGAGTTAGGGTGGATCGAGCAGCCTTAACTACTGATTCTGTCAATAAACATTCGTTAAATAGTCAATTTTAATCCAAATTCAGGAGGAAGAGAACTTGGCAATCAAATTTTATAGCATCAGTGAAACCAGAACAGAACACTTTAGACCTAAATCATTCAAAATCATGGCCGCCGTTATGTTTGGGGACGCCAAGCTAACTTAAATTCTTTGAACATCAGACTAAATTATATATTACAGTCATACGATCAGATTCAAATTTTAAAAATGAAGAAAATCAGTTTTTAAAATCTTAGCAAAAATCTAGTAAAGAGAGAGTCACCACCACGAATCCTCCCAAACGCCCTGAGACCAAAGAAACTTTATTCTCACTGTTAGAGTTAAGCCGAGGACATTTAATATTATTGTAAACAGTAATATTTCATAAATCAATGTAATACCTTATCCCCACCTTTTGTATTTTATATTTGTTAGTCCCCTGAGAATTTTATATACTGAAATGTAAATTTTGTGAAATAAATGTGTGATTTTGTTAGTTGTGGCAGCTAGTTCGTTATTTCCAACAGAAGTAGCCATCTTGTTTTTTTGTTATCTTAGAAAGTAGAAGCGTCAGACGCCACAGAGTATTTAGGCTGTCAATACAAGAACCAAAATCAATAGGAATAAGTAGGTATCGATATATTTAATAGCAGAGAACAATATATGTTACAAGTGTGAATATAGTAAATAGTAAAAACAAACAGTAAATAAAGAAGTGAGGTGGAGGTGAGGGTATTTCATACTAAAGTAGAGACATTCGAGATGAAACTAAATCAACCCAACCTACAATTCTCATCAATAATCCAAGTTAGCTGCAACGGAAGCACAAACACAACTCCCAAATATGCAATTCCTAAATTTTATGGCAGATCACAAGACATTGTAGAGCAATGCCTAGAAGAACATGCCTCTCGCTGGTTCTATCTCATAAAAAACAACATCCAAGAGTGGTCCGATTTCGAACAAGCGTTCCTAACCCGGCATTTTAACCGAGACATACAATGTGGTTTCCGTGAAAAAATTGAGACAGAGCGTTACAGACCCAACGGCTGAACAGTGATCTTGCTGAATTCACTAACACCTAAAATGAAAGAAGACGAAATTGTATCCTTGTTGTCTGAACATTTTTCGTAATTGATTCAAGACGCCCGCCATGTGCAAGAATTCGAAGCGTTACTACAACGAGAAGACATTAAAGACACCCATCGACACACTCGCAGTCCCCAGCAAAACAACCGTCACCATGAACAACACAACCATAGGAGCAATACACAACACAATACCCAACACGATTCTCGCCAAGAAGTCAACTTCAACACCTGTCGTCCGAAATACGAACGAGACAACCATCGACAACCACAGTCCTATAACCAACCACCACACTATAATAATCCACAACACAAACAAAGTAACAGAAACCATAATAATACCTACCACTCTAACAGATATCAGAATAACTACCGGCCTAATAATAACTACAACCAACACAACAATGTTCAGCACGCTCAACAAATGAGGAATAACAATTTATATCAGCCCGGAAAACAGTATCCCACACACGAAAAATATCAGATTTACGCCGCATTACTTGAAGATGGTAGTAAATCACCCAAAGGTTCGTCACCGACGACTAATGTCGATACTTTAAACTCCTCAAACTCCGAGGTTTGAGTTTCAGATTCGAACCTCGGACTAAATTGGCCAGATAATAATGAACCCAATTCTCATAATAATGTATATATAAACGATTTAAACCTCACAGTTAGTAATATTTGTTGCGATAAAGATTTCCTAATTTGCGATCTGAAGATGTAGATCAAAATATTATCACTAGAGCAAGCCAACAAATAAAATGTCCAGAAGTTGCAATCAAAATAAATAATATACAAAACAATGCATTAGTCGATACCGGCTCAAGTATAATGTGTTCATAACAATGGTTTCATGATAATAAAGCTAAAATCACAAAAGGGCACAAACTTAAGCTATCCGAACTGAAGCTGAACTGAACTAAATTCGCACACCTCTACTCAAAAGCGAATAATGTAAACTGCCATCTAAAATGGAGGAAAATCCAATATGGTGCAAAACATACCTCACCAATAAAAATTTTGTGGAATTCGGTTGTGTTAATTTATTTAATAATATCAACATGCATAAGACTCATAAGGTATGGATAGTATGACTGTGATTTTGTTATCATAACGAATAAAAAACCTACTGTGATTTTGATCCCATAAAGAATAAAATAACTATGATGATGAAAAATGTGTTTCTAAGGAATGTATAAAAATAAAACATTTTTATGAAAGCTTGTTCTATATTACGACTTTGTTTCAGCAACATGGAATAGGAACTCTTGCTCCAGTGGGTGCAGTGTCCCGATGACAACCAGGGAGTGGAGGGGAGGCCCGAGGTCCAGGTCGGGGAAGGAGCAGAGAGGTCCGTAGCAGATGCGCTGGTCCGGCGCGCCCACCCTCGCCACCCCCACACACTCCGTCATCTCCGTCAGCTCTGTAACACGAACACACGAGTCGTACTTACTGTCAATAAACTGTGATATCTAGGTCTGTCTGTGTATCTAGTCCACTGTTAAGGCTTTCAACTAAGGTTGGAATTGAGGTTATAATGACACGGCTTAGGTTAGAGTGGATAGAGGAAGGGTTGGCATTGAAGTTACCATGAAGAGAAAAGGCAAAAAATGTTCATATAGAAAATGCTAGGGGTGTATAATGTTCAGATCCCCGAAGTCAGATCCTGGATATAGCCCTCACCCACCAACAAATTTGTATTTTATAAAATTTTTTTTCTCTGAGATTTATCAACTTACCACTAGACTAATATATATTTCCACCAACATCGATTATTTTTTTGATGAAGCTACTAGATAGTGTAATAACCATGAGGTAGATGTATTTATATCGTCATTTATTAAGATTTGGCTCAGTTAGATACTCGGAACAAAGAAAAAGATTCTGTTTAACACCCGTTTTACTGAACGTTAAAATATAACGATATAATCATACAACACAAGACTAAATGATTACAAGAATATGTTTATAAACAGTTTTGAGTGATAGTATTAGCTATGACATGTTAAGAATAATCACAAATAATAAACAGTATTAAACACTGCCACTTCTTTTTTCTATTTCAAACCATTATTAACTACCAATTTTTGCTGTGTGGATTTGTTTTAACGAATTTCCCCTATAGGAAAGAAGCTATTACCGTAGTTGGCATGGTAATACCTAGGCCCGGGACCATGATAACTTTTCGTTTTGAGGTCCCCAGACCCCAAAAACACCATTCGTTCGAAACTGTATTATATATATATATGTGTGTGTGTGTGTGTGTCCATGGGTGCGATAACTATCGTAAAAATGATCCGATTTTGATAAAATTTGGTACAAACGTGTAAAGCATTATTTATGACTAAGTTCGAAAACCAGACAGATCGACCCATCCAAAGTGGTATTTTGGGGGGTTTTGTACCCCAAAAGTGGGTTTTTAGCGAATTTCCCCTATAGGGAAGAAGCTATTACCGTAGGTCTCATGGTAAGACTTAAGCCCAAGACCATGATAACTTTTCATTTTGAGATCCCCAGATGCCAAAAACACCATTCGTTCAAATTTATATATATCTATATATATATATATATGTCCGTGAATGCGATAACTTGAGTAACAAACGTCCGATTTCGATGAAATTTGGCTCAAATGTGTAAAGTAACATTTATGACTTTAAGTTCGAAAACCAGAAAAATCGAGCTATGGGAAGGGGGGTTTATGGGGGTTTTAAATTTTCCAAAAATCAGTTTTTTGCATTTTTTACCCTAAAATTTTTAAAACACTTAATTTTGGTTTAGACCATGTTATAGAGGTTAAAAAAACAAATAATATGGTATTTTGAATTATTAAGCTAGGTTAAGTGGTTGCGGAGAAAATCCAAAAAAACCTGCTCATAAAATCTCCTATGTTAATCTTATGGGAAAAAGATTTTTGGCTTTTCCTAAGTTAATTTTAATGTAAACTTCACATTTGCTTTTACCAATCAACTCAGCTCCACAAAACAATCATTTTGGTGTTTAAATTGTGATTCTACGTCCAACTGTTGCAGAGATATTCAAAGTGCTAAACACAGTACGTTGTCCAATGTTATCCTTATGGAGAATAAATAAAATTTGATATCTCCATTATTAATGAATGTATATTGATGAAACTTGGCACGTGCGGTTAGATAGTACTGGTATATTGATATTTGCACAAAAAATTGATTTTTTGTTGATTATCCCCGTAGCAGCAAACCTGCGTACTCAGCCCCCATGTTATTCTTATGGAGAATAAGTAAAATGTAATGACTCCCTTAATTATGAACATAAATTAATAAAACTTGGTATGTGGCTTCACCATGTTGAGCTATATTGATATTTGCATAAAAACCAATTTTTTTAGTTTCTTGTTGCAGCAAACCTGCTTACTCATCTCCCATGTTATTCTTATGGAGAATAATTAAAATGTTATATAGTGCTTACTTATGATTGAATATTGATTAAACTTGGTATGTGGCTTCACCTAGTTAAATTATATTTATATTTACATAAAAACCAATTGTTTGTGTTCCTTGTTTCAGCAAACCTATGTACTCATCACCAATGCTATTCTTATGGAGAATAATTAAAATTGTATACATCGCTTATTAATGAATATAATTTTATGAAACTTGGTATGCGGCTTTATATGGTATTAAGATATATATTATGCATTGGAAATTCGCTGAGTACGCAGGTTTGCTGCGACGGGGGTATTTGAGGTTTTTACATATGTAATATTTTAAAAAGTCAAATTTTAGTTTCACCATTGGATTCAGCTTAAAAAAACGCACAATTTGGTGTTTTGATCATTTTTCTACATCAGTTGGTTACAGAGATATTGAAAGTGTTAAAGACAGTACATTGTCCAATGCTATTCTAATGGAGGATAAGAAAAAAATTATAGCTCGCTTATTTTTGAACATATACTAACAAAACTTGGGATACGGCTTCATATGGTTGTGGTCCATTGTTATTTTCACAAAAAACTCAATTTTTACTAATAATTCCCGTAGCAGCAAACCTGCGTCCTCAGCCCCATGTTATTCTTATGGAGAATAAGTAAAATGTAATGTATCCCTTAATTATGAACATAAATTAATAAAACTTGGTATGTTGGTTCACCTAGTTGAGTTCTATTGATATTTGCATAAAAACCCATTTTTTGTGTTCCTTATTGCAGCAAACCTGCATACTCATCTCCTATGTTATTCTTATGGAGAATAATCAAAATGGTATTTGGTATGTTGGTTCACCTAGTTGAGTTCTATTGATATTTGCATAAAAATCCATTTTTTGTGTTCCTAACTGCAGCAGACCTGCGTACGCATCTCCCATGTTATTCTTATAGAGAATAATCAAAATGGTTTATATTGCTTATTTATGAATTTATATTGATGAAACTTGGTATGTGGCTTCACCTAGTTGTGTAATATTGATATTTACAAGAAACCCCATATTTGTTGTTTCCTGCGTACTCATCCCCAATGTTATTCTAATGGGGAATAATTCAAATTTGATATATCGCTTTTTTGTGAATATATTTTTATGAAACTTGGTATGCGGCTTTATGTGGTATTAAGACTTATATTTTGCATTGAAAATTCGCTGAGTACGCAGGTTTGCTGTGACGGGGGTATTTTGTTTTCTTTTAGTCTATTTGAAAGCAGCGTTGCTTATTTTAGCCTTTCTTTAACTGAAGGGTTTTTATTAGCTATTAAAAGAAGGTAAAATCACTGTATTTATCCGCCAGTTATTTGTGGTATTTAGTAACCTCTGCAAAAAGCTAAATTTTGAATTATTTTTCCTCCAATCCTTATAGTTGATTGGCTACAAATAATGAACTGACAAAGCAGCAAGTACTGGCAAAGCAGAATAGTTTTCTTCAACAGTCTTACAGAAAAGAAATATATTTAAAAAGGACATATGTTACAAAAGCAGTACCCAATGGGATATTTTAGTTGTAAAAATAAGTTTGAGTGCTAGCACTGACCTGAGATATCGTCGCCAGAGCCTCGGCTTGAAACTATCTGCAAGAGTTGGGTCGCCGCCTCACTGACCGACATAAATCTTGGAGGTTCATATTCTCGCTTTTTCCTCATCAGACTTTCAACTGTCGGCTCTTTGACACGGATATCTGTGTGATTAAACTTTGTTAGGCTTTGTATATAACTTAGATTACAAAAATATATAATTAAAGCAAACATGAATAGAACAGTGATAACAACTACTCAAAACCAACAAAAATGCCACAAAAACATATGAATCTTGAATTCTTACCTAACAAACAAAGAGTGTGGAGACCCCGACTTTTGTTGCTGCAGATCTTACTATAGAAACTATCAGGCTGCCATGACTCAGTCCAGTAAGGTATAGAGACTGTTTCCCCAAAATTGTACAACTGGAAAAATGTTTGTTTTAAAATTGCTTAAAGACAATAAAAATAAAATGTAGGAAATGTAAAGACATTTAATTTAACATCACTTACGATCAAAATCCAACTTCCTTAACCCTTTCAGTGCTATGCTCATAAATAGAGTGGTTGAATCTGTGTTTTATTATCAAGCCTCGAAATATAAAAGGCCTGAACATTATAAACTCAAAACACATACTTCTAGTGAACACACGGACAGTAAGGAAAGGTAACAAGCAGCAAAACACCAAATCAGTTGTGCAACTCACAAACAATCCACACATCCTCCTACCTCCCATTAACATATGGTGTGCTGTATGATAACTTGTGTACAGATTTCCAATCGTGATGTAATTCAGTACAAATATGTAAAACAACGTTTATCACTTTAAGTTTAAAAACCAGACAGGCCTAGATAACCCTATCTGGAGGAGGATTTTGTATCTGCCAAATGAGGATTTTGAACTCAGGATTTACTAAAATACAAACTTTTAGTTTGCACTATTGGAATAAGCAATAAAAACCTAACAATTTAATATGCTGAATTATTGTTCTACAGAACACAATTGGGTTACTGAGATATTGAAAAAACTAAACACAATTCATTGCCAAATGTTATTCTTATCTTATCGGGAATAAGAAACCATTTTATTGTGCTTGTTTATGAACATACTAGCTGTTACCCATGGCTTCGCTCACAAAACTGCAATATTAACCTAACCAGCACTATCAAATCTTTGTTTATTTGCAACTTTGCAAAGTTATTCAACACAGTTATTAAAAATAGCTAATTCACTTAAATGCCTAGAACAGTTTTATTTATTGTATTACCGGTATTTCATAATGGCCAGCAAATTGTATGAAAAAAATTAAAATTAAATTTTGGAATTTACAGGGCTCATGGGGTGGCGCCCTAAGGTTGGATGTAGACATTTTCAGGTCTATAAATTTATGTGATATGTAAGCTATGTCCATCAAAAATTTTAGTCTAATCGGTCCAGTAGTTTTTGCGTGATGGAAGTCTAAACATCCATCCATACATAAATCCAAACTTTCACATTTATAATATTAGTAGAATATTGATGAAACTTGGAATGTGGCTTCAGCTGGTTGTGGTTCATTGATAATTGCATAAAATCCTTATTTGTGTCCTCATTACAGAAAACCTGCACACTAAGCCCAAAAGTTATTCTTATGGATAATAGATCAAAATGTTATCTCACTTGTTTATGAATGTATTTTAACAAAACTTGGGAAGTAGTTTCATGTGGTAGTGGTGAGGTATTTAAATACGTGTTTCAAATTCACAGAGTATATAGGTTTGCTGTGACGGGAATATTAAATATAAGTATGCTTTGTACGTGGTGTGGCCACACACATAGGTATCATTAACACGGGTCAGTTGATGTTGTGCTTTAAGATCAGCCACAAATATGGTATTCTGTAAATTGGCGTTTGCCGTTAATAAATTAAATTATAAGATACATTTTGGTAGAGAGTTTCTTCGATACCTAGCTTGCCATGGAGTGGATAAATCATGGATAGAGGAAGTGAGGCTAGTGTTGGGTAAAAAGGAACTGGGGTTTAATTTTCTTAAATTCTCTCATTGATTTACTTTCCTCTGCAGGAGGATGACAGATGGAGATGGCCTACCTGTAATCCTGTACAACCAATAGCATTCATAATAGATGCATTGTGTATCACTTGACACGGAATGTTTGACTGTTTTGCTCTGAGGAAGATGTCTGTATGAGTTGTAGCACTGAAGGGATCCCCAACCACAAGTAATGCAACATCTTTAGTGTCAGCATCCTTGAGAATCTCTTCTGAGCCTTGCTCCACCAGTTCTCTATCTGCAAGGAGCAACTTACGTCCATAGAATTCCTCCTAAACAAATACAAATAATCTCACGCTTAGTTAACTTCTTTACACATTTACTGAATGTCCAAAGATTCAAATCATAGAACTGAAATATCAGAGGAATATTTTCCAAATATCTTGGTTCCAGGCATTCAAGTACATTTGGGTGCATTAAATTACAAAACCGCTTTGTTAGTGCAGACGTAATTTTGCCATGTTTATATCTCGAAAGATTCATTTCCACTTCTGGGAAATCTAGATTTTTTTTAAATTCAGACCGGCCACATTAGTCCGTATTTCTGAGAGCCTAGGGATACTGCATGATGATATTTACCAACAAACAGAATCCTCATTGAGAACCGATTGTCATGTCATTTGGGAACTCTCAAGTTTTTGATATAGGTAACTAGATTTGATCACCCTGGAAGTGAGGGGGGTACTTTGGTATTATACGGATGCCACCCTTATACAGCGCGCTGCGGCAGTTATGTTAGGATGGGTTATCATAAAAATGATAGTAGGACTTTCCTTGTTTTGTTACGAATCGAATTATACCTGATGAGTCATACTTCAGGCCGCCAAACCCCCTCCAAATAGGCCAAGGTCAGGTCGTTGACCGGAGCGTGCGCATCACCTGTCACCGCCTGTATCTGGGCCAGTGTCATGAGTGATTTATTGCCGCCCACTACGTTACATTTGTTTTCATAATGAGTGACGTTCTTTTGGTGTGGGATTTACCTCGAAATGAAGAGGAAACCGTACGTATTTTTATGATAACCCATCCTAACATAACTGCCGCAGCGCGCTGTATATTTGGCGGAGTACATGTGGCGATCGGGTGTGGCTGCTAACGGCGGCGACGCATTCAACACGATCCTAGCGGACATCGCTGTCTTTTGGGAGGCACAACACAAAGACCGCTCATCAGAATGATGTAAAATTTGTACAGTAAGTCAATAAAAGTACGTTTTTTCGAATTATGTAGTTATCCTTTGTATCCGGTAAAAATTAACCTCCAAAAATAGTGGCATCCGTATAATACCAAAGTACCGTGAGGGGTTGTGTACATTACTTTGCTTTTGTCAAAATTATGCTTAGGATCAAACTAGAAAATCTAAGTTTAATTATTGCTGCAACAATGTCAAAATTATAATGTTGATGTGAAAAACTATACTTAGGGTATCACTAATTTCAGAGTATTTGAAATAAAATGGGGAATCCGCCATGCAAAATTTAAAGATGTTATCAAGACAAAACTCTTCGCATATTGTATAAGCTAGACTAAGTATATCAATTTTCACCAGAATTAATTACCGGTACTGCATGTGTCAAAATTGATAAAATGGTAAAAAATTCTTTCAGGGCTTCGCCTTTTTGCCCCCAAAAGTGATTCTACTTAGTCAGGTGATTATAAAAACTTGTGAATCCATGTTAGCAGCACTTTCTAGATCATTTTGAGTGTGCAATGCTAACTTATTTGGCATCTAGGCTATTAATTCTTTATGGAACTATTCAAATGTTTTAAAACCCAGAATCTTGTTGTCTAATATACATTAACTCTTGTGTTTTTTAAAGAATTTGTATGCTGATTTGCAACCAATTTAGTTATTAATAGTTAAAAAGGTTATAACAAAGAAAATTAACAATTATATATCAACTTGATTGCAACTGGCAGTAAATTAAGCCAGACTGTTTCAATCTGAAAGGGGCGACCAAACTGATCGCACCGGCCAGTTGTTATGAGTTGCAGCGTGTTTACACGTTCAATTCTATGGCTAAACATATTTACAAATTCCTATGGCTTACAATAACAAAACACGATAAACACAAGGGGGGAACAATGGTGTCACAATAAAGACTGAGGCCTTCACCAATAATGCACACTGCAAGAACCTCCCTTCTGTCTCCTCACACTGATCGCTTGTATTTTAAATAAGAGTTGATGCCGCCAAGAAGTGGCGCGAGCCGCATAGGTGTGCTGGTGATGACACCAGTTGGCCACATCAGCAGTCAATGTGTAAATATGTGAGTTCAAGGATTATGGAGTACCGTACTCTTACCAAAGTTTCCCTCTCTGCAGACAAAACTGAAGTATATGCTTCTAAATATACTCTTTCTGCTTTTTTTACCACCGACAACCCTTTCACAGTAATATCTTGTGGGTCACCCAAACCAAGTCCTATTATATATAACATTTTTTTTTAAAAATCAGTTCCTTGTAGGCCTGTAGGCCTTATCAAGTAAAGTGCAGTTACGAAAACTACGATTATGACTGTTACAATATATCCTAAACTTTGCAACCCACGGCGGTAATAAAAAAATATGATAATAATATAATTGCGATTAAAAGTAAGAGAATTAATTGATTTTAGAGCAACCACTATAGTTTGAGGTTAGTTATTGTTTATATGACTACAGGTGATGAGATGAGAGGTTATGTAGAAGTATGTCTTGTTGGAACAAGGTAACCAACATCTGAACTAATTTAAGAAGAAGATGTTAGTATTGATTATATATAAATAACAATGGCACTGGTATTTATTTAAATTAAAATGAATATGACTCTTAACTTATCATTTTTTATCTGAATTTGAGAAATTAAGTTGTGTAAAATAATTAAATAAATATTGCATTACTCACATTTCGCCCTTTGGCGAGAGTTAAAGAGTTGCAAGTCAATTGCCACCGGCCACAAAGCGGTATAAAGATAGGCAGGAACCCTTTTGAACCTACTATTTTCTTTTTCGCAGTTGGTAAATTTTGGGATAAGGTGATATTGAAGGACTATTGGAATGTTATTACTTAATTAAGTAGGTTATTCTCTGATTTTACCTGATGATGCCCAAATGCCCAGGGTTCAAAAAACTTAATAAATCTAGAGATCTCCAGGCCTCGTACACTTGTTAATCTCCAAGAAAAAGTGAAGCATACATGATGGTGGATACTATTTCATATAAATTCAAAACAAACTCGTATATAAACTTCCATGGTCATGGTGACCAATTCTACACCCATCCGTGTCAATGTGTAGTTAGTCTATGCTATGGTAACCTATTCCTCAATGTCCATGGTAACCCAGAGCCAGATAACAAGGGCCGTAACAATTCGCCTCGCCTCTGAGCCGTAACAAACCCCCAACCCCGTCACGTGACCCGCTAAGTCACCACGCTGACAGCCGGCTCGAAGCAAGACCGCACTCCGCGCTACCATAAGACTGGTTAATCTATGGCGCTTTGCTCCCTACAACTTCCACGGCTGAAACTTAGTTATCGTGATCATACGAATTCAATGTTATTTTGTAGATGAACCAGGCTTTTTGTGGTATAATTTTCAAAAGGATTTGCAGCTGAACTATTTCTAAAACTCAGTAAAAAATAGTGGTTTGTATTAAGTTAAATGGAATCACGTTTAAAAAACGTTAGTTTTTAATAGATATTATACTCTCAAAGTTTCTGGGACAGTCCCGCATTTTTCCACAAGAATAGTTTTCTTTATGATTCAACTTTACATAAACTGTTTGTAAAAACCTTTTAGATGTTTATTACTGTGACTGCTATGGATAAACCATATTTATATCAAATACACATTTTAGTGAAAAATAAAAACTGAATTAAATATTTTAATAACACATTTGTTAATTATTTCATAAGACAGTTTTATTGCATGTATAAAGTTATGCGTTTTATGTCCCATATTTATATGCTCACACGTAGTATGTATACAAACAATTTTTGTTGATAATTATTTATAAATGTTTACCAAAATAATTGCGGGATTAATTAACAATTTCCATGACTTTAAACTAATCTTACAAACAATATAGTGGTGAAAACCAAATCAATATAAATAAACTCACGGCAATATAAAGTACACGCGTATAACACTAAACTTTACAAACAATAAAATAAGCACACTGTGCAGTGTAGGCGAACACTTTCCACTTTCTGAACCAAAAACCAAGAATATATTTGAGGATGTTCAAAAATAGATCATAATTCGTGTACGAGAGGAAACGGGGGAACGGAAGGGCCCTTGGATTTAGACTTACAGATTCGTAGAAATCTGTAGAGAAAAAGTATTAATTTAGTATTTGCACCAAGCGCGTGGTGAGCGGCTGTCAGCGCAGTTACTCACAGTGGTAATGCCGGTGGCAACGCGCTACGAACAAAAAATAGGAATAGCCCTTGTTATAGGGCCCTGGGTAGATCTAACCCTCTTTCTTTGACCGTATGTACTTTGTTCAATATAATTTTCTACAAATGTTACCTTACTCAATACTTTTAAATATTCGAAATATATTTATTTTTGATTCTGACATTATTTTTAAAAATTGTCATTTTATATTAGCAAATCCTCTAAATTCCTCTATAGGAAGGAAGCAGGGCCGGATTTAGGAGCTGTGGGCCCCTAGGCTCAACCAGTGGTGAGGGCTCTTGTTGCCGTCCAGATCCAAGGTAGGTGACCTTTATTTTGCCTTTACTTGTGGTTGAGTGTGTGCGGGCCCCAGTAAAAATAGAGTATAGAGAACACACATATATTTTTAATTGTAACTGATATACTTTTATCACTAGATTCCATATATAAAACAATTTTTTATTCAACTCAAATTGAACTGCACTAAACACTACTTGTTCCACTTTGTTTCATGTACTTATATGGGAAACAAAATTTTCAGCTATTTTGGTGACCGTTAACACGAGATCACGAGAACGACCGTAAAAAAGGTCCGGTTTTAATTAAATTCATCATAGATATGTAAAGTAGCATTTATTTGAATGAGTAATTCGAAGACCAGGTGGATCACATTACCCGAATGGGGGTTTTAAGGGATTGTAGTACCCCATATAATCTCTCTATATATGTCCGTGAACACGATAATGTTTGGAAAAACCGTCTGATTTCGATGAAATTTCGCATAAATGTGTAAAGAGCCATTTATAACTTTAAGTTCAAAAACCACAAAGATCGGACCAAGAGAAGGGCGTCTTAGGGGTTTAAAAATTTCAAAAAACAATTTTTTGTATTTTTAGCTCTACAATTTTAAATTCACACAATTTAGGTTTCATGCATTTTATAGATCTTAAAAAAAATCTATAAAATAGACCTAGGTTAAGTGGTTTTGGTGAGAATCCAAAAAAAGTATTCATAAAATTTCCCATGTTAATCTTATGGGGATAAAGTTGTTAGCTTTTCCTCAGTTAATTTTCCTGAAAACTGCAAATTTGTTGTTGCCAATAACTTCAGAAATAAAAACAATAATTTAAATTATGATTCTACGCCAAACCGTTGCAGAGATATCAAAGTGCTAAACACCCAGTAGGTTGCCAAATGTTATCCTTATGGTGAATAAATAAAATTTGATATTGATTATTTATGAATGTATATTGATGAAACTTGGTATGTGGTTTCACCTATAGTTATGGTAAATTGATATTTTTCCAAACAATTTGTTGTCCATTATTTTCGTATAACAGCAAACCTGCATACTCAGCCCTAATGTTATTTTTATGGAGGATAAGTAAAGTGTTATATTTCCCTTAATTATGAACATAAATCAATACAACTTAGTCAATAGCTTCACCTGGTTGAATATATTGACAATTGCATAAAACACATTGTTTTCTCTGTATTGTTCAGCAAACCTGCGTACTCAGCCTTTTAGCGAATTTCCCCTATAGGGAAGAAGCTATTACCGTAGGTCTCATGGTAAGATTTAAGCCCGAGACCATGAAAATTTTTTTTTTTAGGTCCCCAGATGACTAAAACACGATTCGTTCAAATTTATATATATGTATATATATATCTATATATATATATATATATATATATATATATATATATATATATATATATGTGTCCGTGAATGCGATAACTTGAGTAAAAAACGTCCGATTTCGATGAAATTTGGCTCAAATGTGTAAAGTGACATTCATGACTTTAAGTTCGAAAACCAGAAAAATCGGGCCATGGGAAGGGGGGTTTATGGGGGTTTTAAATTTTCCAAAAATAAGTTTTTTGCATTTTTTACCCTAAAATTTTTAAAACACTTAATTTTGGTTTAGACCATGTTATAGAGCTTAAAAAAACAAATAATATGGTATTTTGAATTATTAAGCTAGGTTAAGTGGTTGCGGAGAAAATCCAAAAAAACCTGCTCATAAAATCTCCTATGTTAATCTTATGGGAAAAAGGTTTTTGGCTTTTCCTAAGTTAATTTTGATGTAAACTTCACATTTGCTTTTACCAATCAATTCAGCTCCACAAAACAATCATTTTGGTGTTTAAATTGTGATTCTACGTCCAACCGTTGCAGAGATATTCAAAGTGCTAAACACAGTACGTTGTCCAATGTTATCCTTATGGAGAATAAATAAAATTTGATATCTCCATTATTAATGAATGTATATTGATGAAACTTGGCACGTGGGGTCACGTAGTACTGGTATATTGATATTTGCACAAAAAATTGATTTTTTGTTGATTATCCCCGTAGCAGCGAACCTGCGTACTCAGCCCCCATGTTATTCTTATGGAGAATAAGTAAAATGTAATGACTCCCTTAATTATGAACATAAATTAATACAACTTGCTATGTGGCTTCACCTTGTTGAGTTATAATGATATTTGCATAAAAACCCATTTTTTTAGTTCCTTGTTGCAGCAAACCTGCTTACTCATCTCCCATGTTATTCTTATGGAGAATAATTAAAATTGTATATATCGCTTATATATGAATATATTTTTATAAAACTTGGTATGCGGCTTTATATGGCATTAAGACATATATTATGCATTGGAAATTCGCTGAGTACGCAGGTTTGCTGCGACGGGGGTATTTAATGTTATGGAGAATAAATAAAATACAATATATTAACTAATTTATAAATGTATTTCTATGAAACCCGGTAAGTGGATTTATGTGGTAGCGAGAAAAAATGTATACATGCATTGGAAGTTCGCTTAGTGCGCAGGCTTGCTGTGACGGTGGTATTTTATATTCGTTACTATTTGACTTTTTTTGGAATATTAGAGATGATATAAACATTTGCCAAACAAGTTTTTTTTTTGTATTTGGTTTTAAATACTGTCAGTTGTTGCATATTAGGGTAACGCTGATTTCAGTTCGAGTAAGAAATTTGAATCATAACAAAGATGTGTCTTGTGATTTAGCAGATACAGGATATTCAGTAAAAGTTAGCATTTAAAACAATTGCTGCCACTTTAAAAATAATAAAGATCAGTGAGTTCTGTTTTCATCAACATGTTAGTCTGTTGTACGGCTTTAAAATGGTGTATAACTTGACATATATTATATTTGAAAATTTCGATATTCAAAATAGTGACCCTCGGTTTTTGGAATGCCCTGTATTTGCAAAATACTAACAAATATTTGTAGGTTATTCCTTTTTATTGGGGTTGATTTAGTAGGAAATAAATTCATTTCATCCTTCTAAGTCTATTGGTTCGTCCGCAATCTGTTTGAGACCCCTTACGTGAGGCACTCTGTATATATATACCGGGGGTGTTTGAAAAAGAATTCCCTATTTTCGAGAACAATATTAGTGGTGAAACATACAAAATCTTACATTTATGAATACATAGCGTGAAAGAGAATATCTTCAAGTTTTGATTTTGTCCTAGTAAACTTCGACGTGCTCACCATTAGTTTCTTTACACACAGATCAAGACGATTGTCCACTTCTCTCCAGGTATTTACCAACATTGCAGGTGTAACTCACGCAACTGCGCTCCAGCAATCCTTTTTCATAAATGGTCAATGCCACGGATACTTTCAGCATATACCTTATTCTTTACATGTTCCTAAAAGAAAAAAATCCAGTGGGGTTAATTCTGGGATTCGAGGGGGCCAGGACTAGTAAGGATTATATCGGAGCAGTTGCGTCAGTTACACCTGCAATGTTGACGAACACCTGGCGAGAAGTGGAAAGTTGATCTGTGTAGAGTAACTAATGGAGCGCTCGTCAAAGTTTATACTAGGACAAAACCAAAACTTGAAGATATTCTTTATGACACTATATGTATTCATAAATGTAAGATTTTGTATGTTCCATCGCGTTAAGATTGTCCTCGAAAATAGTTTTTTTTTCCAAACAACCGGTACTTTATATTCAAACGGTTAATTTATTCAAATGTAACACGTTCATCCCACGAAACATCATATTGTTATTCCTTACAACAAATTAAATTTGTTGAAATGTAAATTTAATTTAATACATGTTTTGTAATATTTGTCGAAATATTTTAATGAACTAAGTATTTTTTTATTGCCAGTCTATAGCTTTTTAAGAATAGGATCATAGTATTTTTTATTGCCAGGTACCGGTACTGAGGATGCTCAGTTGATAATCAGAATTACAGGCAAGGTAATACTTTATTTAGCATTGCCTTGCTGTAGGCGGACCCCAACCTTTACTCTGGTCGAAATATGTTTATTAAATAAAGATTTACATTATTTTCCTTTAGCGGTCGTATATAACAACTCAGGTCCGCGCACAGGCTTTCCACCCAATTGGGCCTTTTCCCTTGGCTTTCCTTGTCATATTAGACTAATACTTATTTGTGTTAAACTCTTATCATATTGAGTTTTTATATGTAACACTTTCCTTATTAGTTATTGATTACAAAAATTTTATTTCATATAGTTTTCTTTTGTGATCTGTTGTTTCCCTTTAGTGACATCGTTGCATGTCTGGGATTTCACCATTCAATGTATTGTGGGTAGTTCTCTCGTCTCGTCATAGTCGTCAGTAGACAGCTCGGTCTCAGTCTAAAGAAGGGTTAATAAATATGTGAAAAATGGCTGACGAAGTGTGGAAGATTAGAGAGGATGGATATTTAGATTTAGAAGTGGACTGTAATAGGATTGCATACCATCCAAATTTGAATATTGTTCTAGTTCTGTCCAAGTCATCGGAAGTTCTTATAATAGATGTAAATTCAGGATTGCTGTTGCAAAGGACTTTTTTATCAGGTGAGTCACGTTGGCCTAGGCCCACTAGTCCATAATATTGCTTTTAGGCTATTTTCCAGAAAAATATAATTTACTTTAAGTTGCAATTTCATGTTATATTGATATTTTAGGAATTCATACTATATTCCATGAGTTGCGCCTATGATTATCCAGGTTTATGCTTGAAAATAATTGGGTTTTAACAAACCTCAATAATTGCCCCATCTGAAGTAGAGGTTCAGTGAATTAGTTCTAAAATGTTGTTTTTTACAACTTGTATTTATTTTAAAGATAATATTAGTTTTAAGGACTTTATAGTTTAGGCTATACCCCACTTTTATGAGAACTGATTATTTAGGGTCAAGTTTTGATCTATGCCCAAGTCCACCTTAGTAGATTTAACAACCATATATTTTCACTGTTACAGACTTAATATTTAACCTATTATATGGTTTGAGTAGTAAGCCTATTCTAACTTAACTAAAAACTCTTGGCCTAAGTAGGACTACAACTGTGAACTATGCTAAAGTTGTTATATCCTAGCAAAAAAAGTAATATATGCTAAGTTTCATAGTATAATTTAGAAAAATAAATACCATATGTATGTGTTAAAAATTACAGGTCATAGAATATTTAATAACAATGGGAAACATTAAAGGCACCTATTTAAAATGTCTGCTTTTAATAGAGTTCTTTACACTATACTTTGCAATATGCCTAGTTACTTAATTTACAATCAAGTTTGAACAACAATGATATTTCACAATATGACTTAATTCCATTGTACATACTTCAAGTTACTGTAAAACTATTCAGTAGGCTATTTTAAAACAGTTCAATATGAAGTGGAATTTTATATGGATATAACATTTTAAATGAAGTGGTTAGGCCAAGGCTTAATATTTTTTATAGGTGTACTCCTTATGCTTGTTGTTGTATTGTTTCTAGCCTCCAGTAACCTAATTAAACAGCCATCTCTGGTAATTGATCTGTGTAAAGTGCCCATTTTAATCTACTGTCTAAAAGTGGTTTAAATATGTACCTTTCTTTGTTCTATAACTAACTGATAAACTAAGCGTCAGATCATTGCAAGCTTAGGTTTTACGCCTATGTTGCAAATTTATACCAATATGTTTATTTACATTTGAGTATCAAATCCTGTAGATAAATATTTTAATATAGAGAGTAGGAATACACAAAACGGCAACATTGCAAGGCAAGGGCGGTAGAGATAAGTGGAAAGGTACTTGGAATCTAAGCTTGCAATGATATGATGCTGACTATAGCAATATTTTGTTGTATTAGAAGTATTTTCCATATCTTTAGCCTATATATAATTCTGTAAGCAAAATTTTTTAGTCAAAATTGTGGGATTTTGGCAAATCGTAGGATTATGAGAGACTGCTTAGATTTACCCACTTAGGTTGCAGTTCCTCAGACATACCTTCGATATATTATCGAATGAAAATTTAGATCGATTACAAATATCGATTGGAGTCCGGATATAATATAAAATCCGCATCATACAACATCCAATAGAAAAATGACTTGGATAAGAAGCTGTTCATCGTGTAAATATGAAATATAAATGGTTTCATGATAAGGAGTTAAATTATTTTCATATTTTTTTAAGGGAAATCAAGTTTTTAAGTGTTAAAAATGAGAATAATACAGTCTTTATAAAAAACATTCATTAACACCACCTGGAGTTTGACTTAAACCAATTTGGAAGGTAAAATCAAAATAATATTTCTTAGCATTTTAACAATTGAGTTTTCTTGCCACACAAACAAGTTTGTATCTCAAAAACTATAACAGATAATTCAGTTCTTTAAGAAGTATTAGAAAGCTCTCAAAAAGTTTTTTTGCTCTTACCCCACAATATTCTTACTGCACCTATTAACTTATAGGAGATAAAGGCAGAAAATGCACTTACCCCACTAGATGGGGCAAGTGTACACACACGGTGGAGAAAAGTTGAAACATTTTTTCAGTATAAAAAGTTTTTTGTATTTTTATGAACATTTTACGATCAATAAACAACATCCTTCAAATTATATCATAAAAATATTAAGTTTGAACCATTAAAAATGATTTGCTCAGACTTGGTCTAAGTTGCACTATCGATGTTACGTAGTGCACTTACCCCACCACACCCTACCTAATTAATAAAAAATGCCAACAAAACACATAAAAAAATATTTTTGGGGGCACTTACAGTTACTTCATGTTTGTTTGCTTTGTTAGGTTTCTGATACCATATCAAAATAATACTTGATTATCTCCTAAAATTTTTGTTTTAATTTCATCTCCACATTTTTCACAATTAGGATTTTGGGGTATTAATGATTTCTTATATAACAAAGAAAATGCTGATTCATTATTTCTAAGTAGGCTACATTTATCCTTAACCCTTTCAGTGCTATGGTCCGATATATCGTCTTTTGAATCTGTTATCAATAAACACTGTTACTGCTTCATAAGCGATTGTACCGTTAGGCGCTCAGTCTGCAGTCTGAGTCTGACATGTGGTGAAACCTGGTAGACACGAATTGAACTACCTCGTCCAGCGCCTAGTCTCTATAATACCAACTGATCCACTGCAGCTGCTAGCCTGACCAGTGGCTGTGCGGTCTAAGGCGTTACCTTCCCGGCCGGGGGTAACACTTGGATCGAGGGTTCGAATCCCGTCACAGTCGGTGGTTTTTATGTGCAACTCATGGAGAGTTCACCTGTCTGTGGCAGAGTTGAAGGGGAGGGCGGACCTTAAGCAAACGGTGGACGGCTCGGGTCCAAGCTGACGGGATGGGTGGATTCTTTGTGAGTTGCACATCTGATCAGGTGTTTTGCTACTTTTTACCTATCCTTTACTGTGTGTGTCCAGCGGAAGCACGTTTTTATTAATTTTAACTGTTCAGGCGTTCAATATATTAAAAAAATCAACAAAACATCACGGATTCAACTACTCCTTTCAGAAGCTTAGCACTCAAAGGGTTAAACTACAAAAATTATCAGTTAACATAAAGAATATAACATAAACAGGTCAAATAAACTGATGATTTAATACAATATAAATAGGTAGCTAGTGTTGAAAATATCGAGAATAATAATTAATTCAATCGATAATAACCGAGTTTCAATCAATATTTATAATCTATCGATATTTTCATTCGATAATATATCGTTGGTATGTCTGCGGAACTGTACCCACTTATTGTTTTATTTACCTCAGCATGCAAAGTGTAAAAAATCTGATGAGGCAGAGTATTGAAGCAAAAGGTGGGGCTATGGCCCCCTTTAATCCACTAGTTTTATATAGCTTTAATTTTTCTATAACTAACTAGCAATATTTTAACTTAATTTATACGACTTTCAAGTTTATCCAAGGGTCTTCGTTGGTGGGAGATTCTAAAGGAGTAGGCTAATAAATATTTATGGAATTGGTAATCCTGCAGTGGGCTGTTTAGGCCTAGTCTAACTTTGTGTTTAGACTATATGGTATAAATGGCATGGTTGGTTGTAGGGGTCAGGTCAAGATGGTTTTGTCATTGATCAGCGGGTTTTTAGATTAATAATTCATCGGATAATATCTGTTTGGTTGCAGAGACATTTTTAGAAGAGTTTCACCCCAAGGCAGGATAAACTCTAGCCCCCTTACCCCCTTATAAAAAAACACCACATGTCCTCGCTGCTGCATAACCATTCTAAAGTGAGGACGGTGTTGTGCCATACCACCAATGATAAATCAGTGTAAATCATTTAAAATAGGCTACCTATTATAGGCTAGTTTGTCTAATTGTTTTCTATACAGGGTGTCCAGAAAGGGTCAATACAAAATCCGAGGGCTGGTAGTACTTATCAATTTGAAAAACAAATTTGATATAAACATAGGTCGAAATATTTTCCATTTAGCCGTTAGCCGCCATTTTGTATTTTGTATAACAAAATTTATATCTTGAGCACTATTTAAGCTACAGAAACTAAACTTTGCACGTATATTAAATAATCAAATAATACAAAATTAGTAATAAAATAAACTGGTTAACTTTCAATATCCTGTTGTGTTGTACTATGTTACATGTTTCGTGGCAACAACCACATCTTCAGGCAGCGTCTTCAAGATTTGTCATATAAATTTAAAATTGAAACACGAACACATAGAGTATAATAACACACAAGACACAATTAAATACCCCCCGTCACAGCAAACCTGCGTACTCAGCGAATTTCCAATGCACTTATATGTTTCTCACTAGTACATAAAGCCACTCACCAAGTTTGACAAAAATACATTCATAAATAAGTGATTTATAACATTTTATTTATTCCCCATAAGAATAAAATTAAGACTGAGTACGCAGGTTTGCTGCAACAAGGAAGATAAGAAATGAGTTTTTATGCAATTATCAATAAAACTGAACCAGGTGAAGCTACTTACCATGTTTTATTAATTTATGTTCATAATTAAGGGATATATAAAACTTTACTTATTCTCCATAAGAATAACATTAGGGCTGAGTATGCAGGTTAGCTGCTACGGGGACAACCAACAAAATCTATTTTTTGTGAAAATATCAATATACCAGTACAACATGAAGCCACATACCAGATTTCATCAATATACATACATAAATAATCAAGATATCAAATTTTATTTATTCTCCAAGGATAACATAAGGATAACATTGGACAACGTACTGTGTTTAGCACTTTGAATATCTCTGCAACGGTTTGACGTAGAATCACAATTTAAACACCAAAATGATTGTTTTGTGGAGCTGAAGTGAGATTGGTAAAAGAAAATGTGAAGTTTAAAGTAAAATTAACTGAGGAAAAGCCAAGAACCTTTTTCCAATAAGATTAACATGGGAGATTTTATGAGCATGTTTTTTGGATTTTCTCCACAACCACTTAACCTAGGTTAATAATTAAAAATACTATATTATTTGTTTTTTTAGCTCTATAACATGGTCAAAACCAAAATTAAGTGTTTTAAAAATTTTAGGGTGAAAAATGCAAAAAAAATGATTTTTGGAAAATTTAAAACCCCCATAAACCCCCCCTTCCCATGGTCTGATTTTTCTGGTTTTTTCGAACTGAAGTCATAAATGTCAGTTTACACATTTGAGCCAAATTTCATCGAAATGGAACTTTTTTACTCAAGTTATCGCATTCACGGACACATATATAGATGTGCACTATATAGCGTGCACGCTAGGTAGTACCTACTCAGTCGCCGCGGTACGATATAGCGTACATGCACTGCGACAGGAGCGTATTATAGTTACCAAAAATGACCGGTCTTGTTTTAACGAATTTCCCCTATAGAGAAGAAGCTATTACCGTAGTCGGCATGGTAAGACCTAGGCCCTAATAATTGTAAATAAGGTTACCATAATAACTTTTCGTTTTGAGGTCCCCAGACCCCAAAAACATCATTCGTTCGAAACTATATATATATATATATATATGTGTGTATGTGTATGTGTGTGTCCGTGAGCACGATAACTGTCGTAAAAATAATCCGATTTTGATGAAATTTGGTATAAACCTGTAAAGCAATATTTATGACTTTAAGTTCGAAAACCAGCCAGATCGCTCTATACGAAGGGGTATTTTGGGGGGTTTTGTACCCCAAAAATGGGTTTTTTGAATTTGTTATATCTAATTTATGAAATAGTCAAATAATAATTTTCACCATTCGATTCAGCTTAAAAAACACACAATTTGGTATTTCGATCATTCCTCTACGTCAATTGGTTACCGAGATATTGAAAGTGCTAAACACAGTATGTTGTCTAATGTTATTCTTATGGAGGAAAAGAAAATTGTAATATCTCGCTTATTTATGAACGTATACTGACAAAACTTGGTATACAGCTTTATCTCGTTGTGGTCTATTGGTATTTGCTCAAAAAAATATTGTTTGCCAAATCCTCCCGTTGCAGGAAACCTGCATGCTCAGCCCCCATGATATTCTTATGGAGAATAATTAAATGCTCTGTCTCCCTTAATTATGAACATAAATGAATAAAAACTGGTATACGACTTCACCTAGTTGAGTTATATTGATATTAGCGTAAAAACCCATTTTTTGTGTTCCTTTTTGCAGCAAACCTGCGTACTCAGCCCCAATGTTATTCTTATAGAGAATAATTAAAATTGTGTATATCGCTTATTTGTGAATATATTTTTATGAAACTTGGTAAGTGGCTTTATGTAGTATTAAGACATTTATATCTCCATTGGAAATTCGCTGAGTATGCAAGTTTGCTGCGATGGGGATATTTAATTGTGTCGTGTGTTATTGTACTCTATGTGTTCGCGTTTCAATTTTAAATTTATATGACAAATCTTGAAGACGCTGCCTGAAGATGTGGTTGTTGCCACGAAACATGTAGCATAGTGCAACACAACAGGATATTGAAAGGTAACAAGTTTATTTTATTACTGATTTAAACATCAATATGCAGCACTAGGAAAATGAATTCAGAAATAAAAAATTATTAGGTACCTATTATGTTTTTAAATATTTTCAAAATGGTGTCCGTTTGAGTATTTAAACCCCTTATCTGCCGATTTATTTGACCTCACTGAAACCCCCACTGCTGCTTTTTCTGCTATTTTACTTGGTTTGTAGGCTAATAGCTTCTTGAAACTTGTAATATTTAATTAAATTTTGTTAATTATGTATTATTGCAACATTACATATTTATAATAGCCTAAGTCTGTATAATTATATAGGCTATTATATAAAACATTGTATATTTTGGGTCCATGAGCCAATCGTTGTCATCTTCTAAATAGTAATGGTTCTGTTCACCCAATTCTGTGCTGGGGATGTCTATAAACCTTATTAGCTCTTCTTAATCTTCATTACTACTTGTCATTGTATTATTTACAAGCTATAAATATAGTAAAACACTATACATGCAAGTTATTTACTAAGAAACAACAAACAACATCCGAGACTCACAACCCCGACTGACACACGCATGTGTTTTCACTATAAGTATAGAAAATTCCCGTCAGGTAGCAGCAGTAGACAGGAAGAAGTGTACTACATTATCCTAGTTTGTGGAATCACCGCTAGAGTGAAACACAATATGTTATGACGGCTAGCAGACAGTAAATCAGCTGACCGTGCCGCAAAATGAGATTTCAGCGGTTATACAGCGGAGCGAGTTTGCCCGTCATATCATGTTTGTGGCAGTTAAGGTGTTCAACTTAAATAACAAATAATCATTAATTTTATAAACATTTTTCAAGATACAAAAAAGATAAAACATTCTTATCACTAATCTAATGATACTTTATTCAACGTAATCTGTCAATGCTCAAGTGAGAAAATGCGTTTTTAAGGTTTGCTTGCATAAGTCGGAGAAAACAATCAGCGCTCAGTTGCACTGCTTGTTGTCCCCGGCATGTGCAAAAAATCTTAAAAGTGCATTTTCTTGCTTAAACTTATGCGTACAGAGATTGCATTGAATAATGTATTATTAGATTTTTAATAAGAATGTTTATCTTTTTGTATCTTGTACAACTTTTATAAAATTAATAGTTTTTTGTTATTTGACTTTAAAATATTGAAATGGGTGCCATTTTAAGAACATTGAAGACAACTTAATAATAATTTAGTATTACTTGCTTCTTTGGTTATTTAATGTACGTGTAAAGTTTAGTTTCTGTAGCTTATAAATAGTTCTCGAGATAAATTTTTTTTTTAAATTACAAAATGGCTGCTGGCAGCTAAACAGACAATTCTTTTACCTATGTTTGTGTCAAATGTTGTGTTCATAGGCTATTGATAAGTACCACCAGCCCCCGAAGTTTGTAATGACCCTTTCTGAACACCCCGTATATTAATAGGCTAAGGAAATTCTTGTGGTACTGATGTATCGGATATGCGGCATCGTAGAATTATGAAACTTAGCACACTTATTTAGTACTTATTTGGAGATGTGTCAAATCTAAATAATTTTGTGTTTTGGTGTTTAGGGCTGTGGCCAGTTTGTCTTTCAAAGTTTACATGTTATCAAGATTCAAGATTTGATCAACCATTAAACAAATACATGCAATAGGTCTTGTCATACTTCTTCTCCCAATGATAAGATTAAATGAAGTAATAGCCTACATTGCAATAGCAAAATAAGACTAGGCTAACAGACTAACTAGGCCTAGCTAAAATATATGCTTCAAGAATGCTCTGCAGTCAAAGTTAACTAAAATAGCATGATCATGCATTACAATATTGTATTCAAGCGCACTTAAAAAAAATACATGCTTTAGGATGCAAAGCAGTCAAGTTTAATAAATGACATTATAATAGTGTAACACATTGTGATAATTACATTCAAGCTCAAATTATGGGAACATGCTTTCTGCTTTTTTATGTTTTTCATTTAACAAACAGCTGTGTTATTCAAATAAATATGTAGCAATTACAACAGCAAGGACAGATGATTCATAAATAAAAAATATTACTGACTACTGGAATGGTAACACCCACTTCCCTTACCAGTTTTAACTCCACAACAGCAAGATCAGATAATTCAAGACTAATGTAAATAAAATACCCCCGTAGCAGCAAACCTGCTTACTCAGCGAATTTCCAATGCATATATATGTATCTTAATACCACATAAAGCCACATACCAAGTTTCATCAATATACATTCATAAATAAACGATTTGTGACATTTTAATTATTCTCCATAAGAATAACATGGCGGATGAGTATGTAGGTTTGCTGAAGGAAGGAAAACAAAAAATGGGGTTTTATACAAATATCAATATAACTCATTTAGGTAAAGCCACATACCAAATTTCATTAATTTATTTTCATAATTAAGGGAGATAACACGTTACTATTCTCCATAAGAATAACATGGGGCTGAGTACGCAGGTTTGCTGCTACGGGAGCCTTTGGCAAAAAATTGTTTTTTTTAGCAAATATCAATGGTCCACAACCAGATGAAGCCGTATACCAAGTTTTGTCAGTATATGTTCATAAATAAGCGAGATATAAAATTTTTCTTTTCCTCCATAAGAATAACATTAGACAACGTACTGTGTTTAGCACTTTCAATATCTCGGTAACCAATTGACGTAGAGAAATGATCAAAATACCAAATTGTGTGTTTTTTTAAGCTGAATTAAATGGTAAAAACCAAAGTTTGACTATTTCCAAAATTATATGTAAAAAATTCAAAAAACCCATTTTTGGGGTACAAACCCCCCCAAAATACCCCTTCGGATGGAGCTATCTGGCTGGTTTTCGAACTTAAAGTCATAAATGTTGCTTTACACGTTTATACCAAATTTCATCAAAATCGGATAATTTTTACGAGAGTTATCGTGCTCACGGACACATATATATATATATATATACAGTTTCGAACGAATGGTGTTTTTGGGGTCTGGGGACCTCAAAACGAAAAGTTATCATGGTCCCGGGCCTAGGTCTTACCATGCCGACTACGGTAATAGCTTCTTCCCTATAGGGGAAATTCGCTAAAATATTACTAACTAGGTCTACTGGAATGGTAACATCCTTCTCTTAACCCCTCCGTTTTAAGTCCACATTAAAAACAAACTAAACCTGTTTTTGAGGGGGGAGGATGAGGGACGGGGAGAGGCTGAGGTGGAGAGGTATAAGGCATAAATAAAGGCTACTAATTACTGGAATGGTAATGTCCTTCTGCTATCCGTTTTACCCCACAATAAACAAATTAACTTGTGGTTAGGGTAAGGGAGGGGAGGGGTGAGAGAGAAGAGGGCAACAGAACCCACTAGGTATTAAATATATTTTTTCAAATATTTGTCAAAAGTATTTGGTTGAATTTCGACCTTTGGGCAGTCTCTAGTAGGTATATTATATTACCGTTGGAAAATTAAATAAATTTTAACTGACCTAGTAGGCTATTAGCATGGATATTAATAATTAACTAATTATCAAGACAAATTATTGATGTTAAAAGGTGGACATATGGAAAATCATATCCACATAAGTAAATGTCCAGAGTAAGATATTATTCACGATAATAAATAACAGAGATAGCAAATATTTGGCTTATAACATAGTTCATTACAAAATTGAAAATACCTACATCTAAGGCCCAATGCAAAAAAAGACCAAAATTGCCTTAATATGCAATACTGTATATGTAAATAAATAAACAAGTCACTAGTATCAGAAACTCTAAAGGTAACCATACTCAATAATCACCAATTAATATGTTCAATTGTTTTTATGTCTAGACTTACAAATCTGTTAACTCTCTATTTATTAAAAATATGGGATTTGCAATGTCCCAGGACTACCTTAAAACTAGTCTACACCAGTTCTGAGGCTGACATCGGGTATAGAAAATTAAAATTGATTTTATCTCATTGGCTTCCTGGGAAGGCAGATTTAGAATATAATGTAGAATTCTCCACCAAGACCCTATTATGATAGTTTATAATGACGGAAATATTCTGTACCAAGAGCCTATTTCCGGGGAAACATTCTGTACCAAGAGCCTATTTCCAGATATCCTAGCCTTAGCCTTAAATACTAACTCAGTTTATCTCTTGACGACAATCTACCTTCAAGAAAAAGAAGATTTTTGAACATTTAGAGCCAACTTATGCTGCAAATCAAGCAGTCACTCAGGACTACGTGGGTTATGTATGTATGTGTAGGCGTACCAACCAGAAAAAAATATGCTCTGTTTCTTCTTTTTCAAAATTATAATGTTTTAGCAAATTTCTCCTATAGGGAAGAAGCTATTACCGTAGGTCTCATGCCCGAGACCATGATAACTTTTTGTTTTGAGGTCCCCAGATACCAAAAACACCATTCGTTCAAATTTATATGTATGTGTGTGTCTGTGAATGCGATAACTTGAGTAAAAAACATCTGGTTTTGATTAAATTTGCCTCAACTGTGTAAAGTGACATTCATGACTTTAAGTTTGAAAACCAGAAAAATCAGATGTTGAAAAAGGGAGTTTGTGGGGGTTTGAAATTTTCCAAAAATCTGTTTTTTGTATTTTTCACCCTACAATTTTTAAAACACTTAATTTTGGTTTTGACCATGTTGTAGAGCTTAAAAAAAACAAATAATATTTTATTTTGAATTATTAACCTTAAGTGGTTGCGGAGAAAATCCAAAAACATGCTCATAAAATCTCCCACGTTAATCTTATGGGAAAAGGGTTTTGGCTTTTCCTCAGTTTATTTTAATGTAAACTTCACATTTGCTTTTACCAATCAATTCATCTCCACAAAATAATCATTTTGGTATTTAAATTGTGATTCTACATCCAACCGTTGCAGAGATATTCAAAGTGCTAAACAGTACGTTGTCCAAAATGTTATCCTTATGGAGAATAAATAAAATTTGATATCTAATTTATTTATGAATGCATATTGATGAAACTTGGTATGTGGCTTCACGTAGTACTGGTATATTGATATTTATGCAAAAAATTGACTTTGTTGATTATCCCCGTAGCAGCAAACCTGCATACTTAGCCCTAATGTTATTCTTATGGGGAATAAGTAAAGTTTTATACCTCCCTTAATTATGAATATAAGTTAATAAAACTTGGTAGCTTCACCTGGTTGAGTTATATTGATAATTGCACATAAACATATTTCTTCTCTTTCTTTTTGCAGCAAACCTGCGTACTCAGCTCTAATGTTATTCTTATGGGGAATAAATTAAATGCTATTGATCACTTATTTATATATGTATTTTTTTGAAACTTGGTAAGTGGCTTTACGTGGTAGTGAGAAACATATCCATGCATTGGAAATGCACTGGTGTGCACAGGTTTGCTGCGATGGGGGTATTTATTATATGTAGGCCTGTTATAATGCACACAATATATATCACACATTTGACCATTGGCAACAAAAACATACTGCTTCATCAGAAAGAGGATTGATTTATAGATTTTATGTTTTTCTCTCTCCATACAGAATGAGAAAGCAAATATTACACGTGTAAAGGACATTTCAGTTACTTTCCAGTGGTACCACCTGCTTACGGATAGAATCTAAACTTACCTCACTATGAATTTGTTAACCATTTGGGGGGGGGGGGGGGTGTTTGATGTTTCTTAATGATATGTTCCCAGAAGTGACTTCACACTCAAAAACGTAATCAAGACAAATCAAATGAAATTTTGCATGTAATTAAAATTAGGTACAACGCCAGTAGAAAAAAATCCTAGAAATCAGTGAGCTCAAGATCCAGAGTTCTTTGGTCGGAGTGACCCTTAGGCCTACACCATCACAATTTTATTTTCATATTATATTTATATATAAACATATTTTCTTGTAGGTAAAAAATAATCATACTATCATAAAATGTGCCATAGGTAAATGGTATAAGGTTTAAAAATTGTAATTTACCTTTGAATACAAATATTTTAATTTATATCTAGATTTGACATTAAAAATAGACGTACTACAATACAAATATTTTTTACTTACCAGTTTCTTATACTAATCTCTATATTAGGGTATGTTATTACCTGTACTATTGTAGTTTTTTTGTCAGTGATGTTCCCGATTTGTTTAGGGCATATAAGTCTACTGGAGATTTGTAATAAATTTGTTAGCAGGGGTTTGCAAGTTCAAGTGATTGTGTAATGTTCCCATCTCTAGGAATCTTGGTTGGGCCTGTCTAACTTATACTTGTTTTTATTTTATTTTATGGTGTGAAATTGATAACAACTGTTTTGGTTTAGTTAGTTTTGTGGTTGATATCTTAACATATTTTGGTTGTATTACTCGAGGTTTCCTCTATTGCCTGCTTTCTGCTTCCAATATGCTTGATAGGCCTGACAAACGAAGTGTCATCTGCAAAAATAATGCATGTTTCTTCTCTTCTATCTTAGAATCCTGGAGGGATGGGATACCTAGTTAACCCATTGGCGTAGACATACGAGCTGGTCTCGTTCCTTACTTGTAATTTTATTAACCTGTAAATTGGAGTATAAAATTGGTGTTTTTAAATGGAATAATGGTGTATTTTAATTAAAATATTGTTATCTTTCAGTTTAGAGAGTCACATTAGCACACACACAGTAAACATAAGTAAAAATTAGCAAAATCAGTGTCGACCATGTGCAAGTCTCAAAGAATTAACCGATCCCGTCAACTTCCAAGCAAGCCTGCCACCGTTTGTTTTACTTGGGCCCTCCCACCAACGTTGCCACAGACCGGTTAACTCATTGAGAGTTGCACAACTGGTCAGTTTTGGTCGTGTGCGGGAATCGAACCCACGAACATCGTATCACCACCTGGCCAAGGTGTTTCCACGACGTAGCCAACTCAGCTAACACGACCAAAGGCCTGGCAGCGATATTAAGGTTTTTCAGTCAGTCCGCGCCCCTAGCAGATAGAACCGTAGACGCCCGTGGTCATTAGTTACATATTTTGCTACTAGAGTGCAGCACCAATATTCCCGTTATAGGCTACTGCAAATAGAATAAAATTACTATCTCAATAGGTTAACATACCTTTCATTAGCTTCCTGAATGATGATATTATTTTTGATTCTATGCCATTGCTTATGAATTTGATCTCTACTGTTGTTTCTTTTATTTGGCAGGAAGTTTTCAATCTAGCTTAGGGCTGCGGCCTTTTATGTTAATTTGTTCACTTAAAACAAGTATTGTCAAACAATTGATAAGATGAGAACTAGTGGAGCTGTTGCTCGGAACTGAGCTAAGTTGTTCCATAATGTGTCTTATAAAAGGGAATGTCAGTTATTGTCACTTAAGTAGTTTGTGTTCTCAGGTCATATGTTGAGATTATAACATTGTGATTTGTTATAATGATAGCTGTTTTAGTATGTAATAGGTCAAATGTATCTCCATGTTATCCTTATGGGCAAAAAACAAACTTTAAGGGTGGCTTATGCCCTACAGAATAGGGGTATCAAGAATTTAAAACTATTATCATCAGGGACAGACCTTCCATATAACTGTTAATGTGCATACGGCAAGTTCTGAGATGAAAAATTTGATTATTGCTGTAGTCTGAGTCATTCTCGATTGGGTCACTTGAAGGGTTGATTGTATTTACTTATCTCTACCCAATGCCCGGAAAGAAAAAATTACATTTTTTAGTGCTTAGTTAATTGATGAATATTTTGCTTGCAAAGGAAGAAAGATAGTCATTTTTGTTAACAACACTTCAGGACGTCATTCTTCAACGAGTTGATTTTACATCTCACTTGTATATTTGATGTTTCCATTCGTGGGCTCTTCACGAGTGATGGACAGATCAGAAAGTGCCCATTGGACAACTTGTTGGCCAATTTCCAATAAATACACACATTTACGTGTACTGTCATTCTCCAAATAACCTCCCAATTTGTCACAAATAGTTTAATGACACTGTACGATGAAATGTATAGGGACAGTGAGATTGATTGTATCATGATGCAATTAATTTTAGTTAATTTTCTGGATTAAGAACATTCCAAATGGTTTTTAATTGACTGAAATTAGAAGGGAATTAATTAAAAGGCCCAATGACCTTGACATTGAAAATGCCCAAAGGCCGTATTACCTTGATATTGACAGTTACTGCAAAGCTGAACATTCACAGCTGAACACGTAAAACGCTTGATTGAGGCAAAACATTGGCAAAAGTGTTCCCGTTTAACATGGGAAAGATAGAGGAAAACATGACAAATGCTCAGTTGAATTACAGTTTTTCCCATAGCATAATAAGTTTCTGGTCAAATTTAATCTTAAATACCCCCGTCGCAGCAAACCTGCATACTCAGCGAATTTCCAATGAATATATAGCATAACACATTAAGCCACTTAACAGGATTGTTAAGAAATATATTCACAAACAAGCGATATTTAAAATATTAATTATTCTCTATAAAAATAACATTGAGGATGAGTACGCAGGTTTGCTGCAACAAGGAACACAAGATAATGGGTGTTTATGCAAATATCAACAGAACTCAGCTAAGTGAAGTCACATACCAAGTTTCATCCATATACATTCATAAAAAAGCGCTATATAACATTTTAATTATTTTCCATAAGAATAACATGGGGACCGAGTACCTAGGTTTGCTGCTTCGGGAACCATAGGCGAAAAATTGTTTTTTTGTGCAATCAACAATAAATCACAACCAGATGAAGCCATATACCAAATTTTGTCAGTTTATGTTCATAAATAAGCGAGATACAAATTTTTTCTTTTTCTCCATATGAATAACATTAGACTACGTACTATGTTTAGCCCTCTCGGTATCTCAGTAACCAATTGACATAAGAGCAATGATCACAATACCAAATTGTTTGTTTTTTATCCAGAATTCAATGGTAAAAATTAAAATTTTATTTAAATAAAAATTACATATATGGAAACCCCAAAAAACCTATTTTTGAGGTACAAAACCTCCCCAAAACCCCACTTCGGATGGTGCGATTCATCTGGTTTTTCGAACTCGTTAAATGGTATTTTACACATTTGTACCAAATTTTATTAAGATCGGACCTTTTTTACGAGAGTTATCGTGCTTACGGACACACACACACACACACACACACACACACACACATATATATATATATATATATATACATACATAAATATATATATATATACATACATAAATATATATATATATATATATATACATACATAAATATATATATATATAAATTTGACCGAATGGTTATTTTTGGCATATGGGGACCTCAAAATGAAAAGTTATCATGGTCTTGGGCTTAAGTCATACCATGAGACCTACGTTAATACCGGTAGCTTCTTCCCTATAGGCTAGAGATGGAAATTATCGTTATATTTCGGTATTAGGTTATCCCTAATACGTTATCGAGTGATATTAGGTTATCGTATCCTGTTATTTCAATAACCTAATACCGTAACTCTAGGGCGTTATCACTGAACGGTCCGAAACGAAACTACTTGCCGTTGCCGAACTGACCGTTATTTCTCTGCATATTATCGCGTTGACTGTTATTCTGTTGAAGCCGTTATGGAATGTACAGTTTTCATTTCACCCTAATATTTATGAAGATAATTATTGCCTAGTTTTAGGTTGACAGTTTTCTCAAGAGCTGTATGAGGTATTAGAGAGTAAAGTGATTGATGTTTTTATTTAAACATAACAAAGACTTGTTTATGGTTAGCAAATAAATATAATGGGTGGTATAAAAATTTAAACACTCAATTTTAAAAAGTGGAAAATACATTCATTCTTAAAACGTGAATAAACTACATAATAATTATTCCAATACTTAAAAAATATTAAGAATACAATTTCCATTGTATAAAAAAAAATAAAAATATACGCGGTATAAATTACGCGGAGGTAAATTGTACAAAATTTAAACAAATTATGCCTAGGATAAGATATTATGTTCGAGTAGTTCACAGTTAAAACTTAAAATAATAATTAACTTTGGTCAATCACAACACTAACACTTAATCATTACAACACTAACACCTAATCATTACAACACTAACACCTAATCATTACAACACTAAACAGTTTGTAAAACTTCCAGTCCTATATTGACAGTGAGGCTCCGGCATCTGACTAACCAAACAACATCCTTTCAATAACAGAGACAGTATAAACACGTCGAGACTTGAATAACCGTATAACGCAATCGGTAACAATAATGCAGGTATTCGATTTAGTTTTTGAATAACAGGATACGCTAGTGCTAGGCTATAACAGTCAACAAAACGAGATGTTGAAGTTATTGGCGTTATCGCAACGACTCAGACTGTTATCGGCGAATCTCGGCTCTTCCAGTGCCAGCGCATATCTACAAAAAACGTTATTCAAATACCAGCGGCAACCTGGCAGATAGGTCTAAAACGTTATTCAAATAACAGGGTTCCAGCGGTAACCTAATATCACGATAACAGTTATATTCTGATATTCTTTTTATTCATACTAATACGTTATATAACGCCCAATGTACAATACGGTGCGTGTCTTACAAAAAGGGAAATAATAATCGTCCATCCTTAAAATTTGCGCGATATACGCAACCTGCGGAATCTGTTATCTGTATAGCGCGAAACTCATACAGAATATTACCGGATAAGCTACATCAGACAAGTTGGGCCATTATAGTTTATGATATATGCCTAAACTGCATTCGAGTTGACATGATTCGCAAAAGAGAGAAATAATGGATAACGAAGAGTACCTTTGGTCCATTTGCGTTGAAATACGATGCACCTGGGTAGTAGTGGCGAGCTGTTGTCTAGGTGTGGGTTGAGGGCCTCTCTGCATGGGGAATAGGGGCCTCACAGCTAGGGGGAGAAGGCGCCTTCTGTGGGACCAGGGCTGGAGGAGTGATGAGCGAAGAGCAGGTGTCGTCGGGCATGAGCTAAGTCGTGACGTCACGTCGTCGTATCGTTGGTTCACAGGATGAAGATGCGCACTTTATGGTCACAGCCCGGCACTTTCACATAAGTTAAAAGGCAATTCACTTTTCGTACGAAAAATATAACTAAAACGTTGGCTACTGTCAATAGCGCGTATGGACAATAAAGAGGTACCGGTAATTGTTTTTATTTTAACACTAAATTTAATAACGAGAGTTTATATTCGTAATTTGACGTAGTGCAAATTATAGAACGAACGATATTTATATATTAATTTAAAGCTGACTGTGGAAAACCACGAGAATTTAAATGTACCGCGCGACGCGGGAGTTCGTCATGAAGTTTAGCTCGGAACTGGCGAAAAAACATTAAAATCGGGTAAGCGTCCTTTACCCCTACTCTAACTATTTTGGAACTGACCAATCAGAAACGAATAAAATATGCATGAAAATTCAATAAGACGACGAAAGATTATCTGTGGAGAACTATCTTATCTGCCTTGTATTGATAGTTTGCTGGTTTTTAATTTTGTAGAAATAAATACTGTCCACCTACTATAGGGGAAATTCGCTAAAAAAGGTTGTTTGTTTTTTAAGATGTTAATATTATTTTTTTTATCAGCAGCCCTAATATCAGAAATATATACATATATATATATATATATATATATATATATATATATATATATATATACACACACAAATTTGAACGAATGGTGATTTTGGCATCTGGGGACCTCAAAATGCCAAAATGCCATGAGACCTACGGTAATAGCTTCTTCCCTATAGGGGAAATTCACTAAAAAGATTGAATTATTGCCCTACGTTAATTGGTTACTTAAATATCATAAGTGCTAACCATAGTATGTCCAGTGATAATCTTATGAAGAATGAGTAAAACAGTACATCTCATTTTTTTAATGAAACAGTATATATTTGAAATTCACTGAGTAAGCAGGCTTGACAGTGGCATTAATATTAAGTGCTAAAACGTTTAATATATATTTTAACCACATTCTAGTAGTATATTTTTTAATACAAATAGTTCATTCACGGCCTTACTTTTGCACAAGGGATTTTTCGCAAAGTGATGCAACTGCTGACATACAACACACTACTTATTGTAGGCAGGATATCAACCTTTGACATGTTCATAGTTGCAAAACTTTTTTTTTATTTTTTTGAAAGGTTTATCTCGATGGCCCGAGTTGTTAGTTCGCTGTTTCTTTGGTTTGGCAATCATACATTGTGAAAAACCACTAGAACGAAAATTGGAATGAACCAAATCAACTGGTTCCTCTCTTATTTCTGATTTCACAGTCTGGTCCTGCCACCTAATGAGCGCTTGATTTCTAGCTGATTCTAGCACTTTGTTACTATCAACATCACCCAGACCCAGTAATTTAAATACTACGTATTTACCTAGAATGCCACAAATTAATATATTGCAAATAAGCCCATAAAAACTCTCAAACATTGCCAAGGTTCTTCAAAACTGCCATGTACTCTTCATAAGGTTCTTCTACAGCTTGCTTTCACGTGAAAACTGATATCGGCGATATGTAGTGCTAGTATTCGGCATATTATGCTTGTAAAATTTCTCTAATACTTTTTCCAATTTACCTACTTTGTTGTGTGCTTAAATGTCAAACAATCAAAGACATCATTAGCTGAGTCGCCAGCATCATTTAAAAAAATAACAATTTTCATTTTGTCAGTGGCCTTGTCACACTACCCATCAACAAAACGTTCATATCTATGCCCATACCTTTTCCAGTTCAATGCCATGTCACCTTGCTGCTCCATAGAAGCAAGCAAATCTGTCGGGAATGCCGAACGCATCACAAAATCACTAAACTTGACTTTCAAACAAAGGGCAACCCAACTCCTAATTCATTATTAGTTGCACAAAACATTAAAACAAAAACAAATCATCACCGCTGCCACCATGTTGTAAAATAAACCGATGCAAATTTACCTAACAAGCCATAAATTTATTAAGGTTTAAGAAAATACTATATATCCATTAAGTATAACATCAGTCCAGTGAAACTCGATATAAAAAACAAAGGATTTGTCATGTTTTTGCTATTAATAAATAATATTTATAATGTCCATATATAAGTCATGATTACAACAGTCTGTGCCTTTGTTTACTACAAATTGTCCCGTATATTTCAGCTAATCACAATGGCAAATTGCAAGCGGCTTATTTAACCGGCCTCGACAAAATCCTGTTTGTGGATGAGCGTGGGGTCGGAGTGCGGGCCAACTACAGTGGTGTCCTCCTGCTAGACACTATCCTGCAGACCCCCGTCGCGAGGCCCGATGATGTCGTTCGATTGGAGTTGCTCGTCTCAGAGGTACAATACAGAATAGGGTTTAGGGGTTGCTTGAGCTCAGTAGGCCTATATAAAGTTCTGCTAGAGGATGATTTTCAATTTTAAAGTGGCCTACTAGCTATTGCTGTCAGTTATTGCGGTAAGACTGTGGTTTATGACATATAAGTAAATTATTTTATGTTGTCATACCTTTTATTTTTTGTTGTGCCTTTTAAAATCAAGGTTTGATTTTGAGATGCAAGGTAAGCAAATGAGGGGGGGAGTACATATGCTTAAATGCCTGAATAATTTTTGTTTGTTTTTAATCAAAATCCTAGGCTATATGTATATACGTCAACCGATTTATTTACTTGATAGAACAGATTAAATAATTTGTAGGCTATATTAAATTTACTGGAGGCTAAACAATCATCAATCAAATATGTTTTAAATTTTGTTCCTAACATTATACAACCCAGAGGCTTAACATTGGTTGTTATATTTTTAGTACACTTCTGCTATTACGGTCTAAAAATAAATTACCTTGAATTACTGCTAATGTTTCTCACAATAATATAAGATAAATTAGCAGAGTGGCCACTGAATTGTGAAAACTGTGAAACTGTAAATACGGCTGAGAATTGGGGACACCGTGGTAACAAAGTGAATAAGCTGTGAATTGCACTGTAAAACTGGGGAAAAAACTCAAGCCATTAAAAGTGGATGTGACTTCAGACTTAATTAAGTGTTGAGATTATTTTGCCAAAGGATTATTTTTGCAATATGTTTCAGTAATAAATAACAGTTAAAATCAGTATTGGTGGTAAGATAATTTACAACATTGAAGACAAATAAAGGGAGAAGCAAGACAGTAATGTTAATAAAATGATAAAGATATCTGTTTAAAAACTCTCAAAGGAAATGCCAGCTTAGAGATTTATATTGTGAATCGAGATAACAAAAGGTGGGGGAGGGAGAGGGGTCTGGAAGATGTGGGAGAGGGAGGGGGTTCAATTTGACTATGGATTTGCAAGCAGTCACAATGCAAGTACAAAAGTATTCTAGGCCATTGTACAGTAGAACTCCAATTATCCGAATTAATTGGGGATCGGGCCAATTCGGATATGCAGAAATTCGGATAATCAGGTATACCTCGGGAATTAAGCAAAAAACATCACCATAAAATCAGAATTTTATCGACAAAGTTATTATAAATGTAGTGAACAGAAAGTGAGTGAACTGTATCAAGAATATACGTCATAAAAATTAAATTACAGGAGTTAAATTGAATACAGAATGCTCATACAGTTTACAAATGCTTACAGTTGCTCTTTTCAATAGGCCTACATACTGTACGTTTTTCACTGTTCAATTTTGGTTATTTCACTTGAACATCTCGAACAAAGTGAGTTTATCACTTAGCGAAAGGACAACACGTTTACGTTTTGCTCTCATTTCGAACGAAGAACAGTAGCGACTGATGATGAGCGGGGCGGGAAGGGGGTATGACTCATTGTTCCCTGCGAAAATATCGTCCGGAAGGTAACAGCACAGGCTTTTATTTTAGCGCTCACGGCGCATTATCGCTACACACGCTCCCGCTGTTATTTTCTTGATTTTTATATTTCTATTATTTCACTCAAAATCGATTCGTATAATTGGATATTCGGATAATTGGGGTTCGGATAATTGGATTTCTACTGTAAACATCTTTGCAGTACCACTTAGTAAAGGCCAAGTCTTTACCGTATGATCATTCCTTGGTGGCTCGTTGGTTGCTTTGGTCAGCCTTCATGAAGAAAGTTGAGCTGCTAATGGTGATTACATACAAGTCACTAATGCATTCTATAATCTAAAACATCAGACTCTAGAAAAGAGCTTTTACAACTCTTTCTCGCAGTATTATGACATTGGTAACATGGAACATTGTGTCACAGGCTGTGGTGCTTCAACAGACGTTGGTCTCCATGGATTTGCCGGGAGTGGAGCATCGAGCTGAAGTTGTATCAGCCCTTACCAATCAAATAACACTGGCCCAGGCAAGGCCCAAGAAAGGGACAAAAGCACACAAGGTACAAAACAATATTGACAACTTCCTTCATCAGTTTGATTGACAGATCTGTTTACATTTTATCTACTATTCATTGACAAAACATGCCAGAGCATGGATTTTAAGTTGTTATAAATTCATATAAAATATCTCCCCAACTTTCACGCAGAGTTGAAAAAACTATTTCCCCTCAGTAACACTCAGGTATATGGTTTAAGGCGTACAAGCACAGTTCTATTTAAGATCTATAAAACTAGAAAAATCTTGCTTTGACAATATCTTTGTTAATAATGTAAAATGCCCTTATGTTATTGAATTGGGCATGCAGATCAAATACACCTCACCAATACCTCACATTACCTAAAATTTTTAATTCTAAACTAGACAAAGTGGTGAACAAACAAGTTGTTAAACCTAATTTTTGGTGGATGGAATTTTTGGTTTTTCTCTAGTAGATGGAATACAGAGTATGGCTCGTAGACTATTTCTTTCAATTCAGAATTCATTATTTTCAGAATTCAGGTACATTTTGAGTGCATTTTTGACTTCCAGTGGAAATTTTAAAACAGAAGGAAAAAACACAAAATAATTTAGTTTTGAAGTGTGCAGACAAAAAGGATTTTTGACTGGTTTAAAACCACATCAGAAAGTGATGAAAAGAGCTCTCTCAAATTAAATTTACTGCACTCGATAATAAAATGTATAAAGACAAATTATAAACCTGTATCGTATCTGTTGTGTTAGTGGAACACCATTTGCCTGGAGCTGCCGCACTGCTACCTGAAGTGGGTGTGTTCGGGGCTGGTGTCGGAGCTGAAGCGTCAGAACCGCCACATCCCGGCACTGGCCATCGCGAGCGCCGTCAACGAGCGGCTCAACTCGCTGCTGCCCACCAACACCGAGGGCCAGCCGGTGGACCGCACACTCATGTTCAGCGAGGCCATGCGCCGCCAGACCTTCTCCAAGTGGCCGCACATGAACTACAAGTGAGCAGTCACGAGTGTCTCTCTTGAAATTGGAAAATTGTTAAAATTTGGTTACATTTCGACATTCATATGATGGCACTCAGGCTCAGACTACTTCTATGTATTCAAAAATATATTATTTGATTTCTGAAACACAACACTGCCAATCACTTAAATAAATAAAAACATTAATTTTATGTACAGTGTAATACTGTCCTCAGGCTAGTTTTCTTTTTAACGTTTTGAATAAACTTTTCAACAATTGAACACAATTATTCCCTATTCCATCTTCCTATTTATAAAATAATAGCCATTTTTTGCCGCAAATCTTGGAAAGCCGTTTTGTCAAAATTCTACTTATAATTAATTTTTATTTATAATTTGCCTGGATTCTTGGATTTTATGGCTGTAATGGCTGCTTTGGCCATAATTACAATGGAAACTATAATACTGGGCAAAAATTGTAACTGGACCGCGTAGTAACAGCTGTAATTGACGATGCGACACATAATATTGGCTGTAAATGACGATCGGACAACTTTAATATTAGTTGTAAATTATCACTGGACTTCAAAAATAATGATTTTACCACACCACGTGATATTAACCAAATGGCAATGACTGTGTTTTATTAACCGGAAACAGCAGCCAAACAAGTAAATAAGTTCTTGATGGTGATGCAGTCTGCCATAAAAGAACACTGGACCACGTGATATTGGTAGTAAGGTGACAATCAAACCGCTAAATATGGCTGTAAATGATGGTTGCACCGTACATTTTTGGCTGTAAATGACAATCTCACAATCTCAGCCATAATTATGACGATTGTACCACAATTGGCTGTAAAAATCCTATCCCAAAATAATCCCAGATTAAATGAAATCCCATTAAAAAAATAACACAATTTTTCCCCTGAAAAAGTCCTGAAACTAAGTTTCCTAAGTAATACTATACTAGTCATGATATTGGTTGGAAACCACGATTAAACAACAAAATTGTATCTGGAGTGGTATTCAAATACCATTACACTAATTGAAACCACTAATTGATTTACGATGATGTCAGATACTCAAAAACACTCTAAACTCAAGAATAATTGCTTGACTCAACAATTAAAAAAATCATTACACTCACACACCCTCTGTTGAAATTAAATATCTGTCTTGTGTGTTCCAGGTGGGCGTTGCCAGACCAAATGGCGCAGGCTGGGTTCTACCACCAGCCCAACTCCTCCGGTGATGACCGAGCCATGTGCTTCACTTGCACAGTCTGTCTGGTCTGTTGGGAGCCCACGGACGAACCTTGGTAAACAAAATAGTTTAGTTTGGGGCAGAAACAAGAAGTGATAGTAAAACTCCAAATTAATATGTATAATATTAATCCATCAATGGTCTATTTTCAATACAGTAATCTTTTCATTAAGTTACTTACCTGTACGCACACTGGTGAAATATTAAGAAATAATTCTGTAACTAATTTGACATTGGTTGATCGTAATTTCGTTGATTAAATAATTAAACATATACCTTTAAATTCACCTTAGTTATGGGTCTAAAGCTCAAGTTTGGCTGATCTATATTTCAGGTCGGAGCATGAGCGACATTCTCCCTCGTGTCCGTTTGTGAAGGGGGAGTACACACAGAACGTGCCCCTGTCGGTAACCTGCGCCACTGCCCCGGCCATACAGACTGATCACCCCATGGAGATTCTGGGCACCTCCTCGGTCCAGGAACTGATTCCCACCGCGTCTCCCGGTGGCAGCGTCATCATCTGGAACTGCTCACGCCAGCTCAAAGTTAGTAAAACTAGCATTGAGGGTAATAAGTTATTTTAGCCTCCATAAAAAATGTGAGGTACTTTGATTTTAACTCATTTAATCCTAGCTGAAAAACCTTATTTCACTTGGGAAGAATACTTAAGGAACTGTGAATTGCTTTGTAAAGCCAGAAAAACTCATGCTATTAGATGGGCAGGCCTCGAACCTTTGTGATGGTATTATTTTGTGCTGGCTGTTATCTTAGGCTAGCGCAGTAATAAAGAGTTTTTTTTTAGATCAATAAAACCATTCTTTGTTTTTATTGTATGTTTTCTAAAGTACAATTTAAATCCTATTTTAAAACTTATAATTTTCATAAAAATTAAAAAACCAAAAATTTGTCTAACCTTTGGTTGACCACTGCCTGATTAATCACATAAAAACAAATATCACTGCATGTACAACTAACATGCTTGTACAATTTTATGAACAGGTACCTGGCTGATGAGTCAGAAGTTGTTTGAGACGTTTATTGCCTTTTCCTCTGCAGTGCCATTGCCATACTATTGTACCCCTCTTTCCTTGTTTACACTGCTTGGTCCACAATATCTACAATCTTTGATGTATTTTGTCGTATGAATCTAATCAGCTGTCCTGTCCCTTTCCCCCTCCAAACAAGTACAAGTCCATATCAGCTGCCTCAGCTCTGTCACAAAATTATTACGACCTCATGTCGCCAAGTTTCATAATTTATTATCATGAGTGCTTAAGTTGCCCACATATAGAAAAATTTGGTGTAAACGAACCTGAATTTTAAAGATGATGCGTACGGATTCTTTCCTATTCTGTAGGGGTAATTTGCAAAAACTGATTGTGCATAGATTTGTATATTAAAGAAATATTATTTTTCAGGTTGAAGTGAAAATCTTGGTAGTGGGTAAATCTAACATTTACACTGATTTGGTGAGAAAGAAAGAGGCTTGGGCGGATCAGGAAGTGGTTGAAATACCTCTCTCCGATTCATCAATGGGTAAGTGGTACAGTCTTGTTGTTAATAACAATTTTAGCGTGTGATGATAAATTTAATCAGTTGGGATAAAGTAATTAATTCCAGGTTTTTTAGAACTCTCTGATTTTCTGTTAGTTTGAAGCTGGGCTAATTCCTCAATGAGGTTAAATTCACTAACTGTTCATTAAAAAAGGCATTGTTTATCCTAGTGGTTGCTAGAACTTTTTCTGTAGCCTGTGAAAGTGTATAATGTAGTCCAATTTCCCCCTAAATGTAGAGGTTTTTGTGTTTAACACTAATTTAATAATAATATTTTTATGTCATATATTTACAAAAGACTGCCCGTCCTCATTTTATTGGAGAAATTCATCATTACTTATTTAAACTGTATTCTTTACTGAGTTGTGTTTTATTTTATAAGGTTAACATAAAATGTATTGTTCACATACATTTTAAGTTAAATATATTGGTCAACAAATAAAGTAAAATAATGTAATCTTCAAAGATAACGTTGAGTGTGCAGTTAAACTCAATAAACATCAAACATTTCGAAGGTAATTATTTTGTCCAAGGTAATGGATTATTATAAATTCTGTTATAAAGCTGAACATTAAAAGTAGCAAATCATCAAATTTGTCCACAGCCTGCAGAATTATCTCGGTAGTTTAACAGCTGGTTACATTATTTTTTCTTCCTCTAAAATTTATTTTAAATAAAATCAAATATACTTTATTCCTAACAATATTAAAAACGATTTACAAGAAGTGAAATAAAAATACAGGAATTAAAATAATCCCCAAGAAGACTCTCCATCTGTGTTTGGGGATGAATCCTTATCAGCAGACTGTCACTTCATGCACTTTATCACTAAGCTTAACAGGAACACTCGTTACATTACATTAATTACAGCGTATGCCTACATTATTAAAACTAACATAAAATGTAAAAACCAAGATCAAATAGAAAAATATGTTACAGTGTACATTGCACCAAAACATTCACAGCCTCTCAAATATATTGTATTAGCTGAGAGATGTAACTTCATGAATGGTCAATTTGAAAATGGTAGACTGATAGACTTGTCTATAGTTTGACTGACAATATCAATCAATGCTGCAGAACAAGAATCAAGGTCTTTAGAATCATCCGTTACTTATTGCCAATTGATTTTACCCAAATCATTACAAATTTTAACCCAATCTGTTTACCCCTATTCACTAAAGTACTTTATTAATTTGGCTGTGTTCAGTTCTCAAGAAGAAAAAAAAACCTATGATCTATTATGGATGAATTCAAAACAGCCAAATGAATATTGAATAATAATGAATTTTAATAATTTTTCAAAAGTGGTTGTTACAAGTCTGACTATCGGGCAGGTTACGTACCCTGCCTCATATCGTACATCTAGATAACTGTCTTTGATTGAGTTCTGTGCTACATTCAATATGTTAATATTAAAATAATCCTCAACTAAAATTCTTAAATCGCGATCTGAGAGATTATCCCTGATTTGATTTTTAAGTCCATGGATTAAAGTTTGAATGTTTGAATTTTGACTACGGTAAACACAGAGAAGTTCGCAAGCGTGGCCGGCCCACTGGAAGGTGAGTGATAAGCAGCTGGCCACGCCCCCGACAACGCGCTGTCATTGTAAACCACGCCACCATCATTTTGGAAAAGCGGATGTTCTATTTAAAATAAATTATAACCATGTAAATTTTCTAAAAAGATATCCTGATTTAACCAAGCTTCACTCAACACTATACAATGAATCATTACAAAAAGATTGTTAAAAACTTGAAAGAATTTGTCGATATTTGTCGAATAACCACGAATGTTGTGGTGCAGCACATTAAATGTTGACCGTACATAGTTTCATCAGATTCATCAGTTATATCCTTAATATCTTCATTATGCTTAACTAAACTACAATCTACAATACATTTTTTGAAGTCCCTATCAGTCTCCTCTGCAATACTGCTTGGTTATTAACTCCCAAGATGCTTTTTTTCCAAGACTACTAAACAAAGTAAAGTTTAAACACCTCTTTAACATTTACTGTTTTATATTTAGTGGTCCCACGTGGGTGACAAATTACTAAAACTAATGACTTGGCAAAAAAGAAGACTAAATGAAGGGCATATACAATACCTCTAAAACATGGAAATTTTATAAATATAAAGATAGTCAGAGCATATCTTTAAAAAAAATTGTAGGTTTGAGGGTAAGGGTATTTTAGCCGACATATTTAAGTGTATTTAAATTTGTTGTGCATAGATTCACTTTCTTAAATAATTGGATAATATGTTGTATGAGTTGCTTATAGTTCAATAAGAAATGTGTAGCTACTTTTAAATTTCCCTTTTGTAGTTTTTAAGCTAACATTAATATGCTTTATTAAAAAAAATCTATTAAAATCTATTAAATTCAACTTTCAATTGGATTAACATCAGGAAGTTCTTAGACATTTTTTAAACAAGTACAAAAATTCTGCGAATTTTAGTTAATAGTAAGTAAATATACAGTATTTGATTTGGTTTGTTTCAGAGAACCTGGTAGGGGCATGGAATGAGGTGAGGGTGGGGGCTGTGAGCGTGGTGGGAGGCCCGAGTGACTGTGATTCTATCAGACCTGCGTTGATCGCAGGGATCAGCCGAGGCAAACAGACTGGTGTATCTCCCCTCGTGAGGGCTATGAACAACATGAACAGCGGACTGGCTGTGGACATCATGAAGGTAATGTTGTCGAGCAATTATGATAAATGATCATGCATATTCTGTAGAGACACTACTGAATTGTCGGTACAATGTATATTGACCTATTCTAGGCAGTAAAGCCGCTTGCAGCCATTTTAGTTCTTACTGCCATCCAGGTCTACTACTGCATTCCTGGCCAAACAGCATTGAAATTTAAGAAGCAGAGACTTTGATTTGCTCGCCCAGCAAGCACAGCAATGAAGCAGTTGGATCTAGCTGTTACGAAAGATTAGTGTGAACTTATATGCCAACTAGGGAATCCAATCCTGGACAATATTTTCAATCCCGGGACCAATCCCGGGATTGGTTGTAATTTACAAAAAGCCTGGAAAAATATGTGATTAAGTGTACTTTTAATGTTGACAGTATAGTAAATGAATACTATTTTGTTTATTAAAAATGCAAAACAATTATTTAAATAGCACAAATGATCAACGGTGAAAGATACAAATCTGTATTACACTATTAGTACTACTATTATGTTTGGTCTCACATTGGTAGGGCTTCGGGAATGCAATAAACTAATAAAGCAACTCAAGATTGGGTTTTTAACACTATAATATGTATTTAAATTTACAGAAAAACTCTTTCAAAAAGTATCCATGATTAAATATTTCCACCTGAAAAGTATAACTAGAAGTACATTTTTTCAATGTAGCTGCAGCTGCAGATGAATGAAATTATTAACTTATTACTAAGACAAGTTATGAATAAATCCTACTTTATAAAACAAAACTAGAAACAAAACTATTCTTTCAATAAACAGTACTTTTAAAATAAAATCATGTAACAATTAGTAGCTAAATAAACGATCTAAAATGAATGGAGTAAATATTACTTAAAATAAAAGTAAAAATTCCAATGTTGTTATTTTAATGAATTTACTTATTATTATGTTGGGATCAAACAAAATTGTTTCTTAATAAAAAGAAATAACCCCGTTGCAGCAAACCTGCATACTCAGCGAATTTCCAATGCATATATATATATATATATATATATTAGGGGTGTGCGAGTACTCGAAACTTTGAGTTTTCGGCCGAGTATTTTAATACTCAAACTCGACTCGAAGTTTTGATAACTACTCGAAAGTTTGAGCGAGTATTTCCTGCCGATCGCTAACGATTGCGACCGGCCAAAATGCGTAGTAACGGGCCGCAAAAGGCAATCGCATCACGTAAAATCGGCCGAAAATGACGACCGCGAACGATTGCGACTGGCCAAAACGCGTAGTAACGGCCGCAAAAGGCGATCGCATCACATAAAATCGGCCGAAAATGACGACCACGACCGATTGCGACCGGCCAAAACGTGTAGTAACGGCCGCAAAAGACGATTGCATCATGAACAATCGGCCGAAAATGACGACCGCGACTGAGTGCGACCGGCCAAAACGCGTAGTAACGGCCGCAAAAGGCGATCGCATCACGTAAAATCGGCCGAAAATGACGACCGCGACCGATTGCAACCGGCCAAAACGTGTAGTAACGGCCACAAAAGGCAATCGTATCACGTAAAATCGGCCGAAAATTACGACCGCGAACAATTGCGACTGGCCAAAAACGCGTAGTAACGGCCGCAAAAGGCGAATGCATCAAGTAAAATCGGCTGAAAATAACGATCAGACCGCGTAATTTCGTCCGCACCTAACGATTTCGTCATTTAATATTGATTATAAGTGATGTCTGGACCAGGTGAAATTGGCCAAATGACAACTAGGCCCTGTTTCATTGGCCGGAAACGAATGTCAAACCGTGTTTTGTTTGTCAGTACGTAATCCAGTTTGATTGTACTGGCGAAAACTTTGTATAGCTACTCATGTATTAGTAGGGGTGTCACACTTGTATTACTTGTATTAGTTAGAAACCATGTTTAGGGTTATCAAATCTAGGGTGGTATCCAAATCCCATTACACTATTTTAAACTACCGACTGATGGCAAATACTCGCTCGAAAATACTTGAAACTCGAAAATAATTGGCACTACTCGACTCGACTCGATTAAAAAAATCACTACTCGCACACCCCTAATATATATATATACACCATATACAGCCACTTACCAAGTTTCATAGATACATATACAAAAATAAGCTTTATTATATTAATTTTTTATTTCTCCCAATAAGAATAACATTGAGTACTCAAGTTTGCTGCAGCAAGGAAGAGAAAATATTAGATTTTAATGCAAATATCAACAGGCCACAACCAGGTGAAACCACGTACCAAGTTTCATCCGTATCCATTTATAAATAAGCAATTTATACAATTTTAATTATTCGCCATAAGAATAAAATGGGGGGCTGAGTACGCAGGTTTGCTGCAACAAGGAACACAAATGATGTATTTTTATACAAATATCAATGTAACTCAACTACGTGAAGCTACATACCACCTTATATTAATTTATGCTCATAATTAAGTGAGACATAATATTTGTCTTATTCTCCATTAGAATAAAATGGGCGCTGAGTATGCAGGTTTGTTGCTACGGGAACCTTCGGCAAAATATTGTTTTTTTTTACAATTATCAATAGACCACAATGAAATGAAGCCAAATACCAAGTTTCGTCCGGATACGTTTATAAATAAGCGAGATATAACATTTTTCTTATTATCCATAAGAATAACATTGGACAACGTACTGTGTTTAGCACTTTCATTATCTCGGTAACCAATTGATATAAAAAAAATATCAAAACATCAAATTGTTCGTTTTTTAAGCCAAATCTAATGTTGAAAACTAAAATTAGATATCTGAAAATATTATATGTAAAAAACTCAACAACAATTTTTAGGGTTCAAAATCCCCCTAAAGTACCCCTTCAGATAAAGCAATCTGTCTGGTTTTTGAACTTAAAGTCATAAAGTTGCTTTACACGTTTTTACCAAATTTAATCAAAATCGGACCATTTTTACAAAAGTTATCGTGCATACAGACACATATATAAACACAGTATTGAACGAATGGTGTTTTTGGCATCTGGGGACCTCAAAACGAAAAGTTATTATGGTCCCGGGCCTAGGTCTTACCATGCCGACTACGGTAATAGCTTCATCCCTGTAGGGGAAATTCGCTAAAAAGAAAAATTATCATAAAAAAAGCATAAATTATTTGACAAACATCACTTACAATATTCAGGTAAAATCTGATTGTTTCAAGTGACTGTAAGAAATTGGATTAAAATATAGTTAATGGAGTATAAGAAAGACAAAAATTATCAAATAAAAAAGTTTTGATTTATAACTTTATTAAAATGGTTTTATAGTGATTTATTGTGGTTAAATTAGTTAGAAACATCACCTGTATTGCTAACTTGAGACAATTTAGCAATCCCGAAAATCCCGGGATTCGGCGTTTGAATCTCGGGATGGAAGAAACCGTAAAATTGAGCGGGATCCCGGGATTAGATTCCCGAATGCCAGCTCTGGCTAATTTGCAAATTACTGCAATAATTTTATATTAAATAACATGTACAGCCCATCACCAACAAAGAACTTTAAACTTATCTAGCCACTGATTTAAACAAAAACCTTATGTCCGTGCCTCAGCATTTATGATGTTAATTATCTTGGACTCAAGAACCTTTTCTTCCCAGATGTTGTCTGAAGCAAGCTTGCAAGGTAGTTTTACAAGATTAACTAACATACCTGGTAGCCCAGTTCTAATACAATTTTGTATGGTTTAAATTCTTAAAAAAATCAATTTTACACTTTTTTAGCGAATTTCTCCTATAGGGAAGAAGCTATTACCGTAGGCATAGATTAAGCATACTCCTTAGGAGATATTGCATGGGCAGGTTGTCAGACGAAGACGGGTGAACAGTGGCGTGCTCCTGCGGGATTTTCTAGTACTAGCATAGAATTAGTGCCGACGGCATCAGCGCAGTGGCGCAGCTCGTGGCCACGTGAGGAACCAACGATCCGCGGGCTAGGAGGGGAAACGACATCGGTGTGCGAGAGAGAGCGGGAGTACTTGTGCGATAGAGAGAGAGGGAGTGAGAAAGGCGCCGCCGACGCGACACTGCCGTAGTGCCGTGGCTCGCTCGCACTCGCAGGGCGTCCGCCAGCCACCAGCCACAGTGCCTTCGTGCCTTCGTGCCTTCCTTTCGTCAAATCGTAAAGCGGCTTCTTCCTTGATAAATGTTCTACGTTCGCTTGTGAAAATACTCTTACAGTTATAACAAATTAGTGTAATAGGTGTATAGTATGTATAACCGATATTTCATTACCAATGATTCAGTGAATTCATAACATACAATATTTCCTTATTAAAATCCCACTTAATTCTTTTTCACAATTTATTATTTTTTTCCTTTTAATTTCGTCGGGGCGGAGAGTAAATCCTCATGGACACTCAAAAATCCGTAGTCGAGAGTATTGCCGGACTTTTACCGGCTAAAAAAACTACGCGAAAAATTTAAAATTATTAAAATAATTAAAGTAATTTCTGTGATTTGAGTAATTAACTTTGAAAACCTTTATTAAGTTCAAATAAAATTTATGTTCTTTTTGAAAAATTGAGAAACATTAAGAAATTATACAGGTTTGAAACACCTACGAAACGGCCAGTCCGATTTTAACGAGAGACCTATCAAATGAACGGAAATATTGTCAAATTTTATATTACGGAGTTTCAAATCTTTCCATTGTTTTTTTAAATTTATATAAGGAAAAACAGTGTAAAATATCGGTGTTTTTTTACAATGTGTGAGTAAATCTCAAATTTAAACGATTATTACAAAATATCAAGTAAACGTATCTGCTTAAAATTGTTATGGCGTATATAGGCCTAAGGGTTATTTAAAAACACTTTTGTCACGTTTCATGAAAGGAATTCATGACTACCTATATAATAAAAATAAACTTAATTTTAATCAGGCAAATATGTGTAATTCAAAAAATATATACAGGGTGTCACAAAAAAGCGTGGTGTGATTCGCAGAATTTGATTCCACATATGAAAATAAGTCAAAATTATCTACAATTGGTTCAATTTCAGTGCTACGTCTGCCCGGCAGCATTATCTCGACTTGTCGTCTGATTGATGCGTCGTCAGTCAGATTCATATGCCTTCTGTAATACTACTACAGAGAGTTCACAGGCATTTCGGTGAAAATTCGTTAATTTAGTTTTAAAACGTCTTTTTCGGCCATTCTCGCTCATGCGGCTCGGTTGTCGTTCCCCAGGGAGGTAAAAACCATGGAGAGCTCGTCAAATGGACAGAAAACGGTCCGCGCATTGTCAGGCTAGACCCAGAGTGCAGGACACGGCAAATCTGAGTAATCCCGAGCGGTGAGCCCGTTGTCGTTTACACGCTCCTATACCTCTTAATAATAATACAACTACAATGAAACTTATATATTTCTTTTCTGCATGAATGTCCGCATCTAACGGTATCAATATATTTTAGTTTAAAATTATGTGTAATTTGTAATAATTCAAATATTAGAAGGTTGTAAGAACATGACATAAAAAAGTAAGTAAGCGAGAAAGTTTTTTATTCCTGAGGTAAAATTAAACTTCCAGCAAGAAAGTTGTAGCTAATTAGTTGTTCTTCAAAATTTATTCGAAAAAATTGTCGATAGAGCTTCTAGTTTCTTCAATAATCCGATATAAATTACGGCTATGTTCAGTTCTACGCGCGCCGCCGTCGTCGTCGACCACGGCCCCACGCCGCACCGTACTACCACATCAGAATAATCGCTTCTCATTTTACTTAGATTTTTATAAAAGTAATTATATAAATATATATTTGACTCCATATTATATTGAGGTTATTAGCGAATTTCCCCTACAGGGAAGAAGCTATTACCGTAGTCGGCATGGTAAGACCTAGGCCCGGGACCATGATAACTTTTCGTTTTGAGGTCCCCAGACCCCAAAAACACCATTCGTTAAAACTGTATATATATATATATATATATATATATCTCTATATATATATATAATTCTAAATAGATTTAAAATACCTGAGTACCCTTTTAATTTCATTTTATTCTGCTGACACGTGTTTCGGCTATAATGCCATGTTCACAGCGTCTTAACTTTCTTATATACTTATAAAGAAATATCCAAAAATTTATAAAGTAAATATAAATTTCTTATAAAGTAAATATGTGAAGTATATAAGAAAGTTTAGACGCTGTGAACATGGCATTATAGCCGAAACACGTGTCAGCAGAATAAAATGAAATTAAAAGGGTACTCAGGTATTTTAAATCTATTTAGAATTATAATTATAGTAGCCCTATTAAATGAACTGAAAATATCAATATATATATATATATATATATATATATATATATATATATATATATATATATATATATATGTGTGTGTGTCCGTGAGCACGATAACTCTCGTAAAAATTATCCGATTTTGATGAAATTTGGTATAAACGTGTAAAGCAACATTTATGACTTTAAGTTCGAAAACCAGCCAGATCGCTCTATCCGATGGGGTATTTTGGGGGGGTTTTGTACCCCAAAAATGGGTTTTTTGAATTTTTTACATATAATTTTGGAAATAGTCAAATTTTAGTTTTCACCATTGGATTCAGCTTACAAAAACACACAATTTGGTATTTTGATCATTTCTCTACGCCAATTGGTTACCGAGATATTGAAAGTGCTAAACACAGTACTTTGTCTAATGTTATTCTTATGGAGGAAAAGAAAAATTTTATATCTCGCTTATTTATGAACGTATACTGACGAAACTTGGTATACGGCTTCATCTGGTTGTGGACCATTGATATTTGCTCAAAAAAAACAATTTTTGCCAAAGGCTCCCTTAGCAGCAAACCTGCGTACTCAGCCCCATGTTATTCTTATGGAGAATAAGTAACGTGTTATCTCCCTTAATTATGAAAATAAATATAATAGATCTATAATAGAATAGATCGGAGAAATGAAATACAAAGTCGTAAGTAAATATGTGTAGCTAAATATTTAATCGAAATTATGAATGAACTTATGGTTTTACGTCGAATTAATTTAGATACTTAATTTTGAATAAACTTTTCTACCAAAGCTATAAAGGCGATGGTATGGAATCAAATTTGTTGTGTCAAAATTCAAAACTAAGCCTCTTTAAAAGCCGTACAATTGTTATTATATAGTTATTTTCACGAAAAGAGTTGACTCATGTATCGAGTAAATAAAATATGGGAGTCATTGAGTCGTTAATTAATTAATTTCGATGAAAATCCAGGTTGAGTACGTGAAAATCGAGATTTGTATGCTAATATTGAAACTTACACGTGTTTTTACGTCATAATTAGAGGTTAAATACATTTTAATTTAGTACCAAAAGATAAAGAATTTATTCAGTAATTCGATTCCAAAAACCATTTTACTATAAAAAAATCCCCTGCGCCGTAAACCTCATTTAACTGAGGACGCGTCGCCAATAACCCATAAGACGCTGTACTGAGCGCTGCGGCTGCGACCGCCGAATCCTACACTTTGAGATGTGACCTTGAGCCCAGCCGTACCGAATTTTGGTCTATCCCGACTATGGGCGAGAGCATGGTCTATCCCGACATGTTTTCTACCTCGCTGTCGTTCCCAGTCAATAAGAAAAGTTTTGGTTGTCATTTTCAGACAATAAAAAACGTTGCCGATCGTCATTTCGGGCCATTAAATGCAAGTAAATTCCTGTTTTTGATCCATCCGATGCGGAAAAAGAGGCGTTCTTTGGTGATAGATCGGGGTCGAATCGCCGACTGTATTCGTAAAAAATACGTTCCGGTTGTCGTTCGGGCCTATAAAACGGAATCCGGCTTTATTTTACGTTGGGGAAATGTGGTCCGATTGTCAATTTTTATGATAAATCACGGTTAGATTGTGATTTTTGGCATATATTGAAGCTCGGTCGTCATTTTCGGTCAATAAACAAGTTGCGACCGTCGATTTCGGACTTTAAAATGCTACGAAAACGGTTGTTTTCGGCAAATAGAATGAAGTGGAATTGCCTATTTTGTTTAAACAATTTTTTTCTGTAAAACGCAGACTTTTTCGGCCGATAAAATGCGGCCCTTAAATTTTTTGAGGTCAATGTTTTTGCCCTACAAATCGCAAAAGGGGTTTGTCGGTCAATTGCTTTTTTCGGGCGCTAAAACAAGGCTATATTGCTATTTCCGTGGATAATATGCGGCTCGCTTGCCACTTGAGGCCAATAAAACGTGGTCCATCCCATTATACTTAAAAAATTCACTCATTTTGGTGTTTTTGACCACCAAGTTGTGGCAAAATTTATGTTTTTACCGATAAAACACGGCCAAATATCTGATTTTGCCCGGTAAAATGCGTTTCGGACTTCGCTTTTGTATATAAAACACGACCCGGCTTTGTTTTTTACCGAGAAAATGCGGTCCGATTGCCGTTTTTTAGCGATTAAGTACATTTCCGGCATTAAATAAGATTGGTACTCAATTTTCAGCCGATAACAAAATTTGCAGTCGTATTTTGGCTAGCAATTTTGCTGTAAAATTGCCGATAACATTATCGATTTTGGTTGATAACACACACCCGATCGGTAAATTTTTCTAATAACACAGGTTGACCGTTTCAGGCTAAAAAATGTGGTCCGATTGACGTTTTAGACGGCTAAATTAGAATATATTGCTATTTTAGGCCAATAATATGTATCTCGGGTGTCTTTTAAAATCGCCGTATCTCGGCTGATAAAATTTGTTTCGATGTTAGTCTCGGTAAAATCTTTGTTTTCGACGATAACATACTTTGATACTTCCGCTGGCGGTTGGCCTTTGAATTGCGGTTTGAGTATAAACTATTGCGGTATTTTTGCCCGATAAACTACGTTCATTGGTCGTTTATGGTCTAAAAGTTACGGCGACCATGAAATGCGGTAAAATTGTCATTTTTATCTGAAATAACTACCAAAGTTCAAATTTATGGTTCGCAAAATATAAAAAATATAAAAAATAAATTAAATTTATTGGGAAAACTCAAAAACAATTAATATAATCATTAATCAGATTTATTAGGCAAGGTCGAACATATTCTTTCTCAGTCTTCACCTGTTAATAACTAGCGTATAATAATATAACATTGTAATGTGAATGGGTCATGACATTCCTATGAAAATCGAAAGACGCTTGCGGCAGTTTCAGGCAGTACACCACCTCGGCGAGGTGCCTCGGCCGTTGGCGGTGGCGGGACATGGTAACAGGCTTCGGTCGGTGCACTCAGCGGAGTGTGTGTGTTGGAGGTTGGGAGATGGGAGATATAAGAGGGGTTAGCGGAGGGGCTGTTAGGATGGGCGCGCGGCCGAAGGGGGAGAGGGGAAAGGCAGCGCGGCAGCGTAGACGTTCCGAACTAGCTCCGCCGTCGCCTTGGACGTACAAGCAGACCGTGTACGCTTGTCCCATTACGATGGGTGATCTCCTAAGGAGTATGCTTAATCTATGCCGTAGGTCTCATGGTAAGACTTAAGCCCAAGACCATGATAACTTTTCATTTTGAGATCCCCAGATGCCAAAAACACCATTCGTTCAAATTGATATATATATGTGTGTCCGTAAGCATGATAACTCTCGTAAAAAAGGTCCGATCTTAATGAAATTTGGTACAAATGTGTAAAGTACCATTTATTTGAACAAGTTCGAAAACCAGACGAATCGCACCATCCAAAGGGGGTTTTTTGGGGGTTTTGTACCCCAAAAATGGGTTTTTTGGGGTTTCCAAGTGTAATTTTTATTTAAATCAAATTTTAATTTTTACCATTTAATTCAGCATAAAAAACAAACAATTTGGTATTTTGATCATTGCTCTACGTCAATTGGTTCCTGAGATATTGAAAGTGCTAAATACAGTACATTGTCTAATGTTATTCTTTTGGAGAAAAAGTAAAATTGTATATCTCGCTTATTTATGAACATAAACTGACAAAATTTGGTATATGGCTTCATCTAGTTGGGGTCTATCGTTGTTTGCACAAAATACAAAATTTTCACGTATGGTTCCTGTAGCAGCAAACCTAGGTAATCGGTCCCCATGTTATTCTTATGGAGAATAATTAAAATGTTATATATCGCTTACTTATAAATGTATATGAATATGGTATGTGACTTTACTTAGATGAGTTCTAATGATATTTGCATAAAAACCCATTATTTTGTGTTCCTTGTTGCAGCATAACTGCGTACTCATCCCCAATGTTATCCTTATGGAGAATAATTAATAATTTAAATATCACTTGTTTGTGAATATATTTCTTATGAATCCTGTTAAGTATTAATGTGTTATGTTATATATTCATTGGAAATTCGCTGAGTATGCAGGTTTGCTGCGACGGGGGTATTTTGGATTGAGTCAAGTCTTGGTAAATTATTCTTGGGTTTTTATTACTTTTGAACGAGTTTTTGCCATCAGCATTTCATTGTTAGTATCTGAAACCTCCTTCTAAATAGGTAATTTATAGTAGTGAAGTGGGATTTGACCACCACTCCAGGTAGAATTTCTTAGTCCAATAAATTGTAGTTTCTTACCAATATTATGAGTGGAAATTAGCCAGTATAATTAAACTAGTTAATGGTTTTGACTAATAAACCATGGTTTTCGGCAAGTAAAGCATGGTCGGGTTGCCATGTGGCTCATACCATTTGATCCTGTAGTTGCTTATGGTTATTATTACATAGTTTAATAGTAATTTATGGCCAACGTTACCTAGTCTGGTCATAATTTTCAGTTGATTTTACATGATCCTGTCGTCTTTTATGGTTGATTTGGGGATATTGCAGTTTACTATGGTTTTTCGCGGATTGGTAGGAAAAACTTGCTTGACTTTCAATTATTTAAAAACTCTTAATTTTCTAACACTTGTACACCCCTCATTTTTGTCTACACTATCTTAAAGGGTTTACTTAAAACTAGGGGTGTGCGAGTACTCGAAACTTTGAGTTTTCGGCTGAGTATTTTAATACTCGAACTCGACTTATAAGTTTTGAAAACTACTCGAAAGTTCGAGCGAGTATTTCCCGCCGATTTCCGGACGATCGCTAACGATTGCGACCGGCCAAAACGAGTAGTAATGGCCGCTAAAGGCAATCGCATCTCGTAAAATCGGCCGAAAATGACGACCGCGAACGACTGCGACCGGCCAAAACGCGTAGTAACGGCCGCAAAAGGCGAACGTAAAATCGGCCGAAAATTATACTATTTTAAACTACCAACTGATGGCAAATACTCGTTCGAAAATACTCGAAACTCGAAAATAATTGGCACGACTCGACTCAATTAAAAAAAATCACTACTCGCACACCCCTACTTAAAACTTAACTTTAACTTTGAAAACACACATGAATTCCTAACTAAACACACCTCAGAAAAACAAACATAATTGAGTTTTTCACTTGCACTGTTTTAAAATTACTAAGCGGATGTTGCATATGTACTGTTTCATAATTATTTAACAACAAATCTTTTTCCAGGTCGCAGAAAGCAAACCAGCCGAGAGACAGCTGTACCTAGTGGTTTACGACTTCCACTACCAGAGCAACGCGGACAGTGGTGGCAGGGAGGGGGGTAGCAACTCCAAAACTCTGGTGTCTGGCACCGGTACCAGCGCTTCGAGGCAAGAGAACAGCAACATGTATCCGGACATCTTCCTGTCAAAGTTCCTCTACACAGGTCCCGTACTGCATGACGTGGATTCCGCAGATGTTGTTTACCAAACACAGGACATCCTTGTTGGGGATAACTTTACTGCGCCGTCCTCTTCATCAGGTCAGTTCAGTGGTAAGAGAGCCTAATTTTGTAATAAATCACTACCTATTTTAATTACTATTTATTTTTTTATTTTGGTTCTTTCTACCTGAAGTATTGTGCTTGTAAATACAAAATAGATACTAATATTAACAATATTTTTTACTTGAAGCTAAGATGCTATTTTGTAATCAATTATCTTTAAAAAAATAAATGTTCCCACTGTATTTATTTAAGGTCACAGTCACTCAGTCTGTTAAAAGAGTTTGTTATTAAAACTATTTAGATTTTGACAAAATAAAACATAAATTCCATTCAAATAAAATTTGGTATGATTCAAAGTCAAAGCTATTGTTTTTAGAGTAATTATTTATTATTATCTCTTCAATATTCTTTATGTTCCTATGAATATATGTTAAAACATAATTGCAGACTTGGTTTTAGGGATAAGCTGTCCGGTGCCACTGGGGGTGGCAGTTCCAACGGCAGGCGGTGGGACGTTTGACACCTCCATGGCCATCAACGAAGGGTTGGAAGTGTTCCCATCCACCTCCAACGGCTCCAGCCAGCTAGTGCCCAAGATTGTGGACCGAGACTCTAAATCCGATGCGATCAGTGAGCTCTCCAGTCTAGAAAACTCCAACAGTCTTCTCGAGACTTCTAGCACGCTTTTGGTTCAAGAACCGGTTCCTATACAATCAGTGTTAGTGGATACTTATAACAATGACGTAGTGATTTCCGAGCTTCATCCCACGCGGGACGGGAAGCACCTGTTGGTCGTGTTGAGAAGTGCGAACAGTGCAGCAGAACAAGCGTGCGGCATATTGTTGCTGTACAAGTTGAACCTGAGCGGCCCGTCCGTGATGCTGGTAGAGATGCCGGTGTGCGCGAAGGTGTTCCAGACGGAGGTCGTGTCCCTCACACTGCTCCCGCTGGAGGGCGAGACGAGAGCCAACCCCCTGGGAGTGGCGGCCGTCGTCACCCACAACGGACAGCTGATGCTCATTGACATCGCCACGCTGGAGATCAAAGCTTGTGCCAGTCACAAAGAGAACAGCCGATTTGTGTCGGTCACATATTGCAATAGTAAGTATTCCTGCTTTTAAACAATACCTGAATTGTTCAATGAATTTCAACCTAAATTTGTATGGAGGATTTTTAATGTAGGCTATTTAAATACAAAAAAAAAGAAAAATCTCATTTTGAATAGTTAGAGAACTGTGTAGTTTTGTGTTCTCTTTAAATTTTGTATCTGTTGTAAAGAAAATGTAAGAAAGTTAAATTGTAAACTAATATCAAATACGGGATGTAAATAAAACCGTTTTGCAACCCTCCAAAATATATTTACTCTTACATTATACCCACTTACAAGATAGTAAACATCTATAAAACATGGTACAAGGCAATCAGTTTTAAGACTGGTCGAATATGATTGCCTTGTACCATCTTTTATATAGTTAACTGTTTTTTTTTAAGTGAGCACAGTGCAATATATTTTGAAATGTTGCACGACGTTTGTAACTACATCCCGTGATAATCAAACAACACGTACCATGGTAATAAAATGTGGTTTAAATTCAAAAATTAATGTAGGTTACCACTTAGTTGTTTGTGATCTGACATTCAATACATTTTGTTTATTATAGGTTTAGAAAGAGTTTGTGCAGCTTCTGAGAAAGGTTCCTTGCACTTCTTCACCCTTCATGATGAAGATCTAGTTAAGTCAGAAGAGAACACCCTTGAGAATTTGGAGAGCAATTTTTACTCTCCAAAGCAGTCTCCAAAAGAGTAAGTAGCTGTATGCTTTATTAAACCAGATTACTCTTTATTATGCCTTTTATAATTTGTAGACCTTGGAATTTTTCTTAATCAATGGATAAATTGTTGGACTGTTAATTTAATTTGTGATTTTAGTCTTTGAGTTATAAACTAGAATTCAGTTAAATAAATAACAATTACTGTCATAGCAAACATGCTTAACATTGTCAACTTCAAAAATGAGTTTTCTTATGTTTCCATTTGCAATTATTTTATGAAAATCTTGAAAATCCTATAAGATTCAGCTTAAAAACCATTCTATCAGGTATTTTGAACTAAATTGTGGTGATTTATTGCAGTGAAACTAGTTGTGGTATTTCGGTAGAACTACTTAGTCCAAAACTATTTAGAACCAAATGGTCATAATATTGAACAATGTTATACTTTTAAGCAAAGTTTTAGTTTTTATTTGGGAATTATCGAAGCATGGAACTCATGCTTAGGATTAGCCTAAATATTTGCTGTTGCTATTTTTTAGGGATGGACCAAATTGAATTTTGTGGCCGGGACGGAAAGGGCATTTTTTATTAATTTCAGTTTTTAGGATAGAAATCTTTTGATGTTTACAAATTTGTTCAAATATCCAAAAATATATTGTTATTAATTATTAATGATTGAAAAAAACTATCAATAGGTTATACTAAACCATAATACATTCATCAAGTTAAGAAGTTAATACATTTATACATTTATTTATACATTTATTTATCAGTATTAACTGTTAGATTACAATAGAATAAAACATCACTCAAATAATTAAAAATTAAGATTTATAAAAAGAATTGTTTTAGGGATGTGATATTTTCGATCCTTGGTTTTATTTATTTTTGGGATTGATAATTCTTGGTTTAGATTCCATAGTACCCCAACAGCCGGATCGCATAGCATCGTCCGTAAATGATGGCTTCACACTCCGTTATGTTGGCTTTATTATTATATAAACCTCCTTAAATATTTACGAGGTGGACATAGAATTACAAACACACTGCTCTAAATTTCACGGGACAATACTGTACTCCATATAAATCTATTTATGCTTCTTAGCCATTATTTGTTGTGGCAATTCTATATGTACAACATTGTATCTTTTTAATACAGAAATACCATTCTGATTCTGCTCATTGTAATTTACAATAATTGCAACTTGTGATATCAGCTGTAAAAGACGTAACTAATTATATTGTAAATTAAATCCTGCCTAAAAAGCAAGACAATTTTTCCCCGAAAATTTGCCTAAGTTTGGGATTCCGACCATCCCTAAAAATACAAATCATCTTTCTCAAAAATTCAAATTTAAAGTTTGTCGATATTTTCACTACTGTGTGGAATATTGTCATTTTTGGCATACAGAGACCGTAAATATTTCATCAACCCAACTGTGTGTGTGTGCAGTTTCCCTCTGCTAGTCAACGCTGCCATGTTGGACTTGTCGGCGCTGTACGAGTTGACCAAGTTTGAGAACCTGGAGCCGTGCTTCGCCGCGACGGTGCCGGCGTGCTGGACGGAGCTGATGCAGGCGCAGAAACAGCGGAGGCACCCACAGCACCTGCAACACGCGGACGACGTGCACCACACACGCTCCTGGCGTCTGCAGCCCGACCTGTGAGTCGATACCAAGCACTACGTTATATTAGCGGGCAATTAAGTTGACAGTTGGGCTTTAGCGAATAGCATGGTTGTACACTGCCACTGTTGCCATTTTGCCATGGAAAAATATCACCCGAATGTTATTACGATCGGCTGTTGTGGAGTTTTGGCAATGCAGCAAGAAAGCACACAAAAACCAGCCAGCGTAGTTTGGTTAGTTGTCAAACTATTGGCTGATCTTGGGTGATAGCCCGGCAAACCACGCTCTCAACTGGCAATTTAATTGTCCGCTATTAGGCTAGGTGGTTCACTGGGAGAGCCAGAGAAAGTTAGGGAAATGTTGGAAAAATGTTGAAAGTCAGGGAAAATGCTTGATATTTTGTAAAGGTCAGGGAAAATTTTTAATTTAGGCTAATCATAAACACAAAACAATTCTGTGGAAAAATCAAAACTAATTAGATATTCGTTAAACCAGTTTTTAGTGTGCAAAGAGGAGAAAGTGAACCGTTAACTGGTGATGCAAAAAAATTAATTATTGGATGATAACAAACTGTAAACATAAAAATAAACAATTAAACAGAAGAGCGTTGGGCAACTATGGGGAAGATGGAGGCCGGTCAAAAAATCATTTAAAAACAAATATTACGTAGGCCTATTATGAATAAAGTATGCTTTCTGAGTCTAGAGTCTGGGAAAATTAACTTTTTTGGTCAGGGAAATCAATAACCAAATAAAAGTGTAAACCATGAACTAGGGGTGGTGGATAAACATCTTCCTAGGAAAAAATGGACCGAAGTGAGTATATTTAAAACCGATGTTGGTTGATGCAACTTTTGGAAGTCAAGGGGGGTTAGGTCTTTCACCAATTGTGTAATTATGGGGTCAGCTACCAAATTATGAACCGTTTAGTTTATTATTGCTCTCTGCGTGCCTCCTCGGGAAGGTTAACAGGTGTCTATGGTGTGTCAGTAGATCAGCCTGGATAAGCTGAGGTGGCTGGCAAGTTAGGTCAAAAATTATTTATTCACAACTTGTTTACATATTGGTGTCACATTAGCCAAAAATCAGCTTAATATATTATGAAAATACAAGTAATATACATAAAGTACAATAAAACTAATACCATAACAAAAACCTGCCATCAATAGTATAGATTACATTAGTGATTCACTACGAAAATTCATCAAAACTATAAAAAGGGTTTTTAATGAAGAATGATTTAAAATTATGTTTAAGTTTTAATTTTTTTATATAAGGAGGTAAGTTTCTATATGATTTTGAACCAGCATAAAATACCCTCTTATATATTTGTTTTTCCATGATATCGCGGTTCGCTCTTTCCTCTAGTAATACATGTATGGACTTTATTATTGAGTTTAATATCATGAAAATTAACAATAATATACTGTAGTCTTAAAAATATACAATGAATAAACTGTAAACAAATCTCAATTCTTAGAAAAGACGCTAGCCAATCAAGTTTTTACATAATACTTATCGCTTTCTTTTGTAAATATCTTTTCCTATATACTTTATACACCATTATATTTCTCTCTTACTAATGGGTGTTTTGGTTGGTTTTCCAGCACAAGTTGGGACGAGCACATTTTTGAGTTGACTCTGCCTCGCAGTGTATGTGTCGGACATGTGGACCTCAAGTTTTCCCTCCACGCACAGTGTCAGTTTCCCCCCAACGTTCAGTTTACCTTGCTCAAACAAAATGCCTCTGGCATTGGGAAACTCCCAGACAATTCCTTCGATGTGGATGCAACTGTTGACTTTAGTATACCCTCCGAATCAGGATCCAAAAAAGGTAAGTGACTAACACCTGAAAATAAATACTTAATTATGAAATAAGTTGGTAAAATTTGATACAAGAGCAAACCATTTAATTTCTTAAAAGTAGAACAGTCTACAACATGGGCTCCTAAAAATGCATTATTAACCCTTAGCGGTCGTATTCATCGTTCTCTTTTCCTTCCCTACAGATCGGGAAGGCCACACTTAGTGGCCCTCTCATTCTGTCTAATGACGCGACATTGTCAGCGCTGAAGGTAGCCCCACAGCTCGGGCCGGCCACGCGTAGTGGCCCTCTACGCGTTTCCTGTTCAGCTCGGCTGTCCACCCCGTAGTGGCCCCCTGTTTCTCTTCATATTATTTAACATTGTAATTTTGTTTTCAATTCTCTCTGCTTGGGAGGTGCTGCGCTCCCTCGGCAATCATCGGAACTATCTGGAGACAACAACAAGACAGTATATTTTTAGCTGATCACAATATTATCACGTTTGTCATTGGTGAGTTATTTGCTTGTGTTGTGCACCAGTCCTTTTAAAGGCTTTTAATTTTTAATAAATTGATATTTATGATTAATAAATGGCCTCAAATAGTGACTTAACATCCGATACTATACGGGATTTATAATACTCTTTATAATACTCTTCATGTGTAAATGTTAGGCAATAATGATTTCAATTTAGTTTTGTAAAGCTTTTTGCAGTTCTTTTAATGGTTTTATATACAATATACTTCTTAATATTATTTTGTTTCAGTACCAAGATTTTAAATTAATATTATATATTATCTATGTTCTTTCTACTTTTCAGTAAACTCATAATAAAGCTGGTAATTTGAATAATACTGTATGATAATTATATAACTTGTCAAATATATTTAGATTTGTAGTTTTTTTTAAATATTTTATTGCAAATGAACCATTTTCATTGTTTTTTAATCAGTTTTAACCGTAAAAGATACTTTTTTAACCGTAAAAGATACTTTACTTTTTTATTTTATTTAAGAGTATTAATAATTTAATTGTTATAAACGTTTTAATATTTGAGTAATAAAGTTGATATTAAATACGAGTGTACATAATTGAATCCTAATGATGACCGAGTTTACAGTCAAATGTTAGGTTAAACATCAGTGTTTTGGAGTTAAAAGGCTCGCCACACGGTATTTAATCCAAGCGTAAGACGTAAACAAGAGAAGTAGTAATGGCGGCCAAACTACGCAGTGACGCGGGGCCACTACGAGCGGCCCTTCCGAGCTGTAGGCGCGTCACTTCGTATATATATTACACCTTGTCCCGTTACGGATCTTGTGGCCACACGTAGAGGCCTTCCGACCGCTAAGGGTTAAAAAACAATTTTTTGCTTTATGATTTATTTTGACAATAAAAACTAGAGGAAATTTCAACAGTTTAAATGGACTTATATACTAAATTGATACCAATTGGTCTTCAGTTAATTTTTCCATTACTGTTAGTTACTTATTCAAACTCAATTGAGAACTGCAAAAAGAGGCATATTATATTTTTAAAGCAATGTTCGGTTTAAATGATTGTGCTCTGGACTTATTGGTCAAATGTTTTCCAACCATATTTATGGTCAATTGATGTGTTACCTTGCCAAGTAGTACCAAACTAGACTCTTATGTTGTACCTCGGCTAGTGTGAATAACTGACACTCTTGGATTGTGTGGGTGTTGAGATAAACTGCTGATTACACATTATCAATGTCGTGATAGGGTTTCCTGATACCATTTCGCTTAAATGCTGTCATTACACCATCAAATTAGATATAATTATATGAGAAATTTTACATTTAAAACTTATGAGCATTTATAGACAATCTTTTCTAAAAATTTACTATTTTGCTTCAACAGAATTTCTTTAAACATTTTACATCATTTTGGGATGTCTGATCCCAAATAAATACCTACAATAATTTGGTGAGGGTACTAGTGGCTTAAACTACCGTACTTTAGTTTTTGAAGTTAATACAAAGGTTTCTGTTTACAGTAGGGATGGATGGGAACTAAACCCAAAATTTTAGGAAATCTTAGGGAAAAAATAATCCAGTTTTTAGGGCGGAATTTAATAAACTTCAGGATTATTTCTCGAAACGGTGATATTGCATGGTTAGATCTTCATTTATGACCAAGCTTACATAGGGGGATCATCGTCATTTACGGTTGAGATTACACGGTGTGATCATCATTAATCTCCAATTTAGTGTGGTGCAATCATAATTTACGACTGAGAGTAAGCGGTGCTAGCGTCAACTGAAGTAATCTTGTATGATTTGTTAGACCTCTACGGCGAATTATAGCATGACCATCATTAACGTCTGATTTAGTTAGGGGTGGGTACTCGAGTTTACGAGTACTTGTAGAGTATTTTCTAATACTCGAAGGCTGAGCGAGTATTGGAGACTACTCGAAAATCCGAGTCGAGTGGTTGAAAATGGCATAGCTAGTCCTGCTGTTTACCCCGAGTAGTTGAAAATGGCAGAGATACTCCCGCCGTTTACCCAAGTATATAGATATATGTATATAATTTAATCTCGAATAAAAGAAGGGAATGACAGGTGGGTTATTTGTGGATACCTGTGAGTTAAGATAAGTAAGAGAGGGGCACAAGAGTGTTTGGGTCAGGGGCAAAAATCTGTAATCACTTTTGATAATGTTTTGGTTTTGATACAACTAACCCAAAATCGTTGTATGGATATATATTTGTAATACTTCTCTTTTGTTTGTTATGGTTATTGAAAACAGTAAATATATGGGTCAATACCACCAAATGGGATAACTTAGGTCTCCAGGAGAAAAATGATGAATTAAATTACATAATTTTAAAAACCTTTATTGTTTTGATTAAACAACTTTTTCCTACTGTAACCTTCCAACGGCTCCAGTCTAGCTCAGGGTTTTGGGGAGGTTCTTCTTTTATGTTGGTTGTCTTTTATATATTAAGGCACTTGATACGGCAGTTTTGAAATTTAGATATTTTTACTTTTGCCAATTAGATGATGGAATGAGAAAAATAATTCTTCTTGAATTTAACAAAGAACGCAATTTATTACCTTACAAATTCATTTAAATTAAAAACATTCAACAGTTGTTATATTAATTATTCACAAAAGTCAACTAATAGATTTATTACAAAATTACAAAGCTTTACATATTACATGTCTTTAACCTTATTTGTTATTATTTTATCTTTAACACTTTGTACATGAACATGTTTAAAACACTGTTTATAAATGGGAATGACGTATGCAGGTAAAATTGTCCAGTAATAGTATCAAATTTTTGTCACTCACCACGATGAAGGAGATTTACCAGTCTAGAAGATTTAGTCGCCGCCGCTGTTTTCAAAGGTGTCCTCTCAGTCTAGCGGACGGTCAACAGGAACTAAGTCAACGTTGTTGGTGGTACAAAGGAAATCCTGTAATTTACAACTTACAATAGGATTGGTTCTAACTATGTATCTTACATTCAACAAAACACTCCTGGATACAGTTCGTCACACAATAATACACGTTCACGCAGTTTTCATAGGACATAATATCCAATAATAACATAAATTCAGTTGTTTTACACAACTTGCATGTGGCATTTAAAGAAAGTAATTAACAATTCAAATCGCATAATAGTTTGTAAATGCAAGAAAAACACATTAAAATTATATATGGTTGATAGGACAATGTTTGAACATAATTCACCATAATCATCAACAAGCATGATAAGACTGACATGTTTTATTTTGTCTCTATGCCTCATTTGGTAATAAATTTTGTTAATCTAAAATTAATAAAAGGTCAAAGGCCGTCTTTAATTTTGCTGGATTTAAAATAATTTTAGTGTTTCAAAAGTTATGAAATATATGAGTAATGGAACATACAAACTATTTAATAATAAATAACTGCCATACATATATTTAATAATAGATCAACCACAAACTATAAGGCCATAGGTTCTAAATCTTGAACAACACAAAAAAAGCTACACCTAAAAATGTTTAATAGTATAAAAATAAAATAGCTTGGTTATTATCTCTTCGCACATGCTAATGTGCCAGATCCGATGTAATTTTAGTCAGGACTTTCTTCTAGGGATCCACTTCTTGATGACCTTTTCAATGTAGTAATCTTTAAACCTTCCAAACATTAGCCGGAGTAAATCCAATACAAAAAAATTCGCCAATAAAATAGCTCCTATCAGCTGCTGCATTTGAATCATTTTTGAAAGTCTTCAATTTTATTATACATGTTTACTTCGTTTAAAACGGTTTTTTTTTTTAGTTATTAGGAAAATGTTTAATTTTGTCAAGGTCAATAAGTTATATGCACTTTTATGTATAATTTAATGTATTTATGCCAATTAATGAGTTTCGGTGAATTCCTTCAATATTTAAACGGTAATTGTTGAACCAACATGAGATGCATCAGTAAGTTTTGTCCAACTTGCAGAAGTTAGCAATTCTGCTGGGATAATGTTATTTAAATTGGGGTGATCAGTCCCAAAATAAAATACGATAGTGGCTAAGCATCCAAGTAGTCACACTACCTTTCAACCCTATCCTATATTTCAAATAATAAATAAATAAAGTATAAAAGATTAAATGTGTCTCTATTTACTTATCGGTCAAGCGTCTCCAACTCGCTTGGAGGTTATGCTGATCAAAACAAATATGTCAAGCAGTCGATTGCCAACGATTGTGGTGTATAACCAATGCCAACGTAACCTGTACTTCTACACGTTAACATCGGTCTGGAGAAATTTGATTGGGAAAACGGTTTTTTTCCTATTGACAGGTAATGTCTCCGAACGTCCGTGATTCAAGGGCGCATAAAACTAATGGAGTGTCCAGAAAAAAGTGTTGCGGTAAAAAGAGCGGGAATCATCTGATCCATTCTTCTAACTTTTTACAGTTTGTTTGATGAGTGTAGTTTTTTCAGAAAAAGGACCGGTCTGTATATTTGAGACATTATTTTTAATAGTCGTTCAGTTAAGCTTTGTAGGCTAATCACGTTTTGATGTTGCGTTTAATTCTTGTTAACTTTTTATGATATATTTAGCTTTTTCATAAAAGATTAACATGTTATGATTTACAAGTGTGACCGTACTGTTTGTGAATTGAGGTACGATATAATTCTTACCTGGTTTTGTAGATATTTCAGGAAATTATAACTTTAATAGTATGTTTCATATTTTATAGTAATAAATAAGTTGTATTGTCTGTTAGATTTGTTAAACCTTGGACTTACCTTTTAGTTGTATAAGTCACGTGAGTTTACCAAACGGTCACTGTTGTTACCGGACGGTCACGTCTGCTACAGCCGGTCACAAGGTAAAAATACTAACTAAACGACGATAATATATTTGATTTGATTATATATTTACAAATAACTGATGAAAAATGTATTCACATCTTACAATAGTAAATTTATTATTTTGAAATATTTTCCAATGAATACATTTTAGGTATTAGGTATCAAATTATGATACACTTCCAACTTCAACACCATTTTCTAATTTTTAAAGGTTAAAATGATGGAATCAGGAAATAAATACACGTTATTTTTTTAATTGTTTATTTAATGAAAAATTCTGTCAGTTGTTGGCTAAAATGTCTTAATCTCGTTTTTCTTGTGGGAGGTTAAGTGAGTGTGACCCATCCCTATGTTGGTTCTGAAAATGTTTGTTTTTTTTTCATATAAAAATGAAAATTGTGCTCTGCTGCAGCATTGGAGTGTTCCCAACAATGTACGGTATGAGACTAAACAATCAATAGTAGAAGACAGTTTGACAATTTTAATTTTAAAAATTTTCCTTAACCTAACCTAATTTTATTTGGTGGTATTGACCCATATATATTTTTTCATCTAAATCATTACTCATTCATGGTCAAATAAAGGTTAAAATAAAATAAATAATAACATTAATAATTCAATAAAATGTTGCTTTTATAATTAAAATTTGATTTGTAAAAAAACATTGTTTTCAATAAAAAAGAGTTTTTTCCTTTTTAAAGAACTACTCTACTCGATACTCAAGTAGTTTGGCTCAATACTTGACTCGACTCGACTCAGAAAACCACTACTTGCCCACCCCTAGATTTAGTGCAGTGTGATTTTAATTTACGTCCAAGATTAAATGGTGTGAATGTCATTTACAACTGATATAATTTTGTTGCATATTTATTTTTGTGCAGATTTTTAAATATAGAATTGAAATTCTGGACCGAAATTTCCTAAAATTTTAGAGGAAAAAACCCGTCCAGACTGTAAACTTTAACCCCGTCTATCTCTAATTTATGTAAGGCACCAGGTATGTTTATTTCCTTAGGAGCATTGTCCCACCTCAGACTAGACATTAACTGCCTCAGATGATGTCGTCAATTGTGAGGTCTTTTTCAGAAAAGCGAAAAATTGAAAATTAACCTTGTAGCAAATAAATGGTGCCTTCTGCATAGACAATAAATAAGTAGCCTATGAGAAATGTGAGATGTGAACAATTATACAGTATCATAAACAAAATACAAATGAACACTATAAATCTTTGTAAGAAAATTTAATCTTCACCCTTTTTACACAACAAATGTTTTAGTTTACATTTACAAATGTTCTTTCTAAAATTGATTTATGGGTGGTTGGAATTGGAAAGTCATAAAACTGTTATTCTTCTAATCAAAACAAGATACCGTGTTGGGCACCTCGTAGACCTAATATATATATTTTTTAAAAACCTCAACTGCCCGTTGCCATAGGCCAATTGGCCCTTGCGGCGATCTAAAGACTGCGAGCCTGCAGTCATTGATGACCGCTCGTGAAAAAGTATTGTAACAGTTAATTGGGATCGAACCTACGCTTGACCAGGGCTGACTTGCTAGTGCCTCTCCTCTGAGCTACCGAGTCCGGTAGCTTAGACTTGGACTTCGGCTGAAGAGGTTACAGGTTCATTTCGGGATGTCCACGACTATGGGTTAAGACCGCTTTCCCTAAAGTGTTGGATAAATCTCTTGTAGCAAAATGCCCAATTAGTAAAAAATTATTTAATCAAAAATAGGATTTTATGGAAAAAGCAGTGGGCTTAGACATTTCAGAGGAAGAAGGAGATAGTGACACAGCTACACAAGGTGAATTAGCTGTGTCCTACCTCTTTCCCCCTCAGAAATGTTTAATCAAACAGTGATTGAGAACTTACTTGAAACTTGTATTTCATCATCCAAGCTATAATTGCCTTATTCTGTTGCAGGTGCTACAATCAACCCGGTGACGACGGAGCAGTTTGCTAGAGCGCACAACACCGAGATCCTGTGCGGCCCGGTGAGCCTGGCGTCAAGCCTGGACCTGTCAGACCAGGGAGGCACCGTCACCTTCACCAGCCCCAAGCTGTTCAGAGTCAGGGGCCGCACACTGCTCGTGCACATCAAGAACCTCGCCAGTCCTGGCTGGGTGGTGTGTACTGCTCTCACTCTCACTTTATCTTGTTTATGGACAGTGGTTTTGTCACTAGTATAATATAATCCGTAAAAGGAGCATCTTCTTGTTAATTTTGCGAAAATAAAAATGCATTTAGCAGCATTCGGAATTCATTCAGCTTCATGCATTAGAGTAAGGTCGCAGTGCATGCCGATTCCAATTCAGATTCCGACAACCTGTGTGAGAAACTACCTTAGTTAACTTATAGAAGTGACTATAGTGGCGGCAGGCTGACAGAGTCGGGGAGAATATGGGAATAAGCATTTCAAATGGTTTTTAAATCAGGAAGCTGAATTGCCGCTGATATTATGAATCATATGACTTATTTATTTGCCATTTACTTTATGTGATTCTAACGAAGTCTACAGGACAAATAGTCTACAAATTTAAGTTGATACAAGTAGAAAACACCTATTACACAATAGATAAATTATGATGTTAAATAATTTTATTTACGAGTATTGTAAAATTAGTCTATTAGTTTGTTAGTCAATTTCTCCTACCTGTGTACTAATAGGGGTCTGCGGTGCACCGAAAAATTGGTACCGGTACAGTACAAAACAAATTACCGTATTCGGTTCGGTAACACTACTAAGCCGGTACTAAGTCGGTATGGTACAGCCTACAACTATAAAAAATCAATATTCACTATTTATCATCCACATTTTTCCTTCAGTTTTATTTTGAATATTTTTTTGTCCATTGACATTCTATTTACATGACGTGATGTTACTTTGTTCAATAGCAACTTTTAACTTCGACTGGCATTCGCGAGTTTATTGGTTCACAATCACGAATGATGACGAGATGCCTTTACAGCATTGACAAAGCCGCCTCCAAACACTGGCCGAATGTTTCGTCGAGTCGCACGACTCAGCGAGTAATTTTATAATGTACCTAAACATCGAGAATAGCAGAGGTTAATAACAAACTACTTCGCATTTACACACTGTCACCCTCACCTTTGCATGTCTAGACTTGGCCAGTGTATAAAGGTAGTATAAACGTAAACAAAAACCTACAACCAAATTTGTATGACATTTAATCATTTTTAAATTAATTTCAACAAAATTATAACACTGTTTTGTGTTGTAGTACATTGCCAATTGTATAACAGCCCCTTAACCTCAAATGAGTACTTGATACTTAAAATTTCTAAACATTTGGCAAATGCATTCTGATCTACGATCGTGTGTTACAGAGAGTAATAACTTGCAGAAGGTCTAGGTTAACACTTATTTCGATAATATGCAAACTTAATAACATGTTCATCAATTGAAAAACACAAATCGGCTTATCATAACATTTTCCTAATAGGCTTACGACACTTCCTACATTTTATGGATGGAAATTAAACCAGCCGAAAGAAAATTTTAAAATTAAGTATGAAATATGCCATGAACAGTTTAGAAGAGTGTTGAGGTGAATTAAATATTAGTTTCATTGTTATACGTCGATTACCTAATAAAAAATAAATGTTTTACACAAACTACTGTCGTAAGATTGAAAAAGGTTAGCCTACATTGGTACATCATTTGATGTCGCATTTCATAATAAAATTTTGGAAACTGAGTTTCTTTCTCTCTGGTATTCACTTTCTAGTTGTACTCTTTGTGTGACGATGACGTTTGGATGTAATCACCACTTCCACTTAAAGCGATCGCGCGTCACACTTGTTGGTAAAATGTTTTGAACAAGTTTTGTGTTTATAGTTTAAATATTTAAAACAAACAGTGAGTGATTGTGATGAACCGCTGTCGCCGTCCGACTTCTGTTGCGACGAGTAGGCTACAACTTCAACATCTGCTGAGTATGTGTTCGCGCGTCGTCTTTGTTGATAAAATGTTTTGAACAAGTTTTGTGATAGCCTTTATAGTTAACTATTTAAAACAAATAATGAGTGATTGTGATGAACCGCCATCGCCGTCGACTTCTGTTGCGACGAGTAGGCTACAACTTCAACGTCAAGGTTTACAAGTTAGAGGGTATAATTTACAATTCATAAAATCTGTATTTTTTATAATCAAAAGCTTACCTAAATACATTTTGTTTTCCTGCCAGGATGTTTTTCTTTTAAAATCCTTTTTCTGTATTTGTTCTGTTTGGTTTCCCGAATACACTTATGATAAATTGCGGCAATTTTATTCCCGCGTACCGTACCAATTTTGTACTGAGAATCGAGGTACAAAAATATTTACCGTATCGACCGTAAATATCTGGTACCGCATACCCCTATGTACTAATATGATGAATTCAGAGATTTTAATTTGATGCAAAGGTAAAGAGTACCCATTTGACAGTGGCTTGACACATTTGTTATCGTCATCAGCCACAATAGATGTACTCCATTAATAATCCTGTTCTAGAAGAGTCAAAGTAGTGTAGCCCAATAATTTAATAATTTAAAATGTACCAACAGGGTGGACAAGACCGAGATAAGAGGTCGAGATACGGACCAGGGGGAGCATTCTGGGAGTATAACGGCCTGGTGTTCACTCCCGGCAGCACGGTAGACAGACTGGCCAGCAATGTGACCAACAAGAAGATGGAGTTCAACGGCTGCGACTGGCTGCATGAGATATCCATCACCATCAGGAAAACGAAGCAGACTGATGTACCTAATGAGAGGTGAGAACATTCAGTAATTGTAGGGAAAATGAGTCTTGAAACAAATTTAATGTACAATTCATTTTAAGGTTTAGCCTTGACATGTTGTTTCACATATTGATAAACTAAAAAGAGTAGGCCTCGTTTCAAAATTGTCCTACATTCTAAAAAAACTGATTTTCAATCGCTGTTTGTATTATTTTGTTAAATTGTTATCTTGTAAATTATAAAATACCGTAAATGATAGTATAAGAATATAATGGTAATATATTCATCCGTAAAATACTTACTGTAAATGATTTGTTTTACTAACCTCCCATTATAGCAGTGTAGGATTCAAGTTTCAGAGCAATTGTCAGATCTACTGGTAATGAAGGTTAGCTATTTGTAAAGTTTTAGATAACACTTCCTGTGCTTTTCTTGTAACAGTCTGTTGTTTTTGCATTTCTTTGAATGTTGTAATCATGCAGAGTCCATTCTTCAATTATAATCGCTCTGTACACTGTCGTTGCAGAATGGAGCGATGCGCTTTGCTGGAGTCAGACAGAGTGGTGGAGCGGCTGCTGTCATTGGTAACATGCGAGAGCGGCAACAGCAACAGCAACAGCAGCGGCAGCGGCAGTGTGCAGCAGAACATGGCGTTGGACATACTGCTGTGGCTCGCGGCCATCCGGTTGTCGCGGCAACGGCCCGCGCCCGCCCACCAGGCTGCGATGGTGGCCATTGTGCAACAACACCTGTCACTGCTGATCAACAGCTGCCTCATACACGGCGACCGCACCGTCGCACGCAAGTGTGTCAAACTCATCATCCTCTGCAGCGAGTACGTATGGCAATTATTAATTTAATTTTTGAGAGTTCAGCAAATTATTAAAACAATTTAAGGAATGGAATGTTGAAAAAAGTCAGTGTGAAATCCTAGCTGATTCTAACCAGTTAAGTTTCCAATATTAAACAGCAAATAGGTTGTTGTCTCAGTGAAAGGTAGCTTTTTGCAACTGTCTTGTAGTGAACAGCATCATTTCCCAACCACAGGACGATAGACTTGACAACAGGAAGGGTACGAGTAAACTGACAACTAGGATAAGGGTAGGCAACATCCTTCACTTTACTGGGTAAAATGTTTTTCCTACCCGTCTGGTTACAAACAGCCTGGTTACCCACCTACGCATCAATCATCGTCCTGCTGTTTTTCTAGAAACCCTTGGTTTAACCCAGTATGGACATTATTTATGACCTGTGGGGTGGTACAGGAAAAATTTCTTTCTTTTTTCAGTAGCCAACACAAAATGAATAACAACAGGTCGAAGTGCCCCTGCAGGATTTTCTGTTGGTATGGGCTTGTTGGTATTGTCCCTGGCTTCCCGATCATCTCACAACATCAACCACAAACAGGACAATTTTGAACAAAGTTAGATAATGGCACGAGTCTTGCAATTAATGCACACACAACTGGATCTTGTAAAACCAAACTCAGCTGATTCGTTTAATGTTGCAGTGGCATGAGGAACGCAGAGGACACAGTGAGTGGCCAGTTCGATGCTTGTGTGGTGAGGACCCTGTTGGACACATTGCCCACAGTCGCTCAGTGCTGGTCTGCAGCTGCACTGCGCTGGTACTTCTCTCTGTTGACCCGCATGGTCACGGTGGACTCGGTCGCACCAGTGGCCCACAAAGCTCTGGGCATGCTAACGAAGGTGGCGAGCCACTTGCATGCTAGGCAGAATCCCTCTCATCTGTTGCTACACACCAGGTGAAAACTGAAATTTACATGGTAAAACTTCACTCGTTCCTAGTGTATTATAAATTAGAAACACACCAATTTTATCTACTGAAATATCTAGTTTTTAAAAAAATGTAATGAGTTGTTTTATTTATTTCCTAGGTTTGGTCTGTACGGGACGCCATTTGAAGCGGAATTGTTTGACCAGGAGCCACCAGCACCGGCCAAGTTCTCCTCTACACCGCTGGCCTACACGACGATGGTGGGGGGGGACAGCTTTGTGTGGAACAGCGGGGTGGTCAACGCCCCCTCCGGTAACAGTAGCAGCGCCCCTCTCCCCTCCACCCACCCGGGCCCTGGCGCTGACGACCTTCGTGACTTGCTGAATATCAAAGGTGGGTAGCAATTCTAATATTATTTTCAATAAATATAAGTGCAAGATATCTTTTAGAAAAACTTGGAAAGTGAAAGTTGCTTTGAAGTTTGTAATTACAGTAGGCATTGTTATAATTTTGAGTTATCTTCAAGGGCTTCTAAGCAGTGAGGCATCTAGAACAACATTTTGGGGTGCTAATTCCGCACTTGGTACACAAATTTTCAAACATGACTAAGTTACTCATATTTTTTTAGATATGTGCGAGTACAGGTTTTTAAGTTGAGTTGAGTTTGTGTCGAGTAAATGGCAAAATATTTGAATCTCCAAGTTCGAGTCGAGTATATAAAAAAAACAACAAAAAAAACACAGGTTGAGTTGAATTGGATCAAAACAGTATAGGGTTCTATTTATAAATGTTGTTATTAAAATATACTTTTATAGTCACCATGACCTGAAAATAACAATAGTAAGTAAAATAAATGGATTCCTGCTTTATTGGAAAAGGTAATTACAGAGAATAAATCATACCGAAGTAATTGCTTAACATTTTGCCATGAAGATAAAATCCTTTTAATCTGTTGGTATTAAGGTTGTTATATATGGTATTAATTAACAGTTTCATTAAAAAATAAGCTCAGTTTTTTTATTTTATTTCCTCCTTTTTATTCATCCTATGTTTTGTATATTATGTTTAGGCCTTAGCTACATCTTTCTACGAATGGAAAAAGTAAAATTATATTTAGGCCTATAAGTTAAAATCAACTTTATTTTAATATTTAAAAGGCTTATTACATGGTAAAACATTAGCCTACGTACTTAACACACAAAATGTATTTACTAACATATTTTAGCATTAATTTTAACACTAATAGTCCTAATAAGAACAATCAGTTAGTAACAACATGAAGAAATGTTTTTATGTGCCTGGCAAATCAATTGATGAAATTGAAGTCATGTCTTAAATAGAGTTTTAAAATATAACAAATTATTTAAAAGATCATGAATGAAACTTAAGCAAGGCCAAAACAAATCACTTGTCTTTAAAAACAGCTCAATGCCAAAGGACAGTTGAGCCGAAAATTAATGGATTGACTCAATTTCAACTATTATGGAACAAAAAACAAGCACAAAGATTGTATGTTTACTTATTAGATTTCATTACAGATATTTTTTTGACATTTTACTTTAAACCTACATATCAAGTAATCAGAAAACAATAAAATTGTATTTCCGTATTATAAAATTGGCGGTGTTGACACACTGGCAAATCATCACTGCTGTCAAAATATCTTCAGCTTTAACACAAATTTTATGCTAAACATAATAATTAATAACTATGGGAAATACTATTTGATCACTTAATATTTTGTACACTAAATCATAAACAAAATATACTAAAACGGAGAGTATTGTAACCTTATTAGCTTAAGAAAGTGTTGTATTTTATGTCGTCTTAGCTTATTGACTTTGTCAATTCAGTTTAAAACTATTATGTATTTTTTTCTAAGTAACCGTGATATTTTTGTGTAGGGTCAGTCCATGCCAAATCAACACAAGGATTTTGTTCACTATTTCAGATTTGATTGAAATTTGGCATACTTGTAGCCTTTGTAGGAACTAAGAAAAATACTAAATTTAATTGAAAAATATTTATCCGTTTAGGATTTAGAGCTATGTAAAGTTACCAAAAAACGCAAAAAAAAGCTCGCCGACTATTTTTTAAACTGTAATTTTAGCTCTCCTGGTTAAGTTAGAGAGATGGGAATGGTGTCATTGTGTTGCCTTTTTTGTGCTCTTTCATTTGATATACAACACAATATATGTTAAGATGAATACATTTGTTTAAAATACAAACTGAAAATTATAATTTGAAATTTTTTTAAATGCTTGCTTTTGAAAAGTTTCAAAAAAAGTATGTTTTCGCTATGTTTTTATTTGGATTCTCAAAGTATAATTGAGATTCCAATGGGTTCACTTTCATTCAAATGTTATTGCGAACACAGTTTTGACTAAAACTCGCAAACTATAGGGTTTTAGTCAAAATAAACAAAGTATTTTAATGAAACCAATGGGTGACACATTAAAAAGCATTTTTAATATGCTTTTAATAAGCTGCCTTACATAAATAAAAATTACAATATTAAACTTAGGTTAAGAATATTTAATTAAGTCGGTCTATAAATGATTTCATTGTGTTAATAAAGTACCTACCTTATAATTTTTTTGTTTTCTCAATACCTATCTAATAAATTGAATGAAATTTAATTAGGATCTGAGCTACAGCTCATGGTAAAGGAGCATGTGATGGTGTTGGTGGTGCAGTTTAAAGGTTGGCTACAAGGGCAAGCTTACAGAGACCTTATGAAAATCAAATACTCACGCATCATCAATTTTTTGATTGGTCGATCCAAAATATTAAAAGTCTTCAACTTTGAGTTTGTCTAGCGAGAAGAGAATATAGATACTGACAAGTTTTTGAGTACACCATTAGAAAAAGCACAGACCTTAAAAGGAACTTGACAGTTCCATGCTTATTTGCAAATCAAAGACAGCTTGACCGAAATCAAAGTCAACGTTTTTTCGTATGACACAAATTACAGCACAGTGAGCACCACACAACTAATTGAGAAAGTGACAATGATAGACGTTAACGGTTATGTAACCGGTAAATTTGACAGTAAATGCTGGCTAGCTTATGTGCTAGATAAAAATGAGAAGTAAAAGTCACATTTCTGCACCCAGCTGGTCCTACCCCACCTTTTTTAATACCGAAGTGGAAAACCTGACATTTTGTCAACATCTTTAAAAGATATTTTGTGTACAGTTCATGAAGACTATACAAACTTTCTGAGGAGGAAACTGCAAAATCAAATGAAGCATTGAAGCTGTTAGACAAATAAAACTTATTTGTCTAGTACTGCTCACTTAAACAAGGCTACTGATATTTTATTAAAGGAAAGTAACATTATTCAATACTCATTGCTGTTTTTTTAAAGCCTTCTATATCCTAATTAAATTTCATTCAATCTATTAGATAGGTATTGAGAAAACAAAAAATGTATATGGTAGGTACTTTATCAACACAATGAAATCATTTAAAGACCGACTTAATTAAATATTCTTAACCTAAGTTTAATATTATAATTTGTATTTATGTAAGGCAGCTTATTTAAAGCATGCTTTTTAATGTTTCTTCCATTAGTTTTATAAAAATACTTTGTTTATTTTTACTAAAACCCTATAGTTTGTGTAATTTAGTCAAAACCGTGTTCGCAATAACATTTAAATGAAAGTGAACCCATTGGAATCCCATAATTATACTTTGAGAATCCACTAATAAAACATAGTGAAAAACAATTTTTTTTTTATTTTAAAATTAAAATTTGCAGTTTTAATTTGAACAAAAATGTTTTCATCTTACCATATATTGTGTTGTATATCAAATGAAAGAGCACAAAATGACACCACTCCCATCTCTCTAACTCAACTAGGAGAGCTAAAATTACAGTTTAAAAAATAGTCGGCCGAGCTTTTTTGGGGTTTTTTGTAACTTTACATAGCACTAAATCCTAAACGGATAAATTTGTTCAATGAAATTTGGTATTTTACTTAGTTCCTACAAAGGCTACAAGTGTGCCAAATGTCAACCAAATCTGAGATAGTGATTAAAAAATTACTAAAACTGTGTTGATTTGACATTGACTGACCCTGTAGGGGCTTCATATCGACCCCCCCCTCACTCACATTGAATCCACTACTGCTTCTAAGTACTAAACATTGCAGATGTAAAGGAATTTTGGTGCAGATTTGTACAACCTAGCAATTTCCCAAAGGGAAGTAGCTGTTATCGTAGATGGATGGTGAGACCTACGCCTGAATACATGATCAGAATCTACGATTGGCATTGCTTAAAGGAAATAAATAACATCCAACTAACAATTAGTCTGCATGGTTTTAAGTGTGTTAACTGGGAAAAATAAACTATATTGAAAAATCATTCAACTTGAAACCTTTTCTCTCCCCTATACATCTCCTACTTACATTTAAAGGTGTTAGGGTTATTTTTACTGCTCCTAACCAAAACTAAACTTTGTTATTAATTAATGTTTCAGCCAAATGTACAGGAGAAGGGCGGAGTTCAACATCACACAATCAGCTGAGAAGTTTAACAGCAAACCACCACATGAAGGGGCTGTTGGAAGTTCAGCCCTTGCATTTCACCTGCCATGCCACTAGTGATGGGACCAAACTCGAGAAAATGGACACGGGTAAATAAGTAGTTTGTATGTATATGGAAAAATGGAATTTGGAATAAGGCTTTATGAAAAAAAAATGGAACATTATAAAATATATTTGATACAAATGAAATTTATATTTTGTCTACAAATTGCTTAGAATTATGAAATTTTGAGTTTTTTGTCTTTAAAAAAATTCTGTGGTATCTGAATTTCTGTCTTTTACACTAAAGCATAGATGATGCTTTCTTTTTCCTGAAAAACAGCTTTGTGAGTTTCAGTAAGCTTGTTATAATGTCATGTAGAGAGAAAATTTATAATCATCTCAAATAATTGTACATGTATGGGCCTCTGCCCTATACTCTGTCAAAGATCCATCGTAGATCTTAGATAAATAATTAAAATAGGTTTTGTTTGCCAGCATTTCTTTGAACTTGTGAGGGAAATATTCAAATATTTCACCACAGAGTACATCACTGTTTATTAGTGAATTTCCTTTGGAAAGTGAACTATTAGTATGACCCGCACGGTGAAACTTAAGCCCGGGACCACCATAGAAGTTCCTAACGTGACCCCCTGAACACGTTTTGGGGGGTCGTTCAAAATTTTATATATATATATATATGTATATATATATGTTTGCACTCTAGCGGTCACATTTTTTGTCCGATTTACTTCAAATTTGGTAGGGATGTTCCTTTCTGTAATCAGTTGGACAAGTTCGTTGGGCAAAACAATCGGAAAACTCTAAACCCCTTTTTTTGGGGATTAATCTTTCAAATTTCGAGTTTTTGGGCCCAAAAAGGGTCATAAAAGCCTCAGATGTAAAATCAATGCATGTACAAAGATGGGAATTAGTGAAGCGAAAGTTTTAAGCCCTCTCTCGTCATTCTAGCATAAATATTTACCGAGTTATTAAAGAAAATGTGTATCGACTAAACACAGTACGTTGTCTATGGGGGTTTTACGCTAGAAAAGCTTGTTATTCCTTTGTTAGAGTACTTTTATCATCCTCAACAACCTCATGCCTACTTTCAAGCCTGTCTGGACCTTCTCCTAACCTTATAATGCGCAAAATTGTATTCCCAGCTTTGCAAGTAAATGAAACCAGGATTATCAGAACAGCCAAAAAAATCAGTGTTTTCAGATTTCAATAAAAATTGGAAAAATGTATGTTTTTACACTTATTTTGAGTTTTACAAGTTTTTATGTGGAAATTCACTTCCCTCACGTCAGCGTGCTGCGTGCGAACTCGTTTTACCATCATGTATTCTCTCTGCTGTTCAGGTTTCACTACAATGAATAGGTCACTACAAAGTAAAATTAAATACTAAACAAAGGTTTATATATTAGTGGGCTGTGGATTAGTGTTTTAATGGTAACGTTTCATAACCGCCAGGTACAGAACGTCAAGGTCCTCTTTTATTTAAATTTAGTAATTTGGCTGTTTCAAATTGTCAAGGTACAAAACGTCAAGGTTCTATAAGTTCATTGTATTTAAAACCACTATTTTCAAAATGTTAAGTTTCACAACGTCCAGGTCAGTAACTCGCTCGCTTTCAGTTCACTTGGAGGCAAAAATGTATTTGAAACCAGTCGATCCGTAAGCCATGTTTTAGTTCTGATGCGGAGTAGGTACACAACGTAAAGTTGCAAAACTTCAAGTACAGTCTGATCCGTGATACAGCCAGCAACTGAGAGTCACAGCAGCCGAGAACGGGTTTGAGATTGCTTGTACTTTACGTTCTGTACTTTGACATTGTGAAACAGATGTTTTTACAAGCAGTTTGAAAGGAGTGGATCCAGAATTGGATTGGAGTGAAATCACATTCTGCGTTTACAGTACCTTGACATTTTGATTGAAAAATAGGACCTTTATGTTCTGTACCTTGACGTTGTGAAACGGACCCGTTTTAATTACCTGCTTTCAATTTTAATTCCATTCTCTAGCAGCCACAATCTCCATTTTGTATCTAAACAACTGTTTTGGTTTTCAGGTGGAACTGGTGGACCATTAATTAACTACTTTGAAGCACCGCCCATCTCCCCCATATCACCCATTCTGCCTAACTATGTAGCCAGTAATGGACCAAAGAAAATCATCGAGAAAAATGTGGTATGTAATACATATTAGTATTTTAAACATAGACATACTAATTACTTTCGCCTCACCAATCGCAAGCCAGCTTAGAGGCTTAATTATTTATTTGTCATTAATAACTAACCAAATTACTAATTCAACCCTTTGACCCAGATGTATCAGATGTCACTGTTTTTTCAAAGAATTCCGCAGTCCGATATGTTAGACATTCGCAAAATGTGCGACAAACTCCGACGTTCGATATTTCGGATGTCAGCAAAATCAATCTTTCCAGCTTTATAAACTGTCCAAATGTGCTTCCTTTGTGATATATGGAAGCCTGATAGCTGTGGAGTACCACTCTGTTGTCAATATTGATATTCTGTATGGTGTGGTAGGAGCGGATGCCATGGCAGCAGCTGGTGATGGCGCCGCCGCAACACATGCTGGTCGTAGAGCGGATGCACAGCGGGGCTCGCAGGTTCGTGGTGCTGGACCTTGGTGCGCCGGTGCTGCTGACAGACCTGTACGTCCCGGCGTGCCCCGACCTCTTGTCCCTTTCCATTGACCTCTGGACGGTGGGCGAGGACACGGACGCCCGTCGCCTCGTCGTCGCCCCGGACATCACCTCCAAGACACTCATCATGAACGACATTACACCCCCTCCTGTCGTCAGGTTTATCAAGGTATATTAAAAATATCAATATGCAGCGAGAAAAGTCAAATACAAACAATTAGGAAACTATTGAAGTGCGGGTAGTGCAGATTTTAAAGGGTTCTGCGGTACACCTATAAATCAGGACCCATATCCCATATTGTAGGTAATCAAAGAATTATCTGTAGAATTTACAGTGTTGGTACAAAGTCAGTTCGATACAGTTTATAATATAAAGCTAAATCTTTAGCTTACAAATATCATTTACATTTTTGTCCACCCCTATAAATAAATTGCCTTATTCTTATGAAAGCCCCCACTTACCATAAAAGCTCACAAATAACAATGATTCACGGTGTGGTGGAAGCACAACTCATTTACATATCTGGTACAAGTACATTTTGGCAATTGCTTGTCAAGATGCAGTTTCAATATTACTGAAAATAAATACAAATGCCATAAACTAAATCCATGGAATGTGGCAGATGTGTTCCTTTATTCTATTATATGTCAGCTTAAAGGAAATACAATTTTAAGTTGATTAGCTTATATTTTTACGCTGACAAATACTTGGAATTTCTCACTAAAACTACTGGAAAACCTGACATAGGTAGGAAAGTTTACGCTGAGGATGCAACAGTAAACGCCCTGAGTTTATTAATTTTGTTCTAAATTTTAAAGCTTATAAATATTAACGGGTTTTAAAACTCTTAAGCAAGGAATTACATTTGTACTGTTGTAAGATTTTAACTTAATTTTTCAAAACAATTTCATATTGCTGCTTAATTGTTAAGTTGTGGTCTAAAGAACTTGGGTTTTTGGAACACACATGCAAAACTGTCATAACTTGTTCTGTTGCAGATTACAACTATTGGAAGGTACGGAATGAATACGACCAAGTGTAAAATACCAATAGGATGTTTTTATGGACATCTTATCATTTTACCTGGTGAAGATTATGCAGAGAAGAGTAGTCAGATTGTCATCAATCCGAGCGTTCAGGTAAACTTTGAGAATGGCAATTAAAAGCTTTGTTAGTTGATATTGCATGAAATACAATAATCTCGGCAAACCTGCATACCTAATGGCATAGGTATGGTGTGGTTATGGGGGCTATATACCCAATAGCATATGATATAACAAAATAAAATATCTTGCCAAGTTAAATAGTTATACTAAATTTAACCATAAATTAAATATTTTTTGAGTTTTTCCCAACAGAGGTCAGGAAAAGTTATCCTCCTTTTATTTGAGGCAAATTTTTTTAAAATAAATTTGACTTTTAGCTAACATACTGAAGTTAATTAGAATTTATTTATTTATTCAGTATATCAAATTAGATCATAGCAGGATATCTCTCTTGGACAGGTTAGCTGTCAAAATAACGCAACAATCTAAATTACAGGCTACAATTACATTTGGTTAAAAATGTAGGCCTTATTTAAACAAGTAAGTGCCAAGTCAAATTCATGTGGAACTTTTTAAATTTGTCTACGTGTTTTTCAATTAATAAATTGATTATAAGTTAATTTTTTGCAATTTAATATGCTTAACTAATTATTATTACTACTTATTTCATTAGTAACCCAAATTTGTTGTTATCCAAGTGAAAAAATAAATATCCATGTTGGGATAACGACCCCAATTAATAAAAGAACATCAACAACTTACAAAACTAATATAGTTTATGGATACTTTTTTAGAGTAAATTAAGACAGTGCAGGATAAGAAGTGTATAGTGAATGATACCCTTTGTGAAGCCTTGTTTATAATCGAGCCCGAATGATGTAAGAGAATAATTATTAGTTATTTAGAAACTTGATTGATTGATTAAGTGAATAAACAAAATCTGGCAAGGTTTAAACTAAAAAAAATAATAATTTTCAGTTGTGTTTCTGTTTTTATTTAATTTTGTTGTACCTTTTCGGTTTTATTATCTTGACTTGAAACCTGAAGAGTTAGTTATATTTCGGATTTTATTACTAATCTTGTAACTATGAATTTACTGAGCATTAATGTTCTTATGTTGTAAAGGTGCGTTTATGCACCAGGAAATTTTAGTAGTAGATGGTCATAAAACTCATATTGCGTAATAAGAAAAAAGTCAACTATATCCAAAGTAACTTCCATTTTAAATTCTGCCTCTGGCGTTACACTAGACCTTCTGAAATGTTGTACTCAATATTTTTTAAATTGTAATGAATGAAAGAAAAACATTAGTTGGTAATATTTTAATTTCTTATAGTAACATTTACACTTGCAAACGTAACTTTGTCTTCGGCTTGCTCACCAATTTAGTGAGATTTTTTGTATATAGATGTACTTTAGGTTTTGTGAGAAGTTTCACGGGGAAATATCCTGGTGTAAAGGCCCCTTTTTGGATAAGCATGTACTTAATTGATTGATAAATGTTTTAGAACCAGCTCGGTGTATTGAATGCGTTGTTTGAAGACATCCAGTGCCGCTACTCACTGGCTTGTTCCAAGCTGCAGGACCTGTTGTCCCCTCTGCTGACTGCGGAGATCGCCAACGTCTCCCACATGCACCACTACCTGCGTCGTGGCTCCGAACTGCTCAAACCCCCCACCTCCAAGATAACCACTGCCTACCAGGTATGCACAGCAACACTCATCTCAACAAACTAGTTAGTCACCTTAGTTTACAGTGTAAATCGCTTACCTGCTTGGAAAAAATGAAATCTTTCACCAGTATTTCACTAAGCTGTTAATTATGATATGTAGTAAGGATGTATAGAAGTCAGAATGTTTGGGGGGTGGGATTTATTTCCAAAATTTTTCAGGAAACGACGTAAATATTTTGGCGCGTTAAAGTTCTTCTTCCTCCTGCCGGGGTGTGATGTCATTTCCGGTCCCCAATGACTGGGATCCTACTTATGTTATGTTGATGGTAAATTGTGAAGGTGAAGAATTATTCTTGGCCTTGTTACCTGAGATCAATATTTAGAGAATCCTCGTATTGAGCAATTTTGTAAAATATTGATTACGACAATCTCATTTAAAAATGAAATAAGTTTAAAAACAGGAACATATGTGTTTAAAGAGATTTATATTTATCATGTTTATAACAGGGTGAGTGAAGTGTTTTGTATTGTGACCAAGTAGACAAATCATTAAATATTTGATATTATCAATGTAAGTACTTCAGTGCAGGAAATGTATTTATGTTGTCCACTATTTATTCTGATCAGCAACATTTTTACATATCATTTCAAAGATTACTTATGTAAGTCTGTGTGTTACAGGAGTGCATCACGTATCAGCACCAGTTGAACAGTGTGCGCAGTGTGATGCGCAGGCTGGGGGCCCACCGAGACCCCCCTGACCCCAACAACGCCCTCACCACTGCTTGTACAGACAAACTCAGGGTGCTGGGCGAAAACCTTTTGGACCTGCTACTCTTTCTAGTTTATGATGTTGTGTATATGCCAAAGGTAAGTTCAATTTAATTCAATCAAAAAATTCCTTTATTTCCATAAACTTACAATTGATTGCGTCAAAACAGTATTCATAAAGTCATGCGGTACGTACATTTCTTCTTCAATATAAAAATAAGCCCCAGTACATTCAGATTTCAGATATAAAACAAAAGGCAATGTTAAACAATAACACAATATCAAATTACACCTAATTCTGGTAAAAATGAACTCATACAACAAATTGTTGGGTTAAATAAAACACATTTCCAATAAGGTAATTTTTTAGTTTTATTTTAAATTTGTTTCAAGTCGTTTATTTTTTTATATTTAATCTGGTAAATAACTAAAAAAACGTCTTCCTGCATGACTAATCTATGCGAGTCTATATTTTTAAAACGATGTCTTGTGTTATATGAGTGTTGTGGCGTAATAATTAAATAGGGGTGTGCGAGTACTCGGAACTTTTGAGTTTTCGGGCTAGTATTTTAATACTCAAACTCGACTCAAAGTTTTGTAAAATAATCGAAAATTCGAGCGAGTATTTCCCACCGATTTCCCAACAATTGCGACCGGTCAAAAAGCGAAGTAACGGCGGCAAAAGGCGATCGTATCATGTAAAACGGCTGTAATAATCGTAATCATAATCATCATAATTTTGGCCGTAAATGATGACGGAAAACATAATATCGGCCAAAAATGCAGACTATATCACGTAATAAAGGCCGAAAATGATGACGGTGTATATAATATCAGCAAAAGTGGCAACCGGGCCACTTAATATCGGCCTTAATTAATGATTTCGTCATCTAATATTGATTATAAACTATGTCTGGAGCAGGTGATATTTGCCAAATGACAACCGGACTGTGTTTTATCGGCCAGAAACAAATGTCAAACCGTGTTTTGTTTGTCAATATATAATCCAGTTTGATTTTACTGGCCAAAACTTTGTATTTCCATTAGAGGTGTGCGAGTACAGGTTTTTTAAGTCGAGTCGAGTAAATGGCAAAAGATTCGAATCTCGAGTTCGAGTCGAGTATACAAATAAAAAAAACACACATAGGTAGAGTTGAATTGGATCAAAACAGTGTTTAGGGTTCCATTTATAAATGTTATTATTAAAGTATACTTTTCTAGTCACTATGACCTGAAAATAACAATAGTAAGTAAAATAAATAGATTCCTGCTTCATTGGAAAAAGGTAAGTACATTTATCTGAAAATAAATCATACCAAAGTAATTGCCATTGAAGATAAAATACTTTTAATCTTTTGGTATTAAGATTGTTATAGCCTATATGGTATTAATTAACAGTTTCATTAAAAAATAATCCCAGTTTTTTATTTTATTTCCTCCTTTTTATTTATCCTATGTATTGTACATTATGTTTAGGCCTAAGCTACATCTTTCTACGAATAGAGAAAATAAAATTACATTAGGCCTATATAAGTTAAAATAAACTTGATTTTAATATTTAAAAGGCCTATTACATGGTAAAACATTAGCCTATTTACTTACCACACAACATTTATTTACTAACATCTTAGCATTAATTTTAACGCTAATAGTCCTAATAAGAACAATCAGTAACAACATGAAGATATGTTTGAAAGTGCCTGGCAAATCAATTGATGAAATAGAAACCATGTCTTAAATAGAGTTTTAAAATATTACAAATTATTAAAAAATCATTAATGAAACTTAAACAAGGTCAAAACAAATCACTTGTCTTTAAAAACAGCTCAGTGCCAAAGGACAGTTGAGCCTAAAATTAATGGATTGACTCAATTTAAATTATTATGGAACAAAAAAGAAGCACAAACTTTTTATGCTTACCTATTAGATTTCATTCCAGATTTGTTTTTGATTTTTTACTTTAAAAAATGACAAGGTTAGGCTTACCTAAAAGTGGACTATACAACTCAATCTGAAGGTCCTGGTAAATCCTCCATTTTGGTGTAAAGAGTAATACAAATTTATAACCCACAACTTACTTATTTTTTAATAAAACACTAAAATCCACATCACAACTCTTAACACATCAAATGCGTTCACACTCAATTTGAATTTACAGATGACGCGCGGCCGCGGACGACCCTTGGTATCGCGGGTAAACGGCGGGAGTGAACTCGCTCAAAAATTTTGAGTTTCAGTGCCGAACTCGGTTCGAACTCGAAATTTCGAGTACTCGCACATCTTTAATTTCCATTCATGTACTGGGTGGCGCAAAAAGAACGCATGAATTTGAGTTGAGTAGTGGGAGTTGGAGGAGCGGAGTGGAGGGGCGGGGGCTGGTTGTTTTGTAGGTTAGGGCGTCCAGTTTTAGTAGCAATGGCGCAGTGGATCGTAGCGCATCGCGTCTTTGCTGTTGAACATTTCTTCAAAAGTAATGAATCTGTTATTACTGTTCAACGGCTTTTCCGCACACAGTTAAATGTTCCGCAAAATGGTTCGATACCTGATCGCAACCCAATACTTCGTTGGGTTGCCTCTTTTCGCACAACTGGATCAGTTATGAAGCAGAAGTCGTCTGGTCGTCCTCGCACGGCGCAAACTCCACAAAATGTCAGCAGAGTAAGGGCGTCTGTTCTTCAAAGTCCTCGCCGCTCCACTAGGTGGCGCGCTCCAACTCTGGGCTTGTCTCGACGTTCGCTGCAGCGCATCCTGAAGGATGAGTTAAAATTTCATCCTTACAAAATTATGATCGTACAGAAGATTTCTGAACATGATTACGAACAACGGAGACTGTTTTGTGAAAGAATGCTTAATGTTCTTGCCACTGATGATGTTTTGTTAATGATGAGTGATGAAGCACACTTTCATTTGGACGGTTATGTCAATAAGCAAAACTGTCTCTATTGGGCAGCAGAAAACCCAAAAGAATTGCACCAAAAACCACTGCACAGTGCAAAAGTGACCGTTTGGTGTGGAGTTTCGAAAGTGGGAATCGTTGGGCCTTACTTTTTTGAGGAAGGTGGTGTTAGTGTAACCGTTGCAATGTAACGCAATTTTTTGCGGCCACAACTTGCAACCTTAGGGATCAACAGAGCAGAAATGTGGTTCCAACAAGACGGAGCTGCAGATCACACGGCTAATGATTCCATGGCAGTTGCGCGAAGGATGTTTCCTCGACATTTGATTTCACGTTTCGGCGATATCCACTGGCCTGCACGCTTCCCAGATCCCACGGTGTGTGATTTTTTCCTATGGGGATACTTGAAAAGCAAAGTTTATTGCAACAAACCCCGTACGATAGGAGACCTAAAAGCTGCAACACGGGAAGAAATCACAGCTATTTCCAACGAGACATTGTCAAAAGTAATGGAAAACTTTGAAGAAAGACTTTTGATGTGTATCGACGCGGAAGGACGCCATCTGTCTGAAGTCTGAAGTAATCTTCAAAAAGTGATCAGTTCATTACAAACAGTGCATATCGATATACCAATGAACAAAATCATAAATTGGATAATCTAAACATTGTATTGACGTGAGTCCATTTTGTATGTAATCACAATGAAGCAAATTATACTGGTTTGAAATTCATGCGTTCTTTTTGCGCCACCCAGTATTAGTTTGAAACCGTGTTTAGATTATCAAATCTAGAGTGGTATCCAAATCCCATTACACTATTTTAAACTACCATCTGATGGCAAATACTCGGTAGAATATACTCAAAACTCAAAAATAATTGGCACTACTCGACTCGACTAGATTAAAAAAATCACTACTCGCACACCCCTGTAATTTACGATGTTTGATGCTGTGTGTAATAAACTATTGTAAAATAAATATAAATGTGAGGAAATGTAAAAAATTGTAAATTCCTAAAGGCTGGTTTACAAGAATCCTTTTAATTTAGCTAATGTGAACTTTTTTAACTTTGAATACTGGTTTGTTTTTTCAAAGACAAGTTTCCCCATAACTTGACACCATATAACATTTAACTGTAACCGTGAGTGTAGTATACCGATATTAGTACCATTTTACTGCATATCTGTAAAGTTGACATGTTCATTACCTAGTGTTTGAATGTTGTAAAGTTAACATTGAAAGAAGAATAAATTATTATTTGATCTGTACAGTGGAGCTACTTTATAAGGAGCTGTGTCTGGGTGCATAAGATTTTTGGATCAAACTTTTTGCAGTACAGTGCAATGAAGATATCTTAATATTCCGGTATTATTGTTGCAGAGTGCACTGCAGTCGGTGTACGGGCGCCTGGACCAGCCGATGTGCGAGCAGCTGTTCCACTGGCTGTGTGTGGGGGAGGACACGCGGATGCAGCTTGCTGCGTGTACGTTGCTGGTGCGAGTCTGTGGACTGCAGCCGTGGTGGGGTGACTTCCTCGTCTCCACACTCACTCGCCTCTATAGCTCCACTCAGACCAACATCTTCCCTCAGGACAGGTCGGTCCACAGCAGCCAATAACACGTTGTGAGAAAGAGAGACAAGTCTTTAATGATGGAAATAGACAGTTGAATTGAATTGAATTGAAAATATCTTTATTCATAAAGTATACAATGGTATACATTGAATGGCGTCATTAAACTAACTATCACTAACACCAGTTTACAATGTCAATAATCTTAAAATAGACATCTAGCTACAATTCAGCAAAATCATATAAAGGATTATCTATCAAATACATTTTTAACCTCTTTTTAAACACCTCAAGATTACCTATGTCCTTCAATTCCACAGGTAACCTAGATAAAAATTTTGCACCAGCACAAGATGTTTTTTTGTTAAAGAATGTGAGCTTGTGGGGATTAATGGCAATTTTATTTCTATTTCTTGTGAAATATGAGTGACTGTCGCCTAGCCTGGGAACCAAATTGTTTTTGCACAGTTGTTTTATAAGTGTTTATAAGTGGAGAGTTGTATGAAAAACATAAAGACTATAGACAGTCATTATGCCCAAACTTGAAAAATACTGACGAACAGAAACACCAAAATTCAAATTCAACATGGTACGTATTGCCCGTTTTTGAAGAAGGAGAATTCTATCCAAGTTCTGTTTTGATGTACCGCCATAAATAGCAATACCAAATGTGATTGACGATTCTATAAGTGGAAAGTAAAGAGTTTTTAAAGTGTTTATTGAACAAAATTTAGACATTCTATACAAAGCATATATACCTGAGGTGACTTTATTTACTACATGATCAACGTGGAGATTAAATGACAAATTTTCATCTACAATCAGACCTAAAAATGTTGTAGAACTAACTTTTTTCAAAGCTTGATCATTAATTTTTATTACAGGGTCCACAGAGGGTTTACTTTTTCCAGCTTTGAACATAATATAGTTAGTTTTACTTGTATTTAATAATAATTTATGATTATTTAAAAAATTGTTTATACCTGTTAGACTTTGAATAGCACTAGTTTCCAAGTTATTTAGTATACTATCACTTGTTTTTAAACTGGCATCATCGGCATACAGACACAAATTCTTTGATGGACTATTCAGAAATGAAAGTGGAATACCTCTTAAATAACAAAGAAACAACAGTGGGCCAAGAATTGATCCTTGCGGTACACCATGATGAATCTGAGCTAATGATGTGTAGCGGAGTGTAGCAGAGGCCAGGTTGTGTTTAGTTTTTATACAAAAAACTGAGCTACATAAACGAGACAGCGAAATTGGTTAACTCTGGAACACCCCCTCACCACTATCTCCATCCCTTTCCCACAATATCTAAAAAAAGAACTCGGTAAAAATAATTCAGTTATAGAATATTTTATATATAGATATGCAACCTTTACGTTATATTCTATATTTAGTAAACATAAAGGAATTAATTGATTAAGAGAGGTTTCAAGAGAAAGTATTTGACAGTTTCTAACACCGTTTATTATTTTACGCTGCCACTTTCCGCTCTTATTGTGTTTCCAACCTGAAACATGATCTCACAAAATTCTACTGTGTCAGTCAATTAAGCAGTCAAATTTTGTTCTCAACACCTGTATCTCTAGGGTTAGGCCAAGAGCTTCCCTGGTTCTCCCTCTCCCTACTATGGCCCATGATCTATGATCTCTTTACTGTATACTCCCATGATTTTTATCTGTTATCGAAACTGAAAGGCTGTAGGCCCAAACAATTTTTCAGAATTTGCTGCTAAACCAAACATCTGATTATCCTTGTGTATTATATTTTTGTCAATAACCACCTTTGTTCCAAAATTGAGCATACAATGTTAATTTTTATTCACAATATGTACACTTCCAAGTCTATTCTTTTGACCGCTAATGTTTAGTGAATTAATCAAATCATAAGTTCAAAGAGTTATTGACTTTAAAAACACTTCAAGTCTATTCCTTTGACCGCTAATGTTTAGTGAATTAATCAAATCATAAGTTCAAGGGGTTATTGACTTTAAAAACCAACTGCCATATTCGCAGAGTGTTCATTCTACTGGTGTACCTGGGCCGCAAGTCACTTTGTGGTGGCGCCAGTCGCAGCACCGTGATAGACTCGGTGCTCAAGACGCTGCTGCAACAGCTGATACCGCTGGCTCTGACTAATCCTGCGCCGGGGTTCCTGCGGTCTCACATGGACCTGCCGCTCATCAGCTGGCTGCTACTGTTCCTCTCTCAGTGCCTTGACTCCACCCCCTCCACTGGCGATGAAGCTCAGGACAAGGTCAAAGCTGACAAAGACTCTTCAGGTATGGAGCTTGTGCAAATATGGGCAGCAGAGATATGTTAAATGTAGGGTGTGTCGGTTCTTAAAGTCGGTTGTCGGTTTTACCGTTTTTTTTTTACAAAAAAACTGAAACCGACATTTGATCATCGGTTCTCGGTTTCAGTTTTTCACTGTCAGTGAGTGCTTGTATTGAAAATAAGCATTATAATGTTGTACAAATATTGAATGACAAGCTAAACAACGTTAAACAAAATAAGTGGTTGAAATAAGACTCCTCCCAACAACTAATCACTTCCTTTCCAGTCCCAAAATAACTCAACTAACACGAAGGGATAATTGACAGGAGTTCTATTTATGGATGTACGTGAATGGAGACAACAGATAAGGAAGTAAGGCGAGAGGGGTGGGAAGGGTTTGGTTGCGACAAAAGATATGACCTTGACAGGCCCCGGAGCGCAATTATCAGACGCTGTTAAACATCTTTCTCTCTGAATACTGAAATGTATATTTAATCGTGCTCTTTTCTGATTTTGTTTATATCATTGTAGGATACTGGTGAAATCAGTATTAAATTTCAATTCACAAGGTGTTAAATAGGGGTGTGCGAGTAGTGATTTTTTTTAATCGAGTCGAGTAGTGCTAACTATTTTCGAGTTTCGAGTATTTTCGAGCGAGTATTTGCCATCAGTTGTTAGTTTAAAATAGTGTAATGGGATATGGATACAACCCTAGATTTAGATTTGATAATCTAAAAACATAGTTTCTAACTAATACATGAGTAGCAATAAAACGTTTTTGCCAGTACAATCAAACTAGGTTGTATTGACAAACAAAACACGGTTTGACATTCGTTTCCAGCCAATTAAATACGGTCCAGTTGTCATTTGGCCAATATCACCTGGTCCAGACATCGCTTATAATCAATATTAAATGACGAAATCGTTAGTAGCGGCTGATATTAAGAGGCCCAGTCGCCACTTTTGCCGATATTATGTTTATCGTCGTTATTTTTGGCCGTTATTGTGATCCAGTCCATAATTTTCGGCTGATTATACGCGATGCGATCGCCTTTTGCGGCCGTTTCTATGCGTTTTTGCCGGTCGCAATCGTTAGCGATTGTCATTTTCGGCCGATTTACATGATGTGATCGCCTTTTGCGGCTGTTACTACGCGTTTTTGCCGGCCGAAAACTCCAAATTTCGAGTACTCTCACACCCCTAGTTGTAAATTAGGTTAAAAATTAACCATAAAATATCTACTAAATAATTGTAAAATGGCTACATATGATTTTAAATCGTAAATGTGATTTAAAATCGTATACGTCATATAATATAAAATCACTTAAATCTGTACACGATAGAGCCAATTAGGAATTTAGTATTCTTCTGCTTCAACGGAATTCATTGTTTTCATAAACTCTCAGAGGCATTGAATGACAGGTACAGATAAGTGATTTATTGCTCTCTATTCATGAAAGGTGCTAATGGAAGACGTCTGAAAGTGAGCAAAAACCTACCTGGAGCCTAGACACAACAAAATGCCGGTCTGTCTGTCTGTCTAGGAGTATTATTTGTGATCACTTCCTTGTTTAAAATGTTCTGGTTTGGTTTTTAGCAAATTTCTCCTTTAGGGAAGAAGCTATTACCGTAGTCGGCATGGTAAGACTTAGGCCCGGGACCATGATAACTTTTCGTTTTGAGGCCCCAGATGCCAAAAACACCATTCGTTTGTGTGTGTGTGTGTGTGTGTGTGTGTGTCCATAGGCATGATAACTTTTATAAAAAATCGTCCGATCTTGATGAAATTTGGTGTAAACGTGTAAGGCAGCATCTATGAGTTCGAGGACCAGATAGGTCGCTCTATCTTAGGGGGGTTTTGGGGGGTTTTGTACCCCAAAATTTTTTTTTACATTTTACATATCATTTTTTTTAAACCAAATTTTGGTATTTTTATCATCACTCTACATCAATTGGTTACTGGGATATTGAAAGTGCTAAACACAGTATGTTGTCCAATGTTAATCTTATGGAGGATAAGTAAAATTTTATATCTCGCTTATTAATGAACATATACTAATGAAACTTGGTATGTGGCTTTATATGGTTGGGTTTTACTGATATTTGCATGAAAAACCCATTTTTTTGTCCCCGTATCAGCAAACCTGCATACTCAGCAGCTATATTGTTAATCTTATGGAGGATAGGAAACATGTGATATCTTGCTTGTTTATGAATATAAATCTTGGTAAACTTGGTATGTTGCTTAATCTAGTGGTGATCCATTGGTATTTGCTAGGGGTTTGCGAGTAGTGATTTTTTTAATCGAGTCGAGTAGTGCCAATTATTTTCGAGTTTCGAGTATTTTCGAGCGAGTATTTGCCATCAGTTGGTAGTTTAAAATAGTGTAATAGAATTTTGATACCACCCTAGATTTGATCATCTAAACATGGTTTCTAACTAATACATGAGTAGCAATACAAAGTTTTGGCCATTACAATCAAACTGGATTACGTATTGACAAACAAAACACGGTTTGACATTCGTTTCCGGCCGATGAAACAGGGCCCGGTTGTCAGTTGGCCAATTTCACCTGGTCCAGACATCGCTTATAATCAATATTAAATGACAAAATCGTTAGTCACGGCCGAAATCACGCGGTCCGATCGTCATTTTCAGCCGATTTTACGTGATGCGATTGCCTTTTGCGGCCGTTACTAAGCGTTTTGGCCAGTTCCAGTCGTTCGCGGTCGTCATTTTCGGCCGATTTTACGTGATGCGATCGCCTTTTGCGGCCGTTAATACGCGTTTTGGTCGGTCGCGATTGCCTTTTGCGGCCGTTACTACGCGTTTTGGCCGGTTCCAATCGTTCGTGGTCGTCATATTCGGCCGATTTTACATGATGCGATTGCTTTTTGCGGCCGTTACTACGCGTTTGGCCGGTCGCAATCGTCCGGAAATCGGCGGGAAATACTCGCTCGAACTTTCGAGTAGTTTTCAAAACTTCGAGTCGAGTTCGAGTAGTAAAATATTCGGCCGAAAACTCGGAAGTTTTGAGTACTCGCACACCCCTAGTATTTGCTAGTATTTGCTTAAAAACCAGATTTTTGTGGTACTTGATGTAGCAAACCTGCACACTCAGCCCTAATGTTTTCTTATGGAGAATAAATTAAATGTTATACCTCGCTTATTTATGAATATGCTCTGATGAAAGTTAATAAGTGGCTTCATGACTTGGTGAAGTACCATTGGAAATTTGCTGAGTATGCAGGTTTGCTGCAACGGGGGTATTATAAACTAATTGTAATCTATAAATTCTATTTACAATTAGATATTCTGGGTTTCCAAAGTCTGCAAAACTAAAATATCAGCAAAAATAGGTAAACTTATTTTGTTTAAGGTTAGGCCTACAGTAGGCTAAACTTAAACCATAACATCTTATTAACGTTTAAGTTAAAGATTATTTAGACTAAGTTCCTGCCATAGGCTAACTTGTTATTATTTGGCTTTACGAGGTTTTAAGCCTACGTGATTAATTAATTTTGTAATGGCCCATAATATTTCATGTATATTCATTTGATTTGTCCCTGATTGATTACTTGTGACTTTTTAACCAACTCTCCTGCTTAGTGTCTGCAGCAGTTTTTATGTAAACCAGTGAAACAAAGTATGAAATAGGGATTTACAGGTACCTGTATATAATAAATTAAAGTTTTTTTTGGCAAGAATTTCAGAATCTAGGTAGAAACTTAAATTTAAATTAAAGTATGAATGAGACAGTTATTACGTAAGTTCTTTGAAAAAATAACTGAAACCGATAACTGACAACTTTTTTTGCAAAAAACCGAACCGATAAAAATGCAACCGAGCCATCCCTAGTTAAATGATTGTTACAAATCAAAATTGTTTTATGATATTACTTCTGTAGAAACCTGAACAATCTATGAATTATCAATAATAAACTGACAATGAATTTTTCTCTCATCTGCTGTCTAAAGTACAACTTTACTCCCTCAAAACAAAGGGTAAACAAACATTTTGTTTCCCTGTAGCGGGAAGGGAAAAGGAAACGGTTTTTTCTGCCTCCCACATCCTACACTTTTACATGTAAAATGATGGCAGAGAATAGGGAATTATTTTTTTCCCTCTCATACTTGTTAATTTGAGTCATATGTTTTGTTGCACTTGACAATGCGAACAATGGGAAGGTTCTCAACATTCAGCTTACTTCACGAACAAAGAAATTGTAGCTAATCTTAGTGTTTGTTTTGTAAAATACTATTGTGTTGTTCTTTTTATTCATTAACCATTTGCACTCCGGAAAAAAATTGTTGGTCACTGCCAAAAAGTCTGGGTACTATTTTGAAAGTACTAGCCAAAAACTCTCGACTTTTTTTAATTAATTGTGCAAAGATTTGGGAAAAAGCTGTACATTTTATGTTTTAACAGATAGAGCTATAATTATTTTTTTTGTTTTATTCCTTATGAGTTTTCAAACAATAAATCTATTATTTTGACTAAAAGAAATTTTTTTTAATTACAAAAATTAATAAAATAAAAAATTTCTTTGTAAAAGTTAACTTTGAGGTATAATAGCTAAAAAAAAAACCATTGACCCCTCACATTATATTGATATTTTCAGATTCCTTATTTAGTTATAAACATGCACACAAAATATACATTTATCTAAAAAAACAAGCAAGTAAAAAGAAAAAAAAGAAAAATTGTATTAGGCTCATTTATAACGGTCCTCCAAATTTTAGTTTGTTGTACAACTCTAACTATGACATAAAATATCATCAACTTCCAAAGGCTAGCCTAGAGTTTAGGCCTGAGTTTAGGCCTAGCCTAGGCCTATGTCAGCTAGGCTAGGTGAACGTCAAGTCGGCGATTTTAAAATTCTACTCCAGAAGAAATATCATTGTAATTCATTTTAGACTAAATATAAACTGAATATAGCATATAAAAATAACCTACAACTTGAAATAACAACAAATTTAAAATTCTACTCCAGAAGAAATATCATTGTAATTCATTTTAGACTAAATATAAACTGAATATAGCATATAAAAATAACCTACAACTTGAAATAACAACAAAATATATCAGTGTAAACAACAAACATCTGATTCTCAATGAAACCAAATCATATGGTGGGCATAACATCAACAAAACAACCCATCACACAACAAAACGACATAGAGTAAATCAATACTGACTACACAGTGATACTCCACAACTATCTGGCTTCCATTTATCTCAAAGGTAGCACATTTTAATGTTTTATAAAGCCGGTAAGATAGGTTTCGCGGACGGGCTGAAACAGCGACGGCTGATATATTGGATGTCGGAGTGCAAAAGGTTAAAACTACAGGTGGGGGAAAAATTTAGTGTATTTCGGGAGTAAAGTATATTGTCTCTCTCGGTAAAATGTTACCCTCAGGCGTCAACAGTTACCCTCGGGAGACAATTTTACACTTTCCTCCCTTAAGGCACACATAAAGATAACTATTGGAAGAGGATGGAAATATGAGACCCTATGAACACCAGAAGCCAACTAAAAGAGCTGATACTCCTGCCATCCAAAGTGGCTATGACTAAAGTGATTCTGATGGGTTGACTGGGTGATGTGTTGACAGCAGGGAGATGGGACTTCCTGCAGGGAGAGCTGTCCATGCAGCGCCGCATGAGCGTGGTGGGTCGCTGCAGTGCTGGCCGCGGCTACCGGCGCAAGCTGCAGAAGAAGCTGATGCACCACAAGCAACAGCTGGAGGACCTCGAGGTGGCCAAGAAGGCTTTCCAGGCATCCACTCAGGTCAGTGGCTTGCCCCTTGGCCTTAAAACAAAGGTACACCTCATTTTTATTTTTTTTCAACCCTAGAATATTTAATGTAAACTTTCTTTGAACTAGTACAATACTGTGGAACAATGTGCTTGTTCGAGAACTGTTAATCTGTGGTCAAAGGATTTGTAAAATTGTAAGAAAAGAAATAGTTTATTTTCTTAGGAGAAAACTTATACTGCTTTCACAAAATGTCAAATTGGTGTTAAATTGTGAGAATTATTTCATGGCAAAGGTTAATTGTTGATGAAAAATATACCTGCAGCCTCCCTATGTTTAACATGTTTATTGCCAGACATTTGAATTTTTAACAGAATAACCTAAGATTAGTTGCATTGTTGGGTAATAAATTTGGCTAATTATTTATGCTGAGCTAAACAGGCAACATAAGAACTCAGCGTCAGCATTGTCAGCATAACAAAATAACAACTCATATTACAAATCTTGTTCCAATGTTATATCTTGTTCTTTTTTTAAAATATGAATTGAACTAAATCCTTTTGTGTTTAAGTCAGAACACTTTTTTCTTACACCTCAGAATTAAATCAAAACAGGTTTTATTAAAAGGACATTTGATAATTTAAAATTCAAGCAATTGGCAAGTTTATCTCTTGTCTGAATAGTATTTTATACAGTATTTTCAAGGCCAGTGTTGCAAGACCCTGACTGAAACGGGAGCCAAGTAAATATGATTTAAGAAGGTCTTCCAGGGTGGCAATTATAGTATATTCTGTTACCATACAACTGTTTATAGAGCTTTCACCTCCATTTGTAGCACTTTTCAAGGTGAAATAAAAATATGCAAGATAAACATGAAATAATGAATATTGTTTTGTAAATTTAACTTCAAATGTTTAATGTGTACTTTAGATGAGTTATAACTTGTTGACAGATATGAACTAGATTAAAGAAAGTATACATTGTTCTAAGTACTGTATATTTTTATTTTTAATCAATCAATTTGAAATGAATTTGTTTGATGATGGTATAGGGCTATTACTGACCTAATGAAATAAGGTAAGCAAGACCTGACCTTTTTGGTGGCATTTTATATGGTTCAGGTATTAACTTATAATACATGTTTGTGTTGTGTTTATGTGTGCCTTTATTAATTACGTTCAGAGGTGTGCGGGTATCCGAAAAGCCGGTTCGGTTTCGGATCGGATCGGATATCCGAATCCGATCTGAAGGTTTTTTCGATATTCGATAAGGTCCAGTATAAATCTGACTTATTCAGATAGACTGTATATCTGCGGATAATAAGCCAGAAACAAAACAATAAATACGTTTGGACCATTACTAAACGCTTTGACATTGACGACGTCGTTCAAGATAACGTGATGCAATGCCGGTCGCTTTGTTGTTCGGTTTCAGTACGGATCAATGCTTCGATACGATATTTGTGTCATAAAAATAACAAAGGACATCATACTGTGTTTACCGCTAAATGAAAATTCAAATTTTCTCTACAACCAGTAATGGTAGAATAATACAAAATACTAAGTTATTTAGTTTTTGAGTTTTTTTAATGGTGATAAGTCAACTTTATTTAAAATTTGTTGTTTTTATGAAAAGTAAAAAAATTTTGGAACATTTCAAGTCCTGTAATTTCTGAACCAGAAATATTCCAGAAAGGCGGGTAGTGTCATTTTGTTGGACACTTAAAGCTCTACAAATCACTAAATTTTAGTTAAAAACCGTTTGAGTTATTTTTAAGAAATTTGGATTTTTATGTTTTTTAGTGGTTTTGGAGGGATAACGCTTAAAAATAAAAACAACCTCCTGGATATATTGTTGCACACGGACACACACACACACAGACAACACTCAAACATAACTTTTTTGGGTTCAGGGAGCACCAAAACAAATATTTCCACTAATAACACAAATTAAAAAATGTTGACAAAACAATACTTTCTCCTTATACTATGTATATGTATAGGGGGGGGGAAGTAAAAATTGCAAATATTTTTAGTAAAATTCTATTAAAATAACTTTATGTAATAACTTTAGTTTTCCATTTCATTTTTAAACCATAGATGAATGACACATAATAATGTTGCTCTATTATTATCAGCTGGGGCCTTATCCGGTCACAGTGGTTGGGGAAACAAACAAATTATGTAAAGATTACAAGAGCCATGTTTTTATGCATTTTATAATAATTAAAGTGTGGTAAAAATACATTATTATATTAATTGAGAATTAGGTTTGACTTGAGTATATTTTCCTTCCTGGTGTGTCCCAACTTTGCGAATTCATCCTACTTTTGTCCTACTTTTTAGCCAAAATGTCCTACTTTTCAGGGCTCAAAAATCGCTGGGCTCCCTTTAAATAGTTTGAACTTCAATTTTTGAGTACTTAATCAAAATTCTGACAAAATAAACAGGGTATTTCTTGCTAAAACAATTGGAAAACCTAGAAATGTCAGGTAGTTCTACACATTTGGTTTAGTACCTACCCTGCTAGATGCAAGGTATTTTCTTCAAAGGAAAACTTCTATTTATTAAGTTACTTGTTTACATGGATTCTTCCAGGCCCTATCAGCACTGTCAAGTCAAGCTGCCAAACTCTCCTACAAGCTGGAAAATGCCCTCAAACAGCAAGAACAGTTTTTGAAAAAATCTGTCAAGCAGCAAGCTTCAACCTCCAAGGTTTGTAGAAGGTAGTTTTTACAGAGTCTCTGTATGATTGAGGAAATTGTTAAACCAGCTTGTTTTGATGAAAGAAAATAACTACTTGCACACCCCTAATATTAATAAATACTGGAGTAGTCAAACCTAAAAAAGTCAGGAAATTTGTAATAAGTACAAAATTGTAAAAGCCAGGTCACTTTTTAGAAGTTCCAAAATACATTTTTTTAAGGATATGAATGAAATACAATACTGTATTTAGAACTGAGATTTTGTTGATAAATAACTTTAGAAAACAACAAAAAATATAATTAATCTTTAGGTCATGGCGCTGGGCTTAGGTTTTACCATGCCATCTTCAGTTTTAGCTTCTCTCCTATTAGGCAAACTGGAAAAAAACAGTATTTTAGCAGTATTAGTGCTAAAATGGAAAAAAACTCTTAATCTGGTCTTCATGAAGTAAAATTTTAAGGGAACAACAACGTAATAGTGATTTAAGTTTAATGAAAATTATTTGTGAAGATAAAGATCCTAAATGAGTGGAGGAAAAAGTTTGCTTGCCATATTGTCACTGTACAAAATTAAGATCGGGCAAATCGTATAACAATTAGATCGTTTTGCCTAGGGCTCGTCCTCTCCTGCTCTTTAATGCTATTTGTGTAGATGAGCAAGGAGGCCACACCGGAGAGCCGCAGGTCTGTTGACGAAGCGGGTTCCAGCGGGGGCAGCAAGCCTCGTACCAGTGACAACGTACCTTCACTGCCCCGGGCACACTGTCTGCCCGTGGCCCGGGCACTCACCGCACTGCTGCTGCACATGGACTTCACCTGCAACCTGGACACATTCCTGCTCACCTGCAAAGTGAGTCACGTCACTGTCGGTAGTATACATGGTAGTCAGGGAGAGTTAGGGAATCTTAAAAAGGTCAGGGAAAAGTTTGAAAGATGCCAAATGTAAAGGAAAGTGCTTGATATTTTCATAGGCGTAATTTCAGTATTTTTTGATTGGAGGGGCAAAATTTGTCGTGATTGTGATTATTGTGACTTTTAATACATTACACTATGTTTTCTCCAAATTATTGGGGGGGCAACTGCCCCCCCTTGCCACCTCCGAATTACGCCTATGGATATTTTATAGATAGTTCACTCTTTCTGGATATTCAGGGAAAGTTAGGGGATTTTAAAAAGATAGGGAAAAATCAGAGAAAAAGTACGAAAAATGCCAAAAGTCAGGGCAAATGCTTGATATTTTTTCAAGGTTCAGACTTTCAGCTGCCCATTCATAGTTTTACTTCACTTGAAAAGTTACCTCAATATTTAAGGAAAAAACTATAGTAAATTACCTAATACTTTAAAGTCAATTGTAGAAATGGATAGGTTCAAAGGAGAAATTACTGCTCTGTTACTAAGTAAAACATATTATAATATTAATGATTATCTAAATGACGTTTTTTGATGGATTTTATACAAGTTGTGACATATTGTATGTATATTAGTTTTAATATTTATTGTATTTCCTTTTGACAATTTCACCTGTTTCTCCAGCATTGCTGGTTTATGTAAATGTTATGTGAAAATAAACTATTGACTATTGACTATTGATTGTCAGGGAGAGTTAGTGAAAGTGAGGGAAAAAGTTTGAAAAATGCCGAAAGTCAGGGAAAGTGCTTAATGTATTTTATACAATTCAGGGAAAGTTTTTGAATTGTTAATAAATGCAAAGCAAATACTGTGTGAAAATCAAAACTCATTAGAATTTTATTAAATCTGTTTTTATGGTGCAACAAAGAGGAAGAGAACCACAACCTGTAAGGCAAAAATTTGGACAGCAACAAAGTGTGAATAAGATCAAAAAATTAAAAATAAATAAACAGGAGTGCAATCAACAGCTGTAGGGAAGTTAGAGGCCCTCTGAGCTCGGCATCCTGAGCCGAAAGTCAGGGAAACTTAAATTTGTTGGTCAGGGAAAGAGGGAAATAATAACCAAATAAAAGTGTGAACCATGTTATCAGAAAATTAACACACATTTTGTTCCATTAATCTGTGACCTATTACTCTCCCTTCGTTCTTAACTAAACTGCATCATAATCTCTTCTCTTCTGAAAGAGAATAACTTTAATTCAACCGAACAAGATTTTAATTTTATCTTTCAGATCATCTTAGTTAACATAAACTCTTGTTGCCAGGTCCTAGCCAGGGTAGCACTGTGGACTAGGCCCAGTTTAATGCTGGGGGAAGTGTTGAGTGAAGAGCAGCTGGCTGGTCTGGTGAGACTGGCAGTCAACAACAACCAGCACTCCACACCGTGGGCCTGCCATGCCATCACTTGCCTGCTGCAGGATATGCTCGAAGGTATTTTGCTTAGTGTTGAGGCTAAATTAGTGGGGTGACCTGCTGACAAGTGAGGGGAGGGCGTGGGTGTTGATTGCATATAGAAATCATCGGTAGTGGATAATTTGGTCTGTGAAGTGATTTATTTATTCCTTTCGTATTAACAAATTATCGCACACTGCCAGAGTGAAATTCCCATAGAACATTACCTTGCCTAATAGGTGTATTAGAACTACAGGATTTACCTTACAAGTGAATTAAATCGGAATTTTTGTGTTTTAAATTTTAATTACTGTTGCAGTAAAATAATTTTAGGGTTTTGGCAAACCTGATTGATTAAGTGTAAAAATTGTTATGGAAATCCCTTTTTTTTAATTAGTAAATCCACCTTTGTAGTTTGTATAAGCCGTTTGGCTAACAAGGTCATTCTACTGTGTTGAGTGGTGTGCTTTATTTTTATTAAACATTTAAATCATTTTGACCTCAGGAACTCTTGATTTGGATAGATGTGTTACGTAGGCTCATTCCCGTGTATTTATAAGGTCTAGTCCAATTTATCAGTTGTCTTTTTTGAGTAGGGGTGTGCGAGTCGTGATTTAGTGAATCGAGTCGAGTAGTGCCAATTATTTTTGAGTTTTGAGTATTTTCGAGCGAGTATTTGCCATCAGTTGCTAGTTTCAAATGGTGAAATGGAATTTGAAGACCACCCTATATTTGATAATCAAACTTGGTTTCTAACTAATACATGAGTAGCAATACAAAGTTTTGGCCAGTGCAATCAAACTGGACTGGTGTTTTGTGGTATTAACAAACAAAACACGGTTTGATATTCGTTTCCAGCCAATAAAACACGGTCCGGTTGTCATTTGGCTAATATCACTAGGTCCAGAAATTGCTTATAATCAATATTAGATGACTGAATCGTTAGTTACGGCCGATATTAAGTGGATCATTGGCCACTTTTCCCGATATTATGTATATCGCCGTCATTTACGGCCGAAATTACGTGGTCCGATCGTCATTTATGGCCGCTTTTTACGTGATGCGATCATCATTTTCTGCCGATTTTACATGATGTGATCGCCTTTTGGCGGCTGTTACTACACGTTTTGGCCGGACGCAATGGTTAGCAATCGTCATTTTCGGCCGATTTGACGTGATGCGATTGACATTTTCGGCCGATTTTACGTGATGCGATCACCTTTTGTGGCTTTTACTACGCGATTTGACCGTTCGCAATCTTTAGCGGGACAATTTATTTATTTAAATCAGCGGGAAATACTCGCTCGAACTTTTGAGTATTTCTCAAAACTTCGAGTATTAAAATACTCGGCCGAAAACTCAAAGTTTTGAGTACTCGCACACCCCTACTTTTAAGGTACAAACATATTTACTGCTCTGAATAAGACTTATCTTAGTTGTATTGAGCTATGTGGTGCATGCTCCTATTAATTTGTGAATGTGCAGGAGGAAATCGAAACAAAAGAATAAGCCCAGAGCCGAGTTCAGTGGAAGAAGAGCCAGAGCAAGAGACCAGCCGAGAGGAAGAACCTCAAGCTGCGAGCAACATCAACGAGCTGGAGGATGACATGGTGCCTCTGCCAGAACCTGATGATGGTGCAGCCTCACCAGGTACGTGACAAACTGAGTGCGACAATTGTTGGCAGGTTTTGTTGGGGCCTGGTATAAAAAGTTACCTTTTATATGTTGAAGGTAGGATTGTGGTGCTAAATTTAATTTCAAATTTGACTTTCCAGAAATAATGACAAAACAAATTGGTTGATCTCTAATGACCTGGCAGTATTACACGCTGGATGCTTTAGTCTCCGCGACTGCGCACACTTTCCGTACCGTCTTTTCACATTCATGAACCACGAGTGGCTAAGTCACACCAACCACTGGTTAGAGCATTGCATCTCTCCACTCTGGAAACTGAGTTGGTCTGCGCATATTCGTGGCCGGACGGGGAGACTGGTCTGCACCCAATATGTTAAATCTCAAAAACTGTAAAATTCATATTGAAAATTTAATCAGAATTTTTTTAACATTTATATTAATACGTAATGAGTAACATTTGATTAAGGTACTACCCCAAACAAGAAAATGGGTGACAGCGCAACATTTTGGCAGAAATAAAATAAAGGTTGCAGAATAATCAGCCCCATATAATAGAAGGTTGACAAGTAACAATAACTAATATTGTTAATTCCCTAATAACACCAAATTTATTCCTGCAAAAAAATTGTCAATCTGTAAAAAAAGAATGATAATGAATTATAAATTATAATAAATACATAATTTAAGTATCAATGCACAGTTCAATGTAAATAATATAGAAACAATTCAAACCCATAACAAATTATTATACCTTCTTTATGTTTATTAGCCTCTTTTTTGTGCAAAATAAATTTGTTGAAGTAATAATTTTATTATTCTGTACGATTGTTGCAGAAAGGATAAACATATTCTGATTTAGCGGGTAGTGAGAGATGTCTCATTGAAGAAAGACTTGTTTACTGTCAGTAAATTGTTCTTCCTATTAAATTTATACTTGTACTAAAATTGTGAATGTGTATTTTAGGAATGCCTTCAATAAAAATCAAGATCAACTCAAACTTTCCACTTCCTTCGCTGTTGGAATCTGACGACAGTGAATTGGAAGATCTCTTGGATGACATTTTAGAGCGGGGTCGAAACCTTACAAAGAAAACACCTGCAGCTAGAGTTCCCCTTGGAATAGCGACTAAGTAAGTTCATAGTATTTAACTAGTTCTAAAGTACCTAATTTAAACAAATTGTATAAAGAAGCAGTCACAGCCCAATTTATTTATTAGTGAATTTCCTATAGAAAAGTGAACTACAGTAGAACTTCGATAGTTCGACACTCGATAGTTTGACAGTATGTATACTTCGACACGGGCCGTGACGACATGACATGACAGTAGCGGCGACCGATAGTGTCCTTGACGGGTTCACCGGTCAGTGATGGGAGCCCGCTTATTGTTTTCGCGAACGTGCGCTACCGCCTTTTCTATAAATAACTTATCCTTCCTACCCCCTACCCCGTCCTATCAACCCCTTTCCCCGCCCTTCCCAGTAAGTAGATCAAGTCAGTTCGCTCGAGACGCTGCGGGAGTTAAACACGTTTTTGATTCTTTCGTGATACGCTATTGTTTTTTGCTAATAATACTCCCTGTGCTCAAATGTTCCATATATACTCCCTATTATTCGACACCCCTTTAGTCCACAAATTGTCGAACTATCGAGGTTCTACTGTATTATCATGACCCGTACAGTAAAACTTAAGCCTGGGACCACCATTGAAGTTCCTATCATGACCCCCTGAACAACTTTTGGGGGTCTCTAACAACATATATATATATATATATATATATTGTGGGAATCTTCCCTTCTGTAAACAGTTGGACAAGTTCATTGGGCAAAACAACAAATTTATTAAAATTTGTAAAATTAAAATCATTTTACAAATTTTGAGATTTTGGCCCCAAAAAGGGTCGGAAAAGCCCCAAATGTAATATTATTGTACGTAAAATTCCAAAAATGTTAAGCCCTCCCTCACCTTTCTAGCAAGTATTTACCGAGTTATTAAAGAAAATGTTAATTGTGTTAACACAGTACGTTGTTTTATGGGGATTTTACACTGGAAAAGGCTGTTTTTAAAATTTTGATGTAGTTTTATCACCCCAGTACCCTTATACCAACTTGTTAGGGGTCTGTGGTACCGAAAATTTCAGATCGGTACGGTAAAAGATTTTGTACCTCGGTTCTCGGTACAAATTCGGTTTGGTACAATGTACCGTCATATATACTAATTTAGTTATTAATTTGTATGTATCATAAACAAATTATTGAGTAATAATTAAGGTAATATACAATTTTTATTATTAATTTGATTAAAAAAATAAATAACTATACTATAGATACAAATATTTTTAAAAACCTGCATCTTTGGAGTATTAAATTTTAACATTGTTATTATTAGGTATTAATACAAGTTCTTGAAATAATCATGATAAATAAATTCAAAAATTACTTGAAAATCAATCAATTGCATAAGTTGCTTAACTGATTAATTATATTGCTTTCAATATAAATAAAAACTATTGGTTTAAATCGTACAAACAACAAAAAACAAAGTTTTTTAAATACTTTTCTTGTTGCTTTGGGAGATTATTGTATCATTAATACAAAGTAAAATCAGATAACTTGAATGAAACTTGAATATTAAAATCAAATTAACTCTTAAATGACTTAATTAGACTACTAAATTCAAAATTGAAGTCCATAACAAATATTACAGTACATTTATTTAAACATAAGTACCATGTAAAACTGGAAAATAAAGTAAGAAAGTAATAAAAGTAGTACAGTAGACGCTCTTTTATCCGGCATTCTATGAACCGGCACATTCTATTAACCGGCACCAGGCGACTCGAGTTTTTCCAGGTATTTTCGGTCGTTTCCGTTTCGTACTGCGACTGCGCTGGACTGTTCCCGCCTTTTTCTTAGTCACCTGTTGTTTGTTTACGTCTCAAGCAGTAACGTTCAGTGATGTTCGTAAACTTTGCTCAGTACACTACTGTATTCAACCTATTTTTAGACGCCAACTTCCGCCCGGCTGTCCGCCCGTCTGTCTATCCGTCCACAAATGCAGGTGTTCCGGAGCAGTGCTAAGGTCAACCAATGCACGCGACCACAGCTCATTACTGTAGCGAGATGACAGACTCTCAGATTACTGTATTCCCATTAATAACTAAAAAGTTCTATTATCCGGAAAAATCGATTTACCGGCATGGGCGTGGTCCCAAACATGCCGGATAAAAGAGCGTCTACTGTACAGTGATATAGTGTTAATTTGGCTATTTCACATTTAAAATAATTAGCTATTAAACTCATCAACAAATAAATTTAGGTTGTTGTTAATAATAATTTGTAGTTGAATTTTCAAAAACCACACAAGATAATCTAACATATAACAAGACTAGCTGTTCCCGCAGGCTTCGCCCCGCAAATAATTTATAAAAACTATGACAGTTGAGTGTGCTGCTTTCTGTGGTTAGCCTGTGGAACTACTACGAATCAAGATCAGCTGTTTGTATTTTCATTAGCTCAAACAAAAATGAATGCCCATCAGAAATACATGGGAACTAGTGATGGTCAAAACCAGAAATTTTGAATCTCGAAACCGAAACCGAAACTTACAAAATCGAATCTCGAATCTCGAAACTCAAATCGTGAAACCCTATTTACTTGCCTGGGTATGGTTATGAAAAATAAATCCAGAAAAATTAATTAAAACTAATTATATATTTTGGTTACAGTTGTTCTTTCAGAAATAAAAAATCAATAATCCAAAAAAGGTGAAGGTAGACGACCGATGACAGTAGGCTTTTGACCTTTGCATTATTGATCGAAACACGGGCGTGATTTCTGTTAAAAAAACAGCAATAAAGACACAAATAATCTCAGCAGTTTCGAGTTTTGATTCTCGAAACTCACCGATCGAATCTCAAAACCGAAACTTTTCCAAAGTTTTGGTGGTTTTGAGATTCAAGTTTTGGTTTTGACACATCACTAATGGGAACTTTGTCGGGATCTCTGGCGGAGCCCTAAGGTCAGATCAGGATGAAAACCATTTAGTTTTTCTATTTCATGCCTAAAGAATCAGTGTACAAAATTTCAGCTGTCTACCTACATGGGAAGGTGGAGAATTAGTGATGAGTGAGTCAGTCAGCCAGGGCTTTGCCTTTTATAGATATAGATATCTGTAAGTAAAAATTTCATAGCACAATAAAACAATAACAAATTTATCCATTTGAAATTTATCAAGTTAGTGGTTATTTTTTAATTAGTTTTCAACCATTTTTGAAACTTTTTTTATATAATTAAAAATTAATTTCACTAGTACTTCAATAACAATAATAATAATACATAAATAAAAACAGTTTAATTTGAAATCATAATGGAGAAAGAACGTGATTTAAAAGATAGTATTCCTTTTCTCAGTCTAGGAATGATGTTGGACAAACAACTGATTATAGCTAATTACCGGATCCCTCCCCCCTCACCCCTCACGCTTTCCTAGTCTAAACCTTTCTTGTCTTCAAGGACATATTTTTTGCCGACCCTACCCAGCCCCTCCCCGCTCCCCTTGCCCACCTTTCTTATCTCCATTCTCGTTCAGCTATAAATAACATCTGTCAACGTCTCTTTTCCTATGAGTTTTTTATGTTGTTTTCCTTTAAGGAAATGACTAGTTATAAATAGGAGTCTGTCTTATTTAAACCACTTATTTTGTTAAACATTGTTTAGCTTATCTCTGTTTATTGTTTGAAGCAGTAAACTGTACCGTACCGAATCTGTACCGGGATTATGTTCTGTACCGAACCGATGACGGTAATTAGTTGTGTACCGTACCGGTACTGTTTTTTTGGTGCACCGCAGACCCCTACTTGTTATCCTGACTATACCTCCTCCTAACCTTATAATGTACAACATTGCCATCCTAATAATCAATTTAAATATAATGAGGAGCGTCAGAACAGACAAAAAATAACATTTTCCAATTTGCTAAAAAATGTTACCAGTGTTGTTTTAAACCCTTTACTAGATTTTTTTTTAAAGATTTTTATGCAGAAATTCACTTCCCTCACGTCAGCGCGCTGAGTGCGATCTATTTTTTTTGTAAGCTTAACAAGAGGTTAAAAACAAATTACAATATGGCAGTGTTATACTCCATATCAAAACAAATCCTGTGATTTTACTAGTCCTTTAATTTTACAATGTAGAGAAATCTAAGTACAATTTTCTGGAAACTATTTTAATCTTTTGGCCAAGGTAAAGCATATTTTCATACCAAATTAAAACGTATATCCTTGCTTGTAGATTTAAGGTTTTCAAAGTTGTTGTCAGTATGCAAAAAGTTACTTTTTTGAGTATCCTAAGTGTTATTATGATTTCTTTATTTATATTAAAACAATATTTCAGTGATAATTTCCAAGACTTGAAGAATCACAAAAAACATGGCGCAAAAAATACGAAAACATCAGTAAACACATAGCAGCCAAATAACCAATAAGGTGATTTTGAAGCCCTAGACTGTACGGTAATATTTCTTAAACCACCACATATATCAAAAAATTCATTTAAATTAATAAAAAAACATGTTTTTAGTGTATCAACAGCCTTGGACTCAAGGCTTGAGTATGGAGTGGACACCAACGCAGAAGTGACAGTTCGCAGAATGACGATCCATGGAGCCTACACACTGCCCATGAGTGTCAATGCGCCCATAGCTGGCCCCCAGCCTGTGAGTATTACTACCAGATATTAATCACTTATTGAGTTATTGGATAAATAGTATACATCTTTTTTAATATTGGTAGTTTGTGAGTTAGTTTATCAAAACAAAAACAAAGTGACAGGTAATGTTTCAAAAATGGAACTTGGAAATCACTGCATAACATATTATGTCAACAAGGCAAAAATTGCAAAGTTAGCAATGGCAGACTGACAGACAACACTGCTCACAGGTCAGATTATGTCCAATACCCTTGCCTTCGCCTCCAGCCGTAGCAATAGATTGCTATGAGAATAGATAGCTGTCTTCATAAATATATAAACCACAGACTATGAAATTTAATCAGGAGTAGCTGTCAAATTCCATTCTTTATTTGAATCCACCTACTATTAATGATTAATGCTGATAGAAAATACATGCTTGAAAATACTTGTAGCTTGAGAATAATTGGTAAAACTCGACAACTTGCACACCCCTAGTTACTAGTAACACTAATGATAAACCGGTTTCATTGTAGTTTGCTTGTCCCCAGCCGCCGGTGCCCGTGGGCCTCAGCACTCCGTCCAGGTGGGACGACAGTCTGACGGCGCCTTGGCAGCAGCCCCAGGCCTCCACTGACCTGCCCCCCAGTGTGGACATGCTCAAGTGCTGCTTCGACGGCATCTTCCTCGACCTGCTCAACAAGGTGAGCTCGGTGATTGTTGTCTTTAGTGCACAATCATAACAAAGAAACAGTTTTAAATAGAGATGTACGAGTACTCAACATTTCGAGTTCGAGCCGAGTTCGGCACTGAAACTTGAGGTTTTACTGAAACTCAAAGGTTTTGAGCGAGTTTACTCCCGCCGTTTACCCGCACTACCAAGGGTCATCCGCAGCCGCGCGTCGTCGTCTGTAAATTCAAATTGAGTGTGAACGCATCTGAGGTGTTGAAGAGTTGTGATGTGGATTTTAGTGTTTATTAATAAATAAGTAAGTTGTTGTATATACATTTGTGTTACTCATTACACCAAAATAGGATTTACCAGGACTTTCAGATTGAGTTGTCTGTCTAGTCCACTTTTAGGTTAACCTAACCTTGTCATTTTTTAAGGTAAAATGTCAAAAACATATCTGTAATGAAATCTTATAGGTAAGCATAAGATGTTTGTGCTTGTTTTTTGTTCCATAATAATTGAAATTGAGTCAATCCATTAATTTTAGGCTCAACTGTCCTTTGGCAAGCTGTTTTTAAAGACAAGTGATTTGTTTTTGCCTTGTTTAAGTTTCATTAATATTTTTTAAATAATTTGTAATATTTTAAAACTCTATTTAAGACATGACTTTAATTTGATCGACTGATTTGCCAGGCACTTTCAAAGATATCTTCATGTTGTTACTAACTGATTGTTCTTGTTAGGACTGTCAGTGTTAAAATTAATGCTAAGATATGTTAGTAATTACATTTTGTGAGGTAAGGTAGTAGGGTATGTTTTACCATGTAATAGGCCTTTTCAATGTTAAAATAAAGTTTATTTTAACTTATAGGCCTTTAACTTTTAACTTTATTTTCTCCATTCGTAGTAAGATGTAGCTTAGGCCTAAACATAATATACATAAACAAAGGATAAATAAAAAAGAGGAAATAAAATAAAATACTGAGATTATTTTTTTATGTAACTGTTAATTAATACCATATAGGCTATAACAACCTTAATACCAAAAGATTAAAAGTATTTGATCTTCATGGCAAAATGAAAATGTTATGCACTATCTTTGGTATGATTTATTTTAAGATAAATGTACTTAACTTTTTCCAATGAAGCAGGAATCCATTTATTTTACTTACTATTAGATATGTGCGAGTACTAGAAATTTCGAGTTCGAGCCGAGTTCGGCTCTGAAACTTGAGGTTTTACTGAAACTCGAAGGTTTTGAGCGAGTTTACTCCCGCCGTTTACCTGCGCTACCACGGGTCGTCTGCGGCCGCGCGTCGTCTGTAAATTCAAATTGAGTGTCAACGCATTTGAGGTGTTAAGAGTTAGTTGTGATGTGAATTTTAGTGTTTTATTAATAAATAAGTTGTGGCTTATAAATTTGTGATAGCCTACTCTTTACACCAAAAAGGAAGATTTACCAGGACCTTCAGATTAAGTTGTATGAACACTGCCTGTATAGTCATAGTCCACTTTTAAGTTAACCTAACTTTGTAAAAAAAAGTAAAATATCAAAAACAAATCTATAATGAAATCTAATAGGTAAAGCATAAGAAGTTTCTGCTTGTTTTTTTGTTCCATAGTAATTGAAATTGAGTTAAAAGAGACTCAACAAAATTCCATCCATTAATTTTAGGCTCAACTATTGTCCTATGGCATTGAGCTGATTTTAAAGACAAGTAATTTGTTTAGGCTTTGTTTAAGTTTCATTAATGATTTTTTAAATCATTCTTAATATTTTGAAACTCTATTTAAGACATGGCTTCAATTTTAGCAATTGATTTGCCGGGCACTTTCAAACATAGTATCGTCATGTTTTTATTAACTGATTGTTCTTACTAGGACTATTAGTGTTAAACTTAATGCTAAGATATGTTAGTAAATACATTTTGTGTGGTAAGTAAGTAGGTCAATGCTTTACCATGTAATAGGCCTTTTAAATATTAACATAAAGTTTATTTTAACTTTTAGGCCTAAATGTAATTTTATTTCCTCCATTCGTAGAAAGATGTAGCTTAGGCCTAAACATAATATACAATAAAACGTAGGATAAATAAAAAATAGGAAATAAAATAAAAAAACAAATTATTTTTTAATGAAACTGTTAATTAATACCATATAGGTTATAAAAACCTTAATACCAAAATATTAGAAGTATTTGACCTTCATGGCAAAATGTTAGGCAATAACTTTGGTATGATTTATTTTCAGATAAATTTTTCTTATCTTTTTCCAATGAAGCAGGAATCCATTTATTTGACTTACTATTGTTATTTTCAGGGTATAGTGACTAGAAAAGTATATTTTAATAACAACATTTATAAATGGAACCCTATACACTGTTTTGATCCAATTTAACTCGACCTATGTGTTTTTTTATTTGTATACTCGACGCGAACTCGAGATTCGAATCTTTTGCCATTTACTCGACTTGACTTAAAAAACCTGTACTCGCACATCTCTACTTACTATTGTTATTTTCAGGTCATAGTGACTAGAAAAGTATATTTTAATAACAACATTTATAAATGGACTGTTTTTATTCAATTCAACTTGACCTATGAGTTTTTTTTTTGTGTACTTGACTCGAACTCGAGATTCGAATCTTTTGCAATTTACTCGACTCGGCTTAAAAAACCTGTACTCGCACATCTCTAGTTTTAAATAACCCATTTAGCATATAAACAGTAGTACTGTTATATTAACTACTTGTATGTTGGTTGCAGGACACCAGTAGCAACCTAGAGCTGGTGCTGCAGCTGTGGCTGACGCTCAACCTAGACAACCCCCTCGGCCCGAGCGACAGTCGAGCCTTCGACGCCTCCATTGTCCCCACGTTCGCACTGAGCCCACCCGCTATCTCAGCGCTCATCAATGTGTTGGCCATGTAAGGACTTGTGACAAGAATATTCATTTCTGTGAATTAGTTTACAATTTCTAATAAAAACTATTTGGGACTGTTTAACCAACAAGTATCTTTCTGGTCTAGAAGATTTGTTTAAGTAGTCATAATATGGATTGATACAAAACGTGTTTATTAATGCTAAATGTTCACAAATGACAGATTATTAAGGTCTTGTTACAATTGTTAATATTCAAGGGTAGTTTTGCTTATTTTGTCGTTTCATATTAGACTAAGAGTTTGTACTTGTTAACTTTTTTCTTTTCTATCAGAGGCTGAAAAATTCCTTTTTGCCACTTGAAGCAGTCTATCTAAATAGTTGGAATTTGGTATCATTGTTTAAAACTGGACAACAGATTCATAATCTTTCCAACCAGATTAATAATCCACAATTAACGACCAAATTATTGAATTATCATGACTTACAACAAAACATATGGTACCTAAGTCAAGATAATTTTGGTTTTGATAATGCCCCACTCACAGTTTGTTTAATGTCCTGGGGTTGTTCTACAGCAGGCCTGGGGTGTCGGTGAGGTGCTGGTGCCTTGCGTTCCAGACGCTGACCCTGATATCCAACCTGCCGAGCGACCACACGGACAACAACCTCAACAACACGCTGCAGCGGATGGCGCGGGTTATCGTCACCGACCCCAACTTCCCCAAACTTCTGCTCGCCTTTTTCTCCAGCTCGCAGATCAAAGGATGTGTAAGCTGAATTGTGAAAGTCAATACTTACAACTATTGTCAACCCCCTCCACTTTTGTTTTCCTAAGTACTGGGTTTTAAAAGGCAGCCAAAAGTATTGATCACACTGAGCTAAAAACTTATTTACAAAAACAAAAACATTTATTTATTAAAAAAATTACAAAACCTTTTTTTAGCTCAGAAAATGAAAATTGGCAACAAAACATAATACTTACAAAACATAACCAAAATTAAGTCATACAAAAATATATAAATAAATCTTATTAATAAGCAAATAATTAGAGAAACAATTCACACCAGCCTTCTGTTTTTGAGTGCGAGTCCCAGATATTATTATTGTATGCACATTAAAACCAGCATGATTAACAAATACTAGAAGTTGTATAATGGTCTAGTGATCTAATATTTGTTCACAACAAAGGAACAACTGCAGCTCCTATTAACCCACAATGCATCAGATTAATATGGTTCAAGAGAGAAAAAACGACAATGTCAGAGGAATTACAAGAAAAAAGTAATTACTAAAATAACATTTACAATTAAAGAACTACACAGGTTTATATACTGTCAGATATAATAAAGTGTAGTTATGCTTGGGTCGACGAAACATGTTATTGGAAGTTTGGTGATATAATTATGAATACTATGAACAGTAGGCCCCGAATTGCCACTCAGTTTATAAAAGACAGCCAGAACTTTAAATACAAGTACTTAGCCTTTTACTGAATAACATAGAGTCAAGAGTGTTTTCCAGTTTCTTAACTTTAAGTGGAAGAATCTTAGTTGTAACTACACAGTAAATGGTTGTTTGGGAGTATAACACAGATAAACAAAAAAGTTGGTAAATGTTTTGTTTTTGTTAAACGTGTGCTCTTACCACAGCCAGCACTTACTATTTAACTATACAATCCAAGCAATACCAAAAACCTTAATCAGTACAGAATGAAATAGAGACAACTGCTACCTCAATTATGAAATGTCCCTTGCTAGAGGCTGACGTGCATTGTGTTGTATCCCAGGCCGGAGTGTCAGTGTGCCAATGCCTCCACGAGATGCTGGTGAGGCTGGAGATGCGCTGCGACGTCGTGTCCAGCGGCAGTGAGCTCGGCTGCCACTTCAAGCTGCTGCTGTTGCGAGTGTTCGACCAGCTGGTGCGGCCGGGCGGAGCCATCGCCCTACAGCAGGGCCCCCTCGACGCTCAGGCCAAGCTGGTTCAGCTCATGCTGCACCTCGACTTCACAAACACAGATGTCAACACAGCTGCCAATATACTCAATGCTGTCGGTATGTTATGGATCTTTTCGTATTCCTTTATTGCTGATTTTGTCATCTTTATTCCCGCGAGCAGGAAAGAAGACAGCTAAGGGCATGGTTTTCAGGGCTATCAACCAAGGCAAGCCAGTAGTAGACGTGCTGCATTACCAAATGTCACACCAGCTGGACGGCATAATAACACTCAAGTGACATATGGCAAAATGGCAACAGTGACAGTGTGGAGGTTTATTATTGGCTGGAGCCCAACTGTCATCTTTCCTGCTCCTGATTATACGATGCTTCATAACAGTAGACTGAATTACTGGCTTTCAAAAATTAGGCTTTCAGGATCCGGTTGGAAACTGAAATTCAACTGAAACATGGGATTTGTTTTAAAACAAATATGGATATTGCCACTCAAAATGAGTGATGACTCACTTAAATAATGTTTGGCAAACTAATCTGAAAATTGTATTTGTTTACTGGCATTTCAAAAGTAGCATTTTAAGTATAGTAATGAGGAAAAAATATAAAGAATGTAGAAAATAATTTAAATTTTGACAAAATCTTAAAATAAAGCCTTATTCAAAGGTCCTGTTAGTTATGTATTTATTGAAAGTTAATCCGTAGCAGATATTACACAATTCATATTTATCTGTGATTTGTCACACTCATATAAATTGGTATTGCTTAGCCGTGTTGGTCCACTCGTACATGATGAGCGGAGAGAACATTCGATGGCGCAGCATGATGGAGTGTGGCCTAAACCTGGGCGGGCTGTTCAGCTGTGCGTCAACAGGCAGTGGAGCAACACACAGTGGTGCCACCACGAGCGGAGGTGCGAGCAGCAGTAGTGGCAACACTGGCAGGCAGCGGCCAGCATCCTGGGACCTGCTGGTCATCAGTGTGGTGCGGCTCGTCACCAATCTGCTACATGTGCCACTGGAGGCGCCTCAGCCCAGTCAGACGGACGAACACAAGGCTGCCAACACGAGGCCTCCGTGCGTGGCTGACATGGGTGAGTCTGTCACTAGAAATACATGCAGGGTGCTTCAATCCAAACCTTTGATAGTTTTATTAATCACACTATTCAAACAGCCTTCAGCCTCCTATAGTTTCTTTCACTACATGCATATTTGTGGAGTTTCATGTTATGACCTGTAATAAAGTTGCATCTTTGTAGTATAATATAATACTACATATTTTTTATCCTGTACAGTTAAATTATTACAACGCCCCAGTTTAATTCCTAAATATATTTTGCCCACTTTCAATGTTGTGATGAACTGGTAGTACCAGGTAAAAGCAGTATTTTTAAGTAAGCACTAAATAAAATCTTATAGGCATTAAAATCCGGTGTTTTTGTAAAATCTTGTATCTTGGAATCTTGTGTATTACGTAGAGATATAGAGCTCAGTAGTTAAAATTTCAATCATATACTTATTTACAGTAGTAAAATAATTTATGGCATTTTGGAGTTATTGATTTATTAGGCAAAATTGTTATCTGCTCAGCTCACTTGGACTGTCCACGAGGCTGCTGTTTGTTGATAGACTAATACAGTGTGTTGTTGTGTGGTTGCAGTGGTCCAAGACGAGAACACGATGAACTGCCTGCTGAGCTCACTGGGGATGTCCACCACGGCCCTGATAGCCGACTCCCAGGAGCCGTCGTCCGTGGGCCAGGCAGTGTTCCAGTTGCTCTCCACGCTGGCACGCAAGGTCACCTCGCCCAAGTTCATCCTCAAGCCGGTTGTCTCCTACATTTCAGGAAGTAAGTGCCAGTTTTCTGATTTTGAGTGAATATGTAATACGAATGACTCGCTTTTGCATTTAAATATTTGTTTTCTTTCCGAATTGTGAAACGGTCACATTCTGGTACCATCATATATGGACTTACTAGAGCGTGATTCTGGAATACAGCCATTATAAACAAAGGAAGAAAGACTTGGTTTCCTTTAGCGCTATATCGGCACAATTTTAGTTAGTTAATTTGGGAATTGGAGTTATTAGATATTAAAGCTCCTGATATAAAAAATAATTAAATACTGAACAAATATGCTCAACATCGAGTTGTGGGCTCAGATGACTGCGGGCTGTCGGAGGGGTTGCTGTCGCTGGTGCTGCGGGTGCTGGATGGCGCAGAGGCGCTGCAGGAGTGGGTCACGCTCGGCGCCGTCGAGGTGGTGTGCGACAACCTGGTGAGGACGCGCGACGGCTTGGTCAACTGCCAGCCCAGCACTGTTTCCGTGGTCATGCAGCACCTCAGCCAGGCGTCCAGTCTGCCGCTACCTTCCCCTCCCAGCAAGAAGGCCGGGGATGTAGCTGCTGGGCTGCTCAACTTTGCTCCGTTCGGTGAGTGTGTCAAGAAACAATTTACATTGGTCATTCATAAATTTGTTATCTACTTTTTCGATATCCTGAATTTGTTTAAAGTTTTTTTGGGTGTAAGTGGATTTTTGGATTAGTGGGATTTGGAAGTAACGAGACTCTTAAATTACATAGTAAAAAAGGGTTGTCCTAGCTATGAAAATTGTTTAACTCGGTTCACATTTCCTGGAAAGTCAGAGAGAGTTAGGGAATTTTAAGGCCAGGGAAAAAGTTAGAAAAATGCAGAAAGTCAGTAAAAATGCTTGATATTTTGTACCAGTCAGGGAAAATTTGATAGTTAAATAAACAGGAGAGCGTTTTACGGCTATGAGGAAGATGCAGTCTGATACAATTTTTTTAAATATTACCTATTGTATAAAGTGCACATTCTGAATTAAGAGTGGGGGAAATAAGGGAAATCATTAACCATATAAAAATATGAACCATGTTTATAACTTTTGATAATTATGAAACAAGATAGTATTCAGTTTGTAGAGTTGAGTTTGCGCTGCAGGTTGTATAAGCTCCAGCAACCCGACCGCACAGCCTGCGGACGTGTTGATCCAGTCGACCCCGCCACACCGCAGGGCCCGAGCACCCGCCTGGTCCTACCACTTCTACCCTGACGAGAGCTGGGTGGAGCTCACCATCACTCTGCCGTGCGCCGTGCTGCTGAGAGAAGTGCACCTCCAGCCGCACCTCACCTCACTGGCCAGTAAGTATTGCCTACTACACGTGTGTAAAGCTAAGTTGGCTTATTGATATTTATATACAAATTTCATGTTTCCATGTTCCATGTTTATACAAAGTCCTCCCCTTGGACCACACCTTTTTACTCTGCCCTAATGTTATTCTGAAAGAGAATACGACAAATTCTATATCTTGCTTATTTATGATAATATATTGATGGAACTTGGTTTGACTTAGTCTGGTTTGGGATATTTGCATGAAAACCCAATTTTTGTGGCCTCTGTTGCAGCAAACCTGCATACTCAGTCCTATGTTTCCTTAAGGATAAAAAATTAAATGAAATTGGTATCTCGCTTATTTATGAATATATTTTTATGAAACTTTGGTAATGAGGGACCACTTGAAATTCGTTGAGTATTTAGGTTTGCTATAAATGGGGATTGTATAAGGGTGTTTACCAGTCGAGAAAAACTACAAGGAGTGTTCAAGTATTTGAAGTACTTAAAAATTAAAAGTATTAGAGAACTCAGCAAGAATTGAGTGAACTTTTCCACCGATCAGCGGAAGGAACAATTTCTCTGGCAGCAGAATGGTGTAGTAACGTCCAGATTGTAAAATATCGGCTGTAACTGGATCATATAACTTAGGGTGTAAAATGTGTGTAAAACACGAGCCATTGGCTATAAACAGTGACAGAACCACAAATATCAACCGTAAACAACAACTGGACTGTGAAACATTGAACATTAACGTGAACCTAACTGCTTAAAATTAGCCTTAAATACTATTGCTCCTTCATTGACTGATGGATTACATATTATTGCCTGGAAACATTTATGATACTATTAACTCTACCATCCTTGTACGTTCCCAGCTTGCCCAAGTGGCGTGGCGGTGGAGGTGTCGCGTGACGGCCGCAGCCCGCTGGTGCCGGTCAGTCTGCCCCTGGACTCGAGTGGCCTGACGTTCATCCGCCTGCAGCTGCCACAGCCCGAGGTGGTGACCACCGTGCTGCTCCGCCTCTACAAGCCACGGGACTCCTCCAACATCGGCCTCTCACAGATACGGCTCCTCGGCAACACCACGTTCAACGACCCTGCCACCGCGGACGACGAAGACTCCACCGTCTACTCTAGGTGTGAAAACAAGAAGAATAAAGTCAATTAATTTATATAAATAAAAAAAAAAATTATTAAGTAATTTAGGCTAGAGATTGATTTTTTTTTTCAAAAAATGCAGTCACATGTCTAAACAAAAATTTTTGTTCTCAGCTCCCATGTAAAATATTTAATAATTTTTAGCATGTCGTTTCATTTATATTAGGGATGAGTCGATTCCAATTGTCGATTCTCGATTCCACCGATTCTCAGGCTTAGAATCGGAATCGAGAATCGATGGCCTAAAGTCGATTCCTATTCTATTGATTCCAGGCCGTTGATACTCCCGCCGTTAACCCACATTAACGCTGCTAAATAACATAACAGTATATTTAAAAACTTTGATCTACAATCATTAAAAATTAATTATTTAAAAATGAATTGCTTCCTAACCTTTATACACAAATTAAAACCTTAAATTTAACATTAACATTACTAATTTATTTTTATCGGTCAAGAATAGTTAACATCTAAAGTGATTGTTTTATAACACAAGAAAACCAATTTCAACAAATATCATGAGAGATTTATGTAACTTAAAGCAGAACAATTATATGTAAAATAAACATGCAATTCAACTTATTTTTTTTATTATTTAATTTTGTAAGTTTATTTCATTAATGATGAATAATCACCAACCAACTGATTGTCTCAATTTATTAAATAAAAATCAATTACTGACTAACTTATTGTCTTTAATCATTTTTAAAACTTTACTTTGATATTTCATCTACTATTAGGAATCGATGAAATTGCAATCGAGAATCGATTTGTAAGAATTAGAACCAGAATCGGGATAAAAAAGAATTGGAATCGACACATCCCTAATATATATATATATATATATATATATATGTGTGTGTGTGTGTGTAATGATATTAACAATATGACAAATTTAGCCAAATCGCTTAACTTAATATTTTGAATTTTATGTAATCGGTAAGACCATCAAGTAACAACTATTATGTGATAACGCCATCATGTTTCTGTTAAATTTTGTTTTGTAGTGTGCGTTTTATTTACACAACTAAATGTTGTAAAACCATTATTAGTGGTTTGAGTCATATAAAAATATGATTATAAATATAAAAACAAAAAATAATATGGTTTTAGTGAATTTGTTGTAGGGAAGAAGCTATTACCATAGGTGACATGGTAAGACTTGAGCCAGAGGCCATGATAACTTTTCGTTCTGAGGCCCCGAATTGCCAAAAACACCACAAATTGTTTTGTTTATGTGTTAGTAGGCACAATAACTTTTGTACAAAAATGTTCCTCTTCTATGGAATTTGGTTCAAGCATGTAAAGCAGAGCAGATCCATTTCCATGATTTTGAAATCAGATCAGATCGCACCATCTAAATTTTTGTTTCAGGGGTTTTACATCGCAAAAATGTATTTTTTGTACATAGACCACATGTAATATATTACAAGGTCTCAGTAATACGTTAATAGTCTGGAATTCCTTCACACGTTGCATTGTTGCAGTTACAACAGCAGCCTGGTGTGGGTGCGACTGCTGCACCACTGCATGACGGTGTGCGGGGAGTGTGCGCTGCAGACTGCAGTGATCAGTTCCGCAGTGAAGGTGGGCCCGGCGCTGCTGCAGGCTTGCTGCGGACTGCTGCAAGCTCCCACGCCGGCCCTGGAGCACGTGCTGTACACCCTGGGCACTCACCAGCCCGACCTGGGCCTGCAGACTATCAACATGCTGCTGGTCACACACTCCTGCCAAGGTGAGATACACACACATATGAAACATCAGTCTGAGAGACAAGCAGACATTAACATTTTTGCTTGTTTTTGCCAATCCTAATTACTAAGTTCAGGGTGTCTAGCAGTCGGGAAAGTCGGGGAAGTCGGGAATTTGTATAGAAATTAATAAAATGTCGGGAAAAGCGGGAATTAATATATAAAATTGTTATTAAGTCAGGAAAATGGATAAAACTTATAAACAGTGATATCAAGGTACTAGTATTTATAATCAATGGCAATTGCAACAAGATGTACGTTGTGGAATAACCCAAGCAAGCGCTTGGCCCATAGTTTTTCTGAGAAATTAAGAAAGCCAGTCAAGTACATGCCGTTACTATGGCAACGCGAAAAGGAAGATGAGTCACGAGGGGGAGGAGGGAGAGCGGTGACCTTGAAGGTACCTCTACACTCGCCCGCGTCGTTCGCCATCCCTCAGCTAGTGGACTCTGATAGACAAGTTCCGATACATCCGATCCGAGTAGGTATCGAAACTTTGTTTTCGGAACTCTGGGCATCGGTTAACCGATATTATTGTGGTATCGAAAGAAAAGTTGGAGTATCGGTATCGGAAAAATAGTACATTTTTACGCTGTTAAAACATATAGATTAGTTTTTGTTTAATATACTTTCTAGCAAAATAAACACAAATAATAACTTCAAATATAGTTCTTGTAACTTATGATAGAGAGAATCGACTCCAAGCTATCTCCCGCGTTCCTCTTAGAGTACTGTAATGGGTATCAATACTTTGGTTTCGATTCGTAGCGATACCAAATATCGGGTCCAAGCCAGTAGCCCAGTAGTATCGTATCGGAACGTCCCTAGACTCCGACTCTGATTCTCACACGCACACGTCGCGTCGTCGTAGTACCTGCGAACCTGCGCAGTTGCGCGCATTGACGCATAGTGGAGCAATTAAACCTGAGGTTAAGATTATATTGACGAGTGAAGTGAGTTTAAACCGAGATTTGTCCGTAAATATTGAATAATGCCTGCAGATTATTGGCGGTACAGGTTAACAACTTAACTATGATCTATTCTTATTTCCCTTTACATTCCAACAATGCTTCAAATTTTGTTCAACGGTGAGCGTGAGCAATACACACTTAAGTTAATATTTTACGTGTTAAAACTTTTAAGTTTACGTTGCAATTTACTTCGAACACGGCCGAATTTCGTCGTCTGCACCGCTTGCACTGTAGCCTGGTTTCCACGGAACGGGGCGAAGTAACTCGCCCGACAGTTGTTAAGTAGTATTAAGTTATACAATTTTATAGTTTTAATTGCAGTTGTTAACTATTTCTCAGATCATCAGAAGACCATTAAACAGTGGCTTAGTGACATTTGAACAATGTCGTAAATAATATAGCCTACTCACTAAACTAATGTGAAGGTATTTGTAGCAATCAAAGCTCCTATAAAATGGACATTTATATCTTGGAACACCTATATTTTCGCGAATAATAAGTTATGTTTTACCCTCTACTAATATTATTTCAAATTACAACATTTTTTAAATCTGTAAAATAGTTACCCTAGGCTCTATAACGTATTATGCCTATATTTTAACAAAATTTAGTGAACTTTTTCCGAAGTTTGATAATAGGCCTATGCCCATGTTAGGCTGTTAAGCTGGACTAATTAAGTTACTTTACTTCTACCCTTGGAAATATTAAACTGTGGTCTGAACATGTTTAATTAACTGTTTATAACATTTAATAAAGTGGTTCTCTGTACAGATAGGCTATATAGGCCTAAATATCAAATAAGCCTAGTCAATGTAATGTTTTAAATTACCTTTGAAAACATTTTAACTAGGCCAAAGCTTACTATCATCTGGGTAATTTTAAACTTTGATTTAATCGCCAAATTATGTCAACATGGGAGAAATTGTAAAAATTTAAATAGGCCTAGTTTTTTAAAACTGAACTTAATTAAAATTAATTTAGGTACTGATATAAAAAAATATATAAGTTAGGTGACTTCTTAAATATTTTTTTTGGCCAGTGATGAGATCGACAGGCCTAGATTTATGCCTAAATATGTTTTCTAAGTTATGAGTAAAAATTAGTTTTACTTTAGCCTTTTATTTTCATATGCCAACCTATTCGAAATTTTGTATTTGTTGCTGTACATGAACAGGCTACTAAATTACCGATAATGTATTTTATTTTAATCTTCATTGCTTTCCAATGTATAAAGAGGGTACACTTTCATAAGCGGAACGATGTAAAAAACCAAAAGTAATTGTTCATACGGATTATTTAGGTTACAGTTACGTTCAGTCTAAAGAGGTGGAAGATACTTATCGTCTTGAAATTTTTCCAGGTAACAAACTTTTTTAGGAATACGTTCCGAGCACATCGCCAACCATCTCTATGTGAATACTTATTTAGAATTAGGGTGAAAAACTCTGGAAAATATCCTTTTATGTTCTTTTAACATGCTGATATTTTATGCCCTTTTAAATTTGTTGACGTTTTTAGTTTAGTTTTTTTAATTAAATTATTTTGTATATAGCTAACCGGTAACGTTTATTTCATTTGTATTTTAAGTTTAATTGGAAAAATATATATATTTATATATCTAAATATTTATGTTCATATATTATGCAGTATTTGAGTTTTTAATAAAAAATATTATATTGAGTTTTGGTTTTGTTAGTGATTTTTATTCTAAGTGTCATTCTTTTTCACTATTTAAATTTGTTTACCATAGTTTAAATAAACGGTATCAGAAGACTGACACATACTTTCTCCCTTTTAGCCCATCTTTAATGAATAAATTACTTTCTATTTACTAAATATAAAATACAAAGCACGGTTGAATGTACAGAAAATATTGTAAACAAGTTGTTTTCAAAAATATCTACCAAAATCCCTGTTGAGGAGGCACTACAGAATCCATCGCTACACACGTGGTTTTAAGAGGGAAAATGCCCCCTATTACCCCCCCTCAGAGTTATTAAGGGGCAACATATTTCAAATTTCTTCTGATGGTCAATGCTAACTTGACAAGCATATCAAGTTTGAACGAAATTGATCAACAAATAAGAGAGAAATAGTAATTTTTGTATTCCCCATAAGAATAACATTGGACATCGTACTGTGTTTACTGAAAAATGGAAATTTAAATTTTCTCCGCAACCAGTAATTGTAGAATAGTAATTCAAGATACCAAATTATTTAGTTTTTTGAGCTTTTTTTAATGGTGAATAGTAATATTTTCACATTTATGTTTTTTTTATGAAAAATCAAAAAGACTGAATTTTTGATATTTTAAGTCTTGTAATTTCTGAACCCGAATTTTTACAGAAATGCGGGTGGTCTCATTTTGTTGGAAAATTAAAGTTCTATTAACGACTAAAGTTTAATCAAAACGTTAGAGCCGTTTTTGATAAATCTGGGTTTTTCATGTTTTTTGGTGTTTTTTTGGGGATAATTACCCTTAAAAATGAAAAAATACCTGGAGATATCGTGTATTAGTACCTACATACCAAAAATCAAACCATTGGTTAGGGATCTAGCTCTGTACACATACAGACACACAGACATCACGTAAAAATCACTTTTTTGGGTTCAGGGAGCACCAAAACAAATATTTCCACTATCAACTAAATTCAAAAATTTTGACGAAAACAATACTTTCTCCTTCTACTATGTATAAGGGGGAGAAAGTAAAAATCCAAAAAGTGGTAAAAACATGATATTTTTACTCTTATGACGTTTGTAGTATATTTGTACTATCTTGCGAAAGTCTGGAAAATTTTGGAAAAAGTCTTAAAAAGTCTGGAAAAAGTCTGGAAAAAGTCTTGAATTTTGAGATCAAATATCACTAGACACCCTGTAAGTTAAAACTTACAGCTCCACAGTACCTTTCTAAAACCGTCTTATAAACTACATGTTACATTTTTATTTGTTATTTAAACTAGATTTTCCTTAGAAAATATTTTTGGTAAACTACAAGTCAGAGACAGATCTTTTGATGAGTCCTATAAATCGAGTTGAATAGAAGATGGTCTCAGAGGCCGGAGTTTTGGTTTATGTAGTTCTAGACTTTTTAATATATTTTGTTCATTTATACATTAATATGGATAAGTAATAAATCAGAAATATCTCTAATCTAAAATATTTTAATCAAGAGGTGGTTTCTGTATGTCTTATGTTCCGGGTAAAAGCAAAAAATACTAAACTGACTGGGCTGAAACTTTACACAATGTTAGATCTTGGACCCAGCAACACACAGGACTATTCACTTCCTTAAAATCCCCTCGGGCTATGCCCCGTGAACGTCCTAAGTTTCAATGTTTACATTTCAGAAGAAAGTCAACATTCAGAAACTGTAATGCGAACAGCTGAGGACACTTCCATTGGACAGCTTAAAGAGCAGAAGCAAGAACAGCTGTTTCAAGCTAACTTACCTTTCTATAACCCGTGCGAAGAACGTGTACATTCTACTAGTGATCTTATCAAATAACTTGATATGTGCCTCCGCCTTTTGACATCGATCTAAACCTTGTCACATTAGTGTTGAGCTGTGGGATTGTGTTGGCAGGAGGTCTGTCTAGAGGAGTCAGCTCGGTGGTGGAACTGCTGTACCTGCTGTGCACGACACAGGACTCCCACACACAGGAGAGGGTGCAGGCTGTGTTGTCCTGGCTGTTCTTGGTGGCATCGGAGTTCCAGCTCGCCTCCTCCACTTACATTAGTGTTGAACTGTGGTATTGTGTTGGCAGGAGGTCTGTCTGGAGGAGTCAGCTCGGTGGTGGAACTGCTGTACCTGCTGTGCACGACACAGGACTCCCACACACAGGAGAGGGTGTAGGCTGTGTTGTCCTGGCTGTTCTTGGTGGCGTCGGAGTTCCAGCTCGCCTCCTACACTTACATTAGTGTTGAGCTGTGGTATTGTGTTGGCAGGAGGTCTGTCTGGAGGAGTCAGCTCGGTGGTGGAACTGCTGTACCTGCTGTGCACGACACAGGACTCCCACACACAGGAGAGGGTGCAGGCTGTGTTGTCCTGGCTGTTCTTGGTGGCGTCGGAGTTCCAGCTCGCCTCCTACACTTACATTAGTGTTGAACTGTGGTATTGTGTTGGCAGGAGGTCTGTCTGGAGGAGTCAGCTCGGTGGTGGAACTGCTGTACCTGCTGTGCACGACACAGGACTCCCACACACAGGAGAGGGTGTAGGCTGTGTTGTCCTGGCTGTTCTTGGTGGCGTCGGAGTTCCAGCTCGCCTCCTACACTTACATTAGTGTTGAGCTGTGGTATTGTGTTGGCAGGAGGTCTGTCTGGAGGAGTCAGCTCGGTGGTGGAACTGCTGTACCTGCTGTGCACGACACAGGACTCCCACACACAGGAGAGGGTGTAGGCTGTGTTGTCCTGGCTGTTCTTGGTGGCGTCGGAGTTCCAGCTCGCCTCCTACACTTACATTAGTGTTGAACTGTGGTATTGTGTTGGCAGGAGGTCTGTCTGGAGGAGTCAGCTCGGTGGTGGAACTGCTGTACCTGCTGTGCACGACACAGGACTCCCACACACAGGAGAGGGTGTAGGCTGTGTTGTCCTGGCTGTTCTTGGTGGCGTCGGAGTTCCAGCTCGCCTCCTACACTTACATTAGTGTTGAGCTGTGGTATTGTGTTGGCAGGAGGTCTGTCTGGAGGAGTCAGCTCGGTGGTGGAACTGCTGTACCTGCTGTGCACGACACAGGACTCCCACACACAGGAGAGGGTGTAGGCTGTGTTGTCCTGGCTGTTCTTGGTGGCGTCGGAGTTCCAGCTCGCCTCCTACACTTACATTAGTGTTGAACTGTGGTATTGTGTTGGCAGGAGGTCTGTCTGGAGGAGTCAGCTCGGTGGTGGAACTGCTGTACCTGCTGTGCACGACACAGGACTCCCACACACAGGAGAGGGTGCAGGCTGTGTTGTCCTGGCTGTTCTTGGTGGCATCGGAGTTCCAGCTCGCCTCCTCCACTTACATTAGTGTTGAACTGTGGTATTGTGTTGGCAGGAGGTCTGTCTGGAGGAGTCAGCTCGGTGGTGGAACTGCTGTACCTGCTGTGCACGACACAGGACTCCCACACACAGGAGAGGGTGTAGGCTGTGTTGTCCTGGCTGTTCTTGGTGGCGTCGGAGTTCCAGCTCGCCTCCTACACTTACATTAGTGTTGAACTGTGGTATTGTGTTGGCAGGAGGTCTGTCTGGAGGAGTCAGCTCGGTGGTGGAACTGCTGTACCTGCTGTGCACGACACAGGACTCCCACACACAGGAGAGGGTGCAGGCTGTGTTGTCCTGGCTGTTCTTGGTGGCGTCGGAGTTCCAGCTCGCCTCCTACACTTACATTAGTGTTGAGCTGTGGTATTGTGTTGGCAGGAGGTCTGTCTGGAGGAGTCAGCTCGGTGGTGGAACTGCTGTACCTGCTGTGCACGACACAGGACTCCCACACACAGGAGAGGGTGCAGGCTGTGTTGTCCTGGCTGTTCTTGGTGGCGTCGGAGTTCCAGCTCGCCTCCTACACTTACATTAGTGTTGAACTGTGGTATTGTGTTGGCAGGAGGTCTGTCTGGAGGAGTCAGCTCGGTGGTGGAACTGCTGTACCTGCTGTGCACGACACAGGACTCCCACACACAGGAGAGGGTGTAGGCTGTGTTGTCCTGGCTGTTCTTGGTGGCGTCGGAGTTCCAGCTCGCCTCCTACACTTACATTAGTGTTGAGCTGTGGTATTGTGTTGGCAGGAGGTCTGTCTGGAGGAGTCAGCTCGGTGGTGGAACTGCTGTACCTGCTGTGCACGACACAGGACTCCCACACACAGGAGAGGGTGTAGGCTGTGTTGTCCTGGCTGTTCTTGGTGGCGTCGGAGTTCCAGCTCGCCTCCTACACTTACATTAGTGTTGAGCTGTGGTATTGTGTTGGCAGGAGGTCTGTCTGGAGGAGTCAGCTCGGTGGTGGAACTGCTGTACCTGCTGTGCACGACACAGGACTCCCACACACAGGAGAGGGTGCAGGCTGTGTTGTCCTGGCTGTTCTTGGTGGCGTCGGAGTTCCAGCTCGCCTCCTCCACTTACATTAGTGTTGAACTGTGGTATTGTGTTGGCAGGAGGTCTGTCTGGAGGAGTCAGCTCGGTGGTGGAACTGCTGTACCTGCTGTGCACGACACAGGACTCCCACACACAGGAGAGGGTGTAGGCTGTGTTGTCCTGGCTGTTCTTGGTGGCGTCGGAGTTCCAGCTCGCCTCCTACACTTACATTAGTGTTGAACTGTGGTATTGTGTTGGCAGGAGGTCTGTCTGGAGGAGTCAGCTCGGTGGTGGAACTGCTGTACCTGCTGTGCACGACACAGGACTCCCACACACAGGAGAGGGTGTAGGCTGTGTTGTCCTGGCTGTTCTTGGTGGCGTCGGAGTTCCAGCTCGCCTCCTACACTTACATTAGTGTTGAACTGTGGTATTGTGTTGGCAGGAGGTCTGTCTGGAGGAGTCAGCTCGGTGGTGGAACTGCTGTACCTGCTGTGCACGACACAGGACTCCCACACACAGGAGAGGGTGTAGGCTGTGTTGTCCTGGCTGTTCTTGGTGGCGTCGGAGTTCCAGCTCGCCTCCTACACTTACATTAGTGTTGAGCTGTGGTATTGTGTTGGCAGGAGGTCTGTCTGGAGGAGTCAGCTCGGTGGTGGAACTGCTGTACCTGCTGTGCACGACACAGGACTCCCACACACAGGAGAGGGTGCAGGCTGTGTTGTCCTGGCTGTTCTTGGTGGCGTCGGAGTTCCAGCTCGCCTCCTACACTTACATTAGTGTTGAACTGTGGTATTGTGTTGGCAGGAGGTCTGTCTGGAGGAGTCAGCTCGATGGTGGAACTGCTGTACCTGCTGTGCATGACACAGGACTCCCACACACAGGAGAGGGTGTAGGCTGTGTTGTCCTGGCTGTTCTTGGTGGCGTCGGAGTTCCAGCTCGCCTCCTACACTTACATTAGTGTTGAGCTGTGGTATTGTGTTGGCAGGAGGTCTGTCTGGAGGAGTCAGCTCGGTGGTGGAACTGCTGTACCTGCTGTGCACGACACAGGACTCCCACACACAGGAGAGGGTGTAGGCTGTGTTGTCCTGGCTGTTCTTGGTGGCGTCGGAGTTCCAGCTCGCCTCCTACACTTACATTAGTGTTGAGCTGTGGTATTGTGTTGGCAGGAGGTCTGTCTGGAGGAGTCAGCTCGGTGGTGGAACTGCTGTACCTGCTGTGCACGACACAGGACTCCCACACACAGGAGAGGGTGCAGGCTGTGTTGTCCTGGCTGTTCTTGGTGGCGTCGGAGTTCCAGCTCGCCTCCTCCACTTACATTCAGTGTGTGGCTGCTATCCTCTGGGCCAACCCTGATTTTGCACACCTCGTCACCGACCAACTCTTCAGGTGAGACTGAGCATCACATGATAACTATTACCTGTGCAGGAAATACAAGGTTTAGTTATTGCAGTTTGTACAGTGGAACCTCGATAACTCGAACCTCTATAAGTCAGATTTCTTGATAACTCAAATTTTTATCATTTCCCTGAACGTGCCTACCTAATGCTGTGTTATTTTACCTCTATAAGTCGAAGGGTTAGTAGGAAACACCTTGATAACTCAAATTTGTGCAGTATTCTTAGCCTGTCGCCGCACCTCTATAAGTCTAAGTTTTAACTGTCGAACCTGTAGCTTGAATAATTACAATCTCTGTACCTTTTCAAGTCGACGTATTGACTAGAGAACCTTTATAAGTCGAAGTTGTTCATTCACCAAACCCCCAGTAACTTATTTGCAGCCGGAAATTCCAACCCTCCCTCCCCACTAAATCTCTTTCTGGGTGCTCCTGGTGTCGGTAAAACAACCGACAAATTTATATTGATGAGCAACACACATATCAAACACACTCATCCTCACGCACGGGTTTCACATATGTGAGGATTTCATTTCATAAATAAGCACAGTTTCATGTTGTTGTAAATTATATCTTTTTCTTAAATAAAATAGTTTTGATTTGATTAGATTTGTGTCTGGTGTCAGTTAGTGCGAGTTTAGAGGTTCTGGATAGTTTTTTTGGTTGTGGTTTTACTAAGTGTTTGCAGTTTGGCAAAACGTGTTGGCAAAACTCTACCCTACGAGGAACAAAGTTGAAGATTATTTGAGGCTGTTGACACGAAAAATAAAAATATGATATCGGGAAGTTTAGAAACACCAGTAGACACTGTCGACAATTTTAAAACAAAAATAAGTGGCGTACTGCTTCACCGTAATTTGAATTCCAACAATGCTCTGCAATTTTAATTGTTATCATATTTTGTTCCCTTTTAGTTTTGTAAATTATTTTAATAGCCTACAGAAAATTTGATGTTCTGCTAAATTTAAATTGATGCACAGTTGGTCAGAACTGACTTCCGTAAGGGGGAGGGATTTGTTTGGGGCAGTTGATAAGAAGTGAGCAAAAAACGTCTAGAAAATAGACAGGAAGTAGTCGAACGTGGAAAACAGTACAAAATACCGCACTGTGAGTCATTATTCGTCTACTTTCCTACTGTACAATATTTTCACTGAAGAAAGTATATCATTACTACGTTAATCAAAGAAGCATTACAAAATATTTCCAGGCTTATTTTAGACATTCAAAACTTTCAAATCCTTCTTAATTTTAGGAATAATTATTATACGGTATAGTTATTTATGATACAAAGCACGAAATTATGTAAGGATTCTACCCTTCCATGACCCATATATTATTGCGTTACCGTGACCCTCAATAAGTCGAAGTCTGTGGAAAAACACCTTGAAAAGTTGAACCTCGATATTTCAAAATATCCGATAACTCAAATTTTTCCCGTTCCCCCTGAGGTTCGAGTTATCAAGGTTCTACTGTACTATGTTTATTAAAGTTTATTCCCTGCATTCTTAAGATCGCTTATAAAATGCTTTGCATGTATGCTTCTTCAAAGATGTAATCCAAATTTTATCAATTTTCTGTCTAATTGTGATAAAAACCCTTTTTTTAAACTGAAATTTAAATAATAATGTCAGAAAAAAATTACTTTAAAAACTTGCAAATTGGAAAAGTACAACTGTGGACTATGAAAAAAAAACAGGCTTAGGCCTATTAACTTTCAAAGTTTTACTCATGGTTAAGTATCAACATATTATTTTATATTACTTTATTTGAGTCGTGCACTGAAATTGCTGTTAGAGGCGAGACTCAAATCATTGATCCACATTGACTAACTAGTTTGACACTTTTAATTTATTGTTTACTGTTGCACAGTGCTGTGTACGAGTGGACGCTGCGGCTAGAGGCAAGGTCTGCGCTGAAGCGTGCCGTGGACACACTGCTGTGCTCCATGTGCAACATCAAGCCTGTGCTGTTCCCCTCACTGCTGGAGAGGATGGGAGCTCTGGTTCCCATCAGAGCCACCGGCCATGCTGCGTCCATCACTGACGACAGGTCTGTCACTTGGGCATTGAAAATACTCTAAGTTTGTTCTACAGTCAACTACCGTCAAAGAGCTTTCAGCTGAATGATCCATTGAACCTGTCTTTGCTCAGTGACCAATTATAATGAACCAATTTTGGTCTCAGATGGACAATTCAAATCAGTTTTATTTTTCCCCCAAACTTGAAGGAATAATTGGTCCTGCACCAAAACCAAGCTTTCAATACAGTTGACAAATGCCCCTGTTGTGAAAAACCTTATTTAAGTTACGTATTTGAGTCAACAATCATCGTTAATATTGGTTTCATGGATTCAGTCCTTGCGGCAACCATAGTCAACACTGGTCTCGTGTGATTGGCGAGTCACCTGTTTTTTGACGCTGGTACTATGTGAAAAAGAAAATTTCTTACTCTAAATCTGTTTTGTGTAATCAAACCATTCCAAACACAGGAAGGACGGAGAAAGTCAAAGCAGGACGGACGACAGCAAGAAGCAGGAGCAGGAGATGTCCGAGTGGTACGATCAGCTGGTGCTACAGGACCTGCAACACCTCCAGCTGTCGGAGAGTCAGCTGATGACGGTGGCAGTCGCGTGTCAGTCTCCCCCCGCCACCTTGCAGCTGCTGGACTCCGGGCTGCCCAGCCTGCTCACCAACACCATCCTCGGTGAGAATGGAGAGGGTGTTACTGAGCCACATCCCACATCGCCAGTAACCTTCATTTAACTCATATCCTAGATGATGCTTCACATTTCAACATAGAAGCTTGCTTATTTGAAGAGTCCATGAAACCTTATTGTCACAAGTCTGTCACTAATGTTAACCTGAGTGGTTCTTTATCTGAAGTAAATATAAGTTACCTTTGGTAAAATACTTGAACCTTCTTGTAATCTAAATACAGTTCAACGGTAATTCTAAGTAATCTGTGGGTCAGCTTCAGTTTTTCTCATACTGTGATATAATAGAGGAAACATATGTTAAATTATTCTTAACAAAGAATTTGATGTCGGAAACAGCCATTCTTTTACTTTTTAACCTTTTTAATTTCCAGTGTAACCTAACTCCGCAGAGCGCTGATTGGACAGAAAATGGGGTGCTCTCCGGTATTAGGTTAGGTTGGGTTATGTTAAAAATTAAACTAAACATAAATTAAATGACTAATCTAATAATCCATCAGTATCAGAGGACTGATTAGAAGCGGCCGATAACGAGAAATAACGGCGTACAGACTTTGATATTCTGAGGGCCGTCTACTTTGTATAACTCCTTCCCGATAATTATTGGTTGTGTTTTCCGGTTATTACAAACCAGTAAAATAATAAATGGAAGTATGAGAAAAATTGAAGTTGACCCGCACATTAGGGCCTACTTAGAATTACCAGGAGAACCTCGATAACAAGTTTATCACGGGGATCGGAGACCAGTCTGGTAGTTATGCTTGTGCTATCAAGTCAGTGGTTCCTGTCAAAAATCTTTATAGTAAAAGCATTTTTTGAATTAACATTCATTACCTCATTTTGTTTGAAATAGCTATTAATATTCAAATTAATTAAATTAATAATTATATAATAACAAATTAAATATTAATTGTTGTTCATTATGTTACCAAAAAAACATTTTGTAAAGTTGTGTGCACATGTGGAAAATTATATTGTGTAGAAATTTTAGTGTATTTTTGTTGGTGTCTTCTCAAGGCAAACTAAAGGGGATTAGGAAAATGCACTTTTTTTCGAGGAACTCGTACTATTGAGGGTCTTAGTAGTGAGGGACACTGTACACTTAAAAGTAAATTTGTAAAATGCTGCCAGTTTTGTGTGGATCATTGTGTGAGTAGTGCAGTAGTAGTAGTATGTAAATTAGGACAATAACGATTTCCTGACCTGGTCTGGTCTGCAAGAACTAGTAGAAGCTTCAGATAATATTGAATTAATGTTATTCGATCAACATTTAAATAACAAGAGCTTTATCATATTTGTTTCAGAATTCTGTACTATGAAATGGAGGGAACTTTCAGAACGAAGGTGTAGCAAGCAGTGTAGTCAGTCACGGTTGACGGATTCAGATAAAGCCAGTGGTCGCAACCATGTTATCAAAGGTAAAATTACATTTCCCCCCTTCTCCTTCGAACCTGGAGAAATGTTTATACAAGTTTATAGTATCAATGGGTTAATATTATCACAATCATTATCACTGTAAACTTTTTCTTGTCTGGATCTCTTGATATGAGGGTTCTCTGATCTGTAATTATGTTGAAGACTCACAATAACGTTTAATAATGTTAAGGAAGAAATGTTCTGAAGTCTTATCGACAGTTCTTAAATATTTCTGAGATGACATACGTATATGGGTTAAAGGAACTGTACAAAACTCTACACAAATTTTTTATTCCTGGTTTAAGAATATATATAGTGCCCTTAACATTTTAAGATATATCCAGACAAGTTCTTTATTTTACTGACAGATTGTAAAGCTTGTCTAAGGTCAGTGTTTGGATTTGTGAAGGAATGAAGAATCCTAAATAAGTTACAGTATTAAGAACTAAGAAGAGGTAAATTGTTTAAATCATTTCTAAATTAACCTTGAAAACTATAAATCCGTTTGGCACTTTTTGGTTTTTTGAATCCATAACACTTCATTCATCCAGTATAACATCATGCAAGAGGTATTGGGATGATGTTATTTACTCTTTGTTATTTTTAATTCTTAATATTTTTATCATATTGACTTGTGATTTTACAAAAAAAAACCTGAAATTAGTTTCATAATATGGTTAATGTTGTAGAAGGAAACCGACCCATGGTCCAACTGGAAATGGTATCCTCGATCCTTCGCTTCTTTGCGGAAGTCTGCTCGGAAGGTATCATGAGGGATTGGCTCGGATCCTCGGAAGGCTCAGTTTTCTGGCTGCCCCTCCTCACACTGCTCTGTGCTAGGCCTTCAAACAGCTCCAGGTCAGAAGTTGTTCTGTCTAGATTTGTTTAGGATATAATACTAGGGGAGGGCGAGTACTCGAGTTTCAAGTATTTGTTCGAGTACTAAAGACTACTCGAAGGCCGAGTCGAGTAGTAAAAATACTCAAAACTATCGAGTTGAGTAGTTGACTACTCCCACCATTTACCCCAGATAGTTGAAATTAGCGTAGTTACCCCTGCCGTTTACGGCGCTAACCAATGTTTAACAAAATAAGTTACTGAAATAAAGAAAAATAAGCTTAAAATCTATTTTTAGCTCGTATGAAAGGAGACATTGACAGGTTAGTTATTTATGGATACCTGTGAGTTAGATAAGTAAGAGAGGGGCACAGTGAGCCTTGGGGCGGGGTAAAAAAATCTCTTTCTTGTTAAAATGTTCTGGTTTTGATAAACCAACCCAAAATCTATGTATGGATATATATTTGTAATACTTGCCTTTTGTTTGTTATGGTTGTTGAAAACAGTATAGCCTATATATATATATATATATATATATGTGTGTGTGTGTGTGTGTGTGTGTGTGTGTGTGTGTGTGTGTGTGTGTGTGTGTGTGTGTGTGTGTGTTCGTGAATGCGATAACTTGAGTAAAAAATGTCCGATTTAGATGAAATTTGGCTCAAATGTGTAAAGTGACATTCATGACTTAAGTTCGAAAACCAGAAAAATCGGACCATGAGAAAAAGGGGGTTTATGGAGGTTTTAAATTTTCCAAAAATCAGTTTTGCATTTTTTACCCTACAATTTTTAAAAAACAATTTTGGTTTTGACCATGTTATAGAACTTGAAAAAACAAGTTTTTTGAATTATTAACCTAGGTTGAGTGGGTTGCGGAGCAAATCCAAAAAAAACCTACTCATAAAATCTCCCATGTTAATCTTATGGGAAAAAGGTTTTTGGTTTTTCCTCAGTTAATTTCAATGTAAACTTCACATTTGCTTTTACTAATCAGTTCAGCTCCACAAAACAATCATTTTGGTGTTTAAATTGTGATTCTACGTCTAACCGTTGGAGAGATATTCAAAGTGCTAAACACAGTACGTTGTCCAATGTTATCCTTACGGAGAATAAATCAAATTTTATATCTCGATTATTTATGAATAATGAAGTTGATGAAACTTGGTATGAGGCTTCAGGTAGTTCTGGTATATTGATATTAGCACAAACAAATTATTTTTTGTTGATTATCCCCGTAGCAGCAAACCTGCATACTCAGGCCCCATGTTATTCTTATGGAGAATAAGTGAAATGTAATGACTCCCTTAATTATGAACATAAATTAATAAAACTTGGTATGTGGTACCTTGTTGAGTTATATTGGTATGTACATGTTGCAGCAAACCTGCTTACTCAGCCCCATGTTTTTCTTATGTAGAATAATTAAAATGTTATATAGCACTTATTTATGATTGAATATTGATGAAACTTGGTATGTGGCTTCGCCAAGTTAAATTATATTTATTTATATTTGCTTAAAAACAATTGTTTGTGTTCCTTGTTTCAGCAAACCTACGTACTCATCAGCAATGTTATTCTTATGGAGAATAATTAAAATTGTACATCACTTATATGTGAATATATGATTATGAAACTTGGTATGCGGCATTAAGACATATATTATGCATTGGAAATTCGCTGAGTACGTAGGTTTGCTGCGACGGGGGTATTTTCATTCAAATTATTATTTATTCATGGTAAAATAAAGGTTAAAATAATATAAATAACATTAATAATTCAATAAAATATTATGTTTATAATTAAAGTTTAATATGTTAAAAACATTGTTTTCAATACAAAAAATAAAATTGGGTTTTTTACTTTTTAAAGAACTACTCAACTCGACTCGATACTCGAGTAGTTTGGTTCAATACACTACTCGACTCGACTTGATTTAAAAAGCACTACCCGCCCACCCCTATATAATACTGATCCTGATACATAATTATGTAAACAAAGGTTTTAGAGGTATCTGTGGATGTTTATTAGAAAACATATGGGTCCTTTGAAAGATCTTAGCCAAAGGAGAATTGAGGAAAAGTAACGGTATTCCTAAAATGTTGCATGAAATTTATAAATAAGAATGAATTGTCATAACAGGGAAATAATTGGGATTGTAAAACGTCTGTCAATGTTACAAAATATGTTATTACACACCTCTAGAAATCATCAGGGGCTGTAAGCCTCTATATGCCACACTCACACTGTTCAAGTGATCTCACATTCATAAGTTAAGGACATCAGTATTCAAAAGTTTTACTCGCAAGTGACTTAACAATTTATATTAGTTTTGTTGAAGATATGTAAATCAGATCTATACATAACGTTGAACCACTCCTGGAATTTTTTTAAACTTTTAGTCTGACATTTATCAAATACATTCTTGGATGAAAGGTCTTAATCTGAAAATACGAGGAAAAATGTTAGGTTTTTGATTAAACTCTACCTAAGGGCATGAAATAAAATAAAAGTATTAAAACATGTAGCCATAAACACATTGAAAGTTAATCAGCTGTGCAGATTTATTTGAAACCATAACCGAAATCAGGTGAACAAGTGAGCTCGTAGGGCCAGCTAGTATTATAAAGTAAATAGTTTTGCCTGAAATTGTTTAAACTTTAGTTTGAAGGAGTCAGGTAGTTTGATTTTGGAAATATATAACAGTACTTAACATGGAACTTTTAACAATCAAGGGCTAATATCATTTTAACCAACTGTTGATGTGACAGCAGATGCGAGATGATGACGGAGTCGCTGAGCACTCTGGAGGCGGCCACGGTGAAGTTCCTGTCCCGCTGCTGCTGGTGCCACCCGACCAATCAGAAGCTGCTGGCCATCGTGCTGTGTGACGTCATCAGTCAGCAGCGCACGCAAGGTGAGTGACACATAGGAGCTTGTAATGCATTTATTGTTGTATGATGAGTTTCAATATCAATCTTAACTTAATAATACAAAAATCCTGAAAATATGTTTGAGAGTATGTGGTATTTATTGATTAAAAAAGTTCTTCTAAAGAGTAAATATGATTGTCGAGCAGAAAGTTATTTAATGTTTTCATAAAGAGTTTAAAGTCATTTATATTTGTTACTATCATAGGTAAGTTATTATAACATTTTATTCCTGCATAAGTGGGCTGTACGGAAAAAAGACTTGTCCTATGAGTCTCAACAACAAATTAATTATATTTCTTGTAAGACTCACTGTGTTGGATTAAAAAGGAAAATTAACTGCAAAAGCAACATACTGAGAAAGCCTACACGTTTTACATGGGGAGCCAGTCAGGTCATTTGTATACTGTGTTGGGATTGTGTTCCTCTGCAGGAGAGTACGGAGTAGAGTAAGGGGCACCCTAGTTGGCGGAACGCTCTACTACTCATTCCGCCTGCCAACTGTGTACAGTCCTGCTTGAAGACATTGGTTCACTTTAATTTATTTATAACAATTGGATTTATATATTTGTTTTAACTCCTACTTTGACCGCTATTTTGGGACGGAAATTGAACAACCTAAACAACATTTATATTTGCATAGTAGGATTTAAAAACGATAAACCGAAAGATAGGGAATAAGAAATAAGAAGAAATAAGAAGTTTTTAATAATGTCGGGCTATGAGTCTAGGTCCGCAAAAGGGTAGTAGTTGCCTGCCTGCCAGCACCGTCAACTGGGGTGACTCTTGATCTATCAGTCCCATAGTAATAATAGTATAATTTAGGGAAAATATGCTTAAATGAATCAGATGAAGTCCACTCCGTAGTCAATAAAAGGGAAATCCACTTTAATTTGAAATTGAATTCCCTTTCTGGAGGGTTAAGGTGAATTTATTAATTATAAAATTCATTTAGATGAAGGATCGTATATTGTTCAAATCAAGAATGATTTTAAGATATAAAATCTATGTTTACAACTCACCATCATTCATGTATGTGCTATATTGAAATATATAAAAAAACACTAGTTTATTACAATGATTACAAGTTATATTTTCGTGCACATTTTCATGAAAGTTATAAAACATATTTGCAAAAAGAAATTGTAAGTACATGACAATAAACAACAAGATATAATAAAAACTATTTATAATAATAAATAAAGTGTTCATCATAAGTATTGACCACTTACTTTGTTCTTTTTTATTGTTATTATAATTTTTTTAAAGTCAGTATGAAAGATTTAGGCCTAGTGTATTTTAAATTTGTGTCCATGGAATGGTCTTTATCTGATTTAAAGTAAACCTGCTCTCCTCATCAAACCAATTATCCTGGCCAAAAGTGCTTACTTAAATACCTTTAATAATAATATGTTAATGAGTTTTAATAAATAGTTAACTCTGCTTTCTTATTAAGTTAGTTATTTAAAAAACAGTCTTTACCAGTTGATGAATAACTGAAGGTGTTTTCATATATTGTTTCCCCATCTGTCTAAATACATGTGAATACGTGAATGTTGTGTTCAGGAGAGATGGGCATCTCGGGAGTGACCCGACGGCTAATACTGCAGCTGCTGCTGGAGAGTGAGAAGGTGGAGGTGTGTGTGCGGGGCGTGGGCGTGCGGGGGGCCACAGTCCCTGCCGGCCCCACCCACCCCCGCTACGGAGTGGGGCACAACAACCACCTGCTGTACCTCAGCGTTCACACCACCTGCGCCGACATCATCAAGCTTGTAGCCCGTGAGTGTCTTTGTAGAGTAATGTGTAATTTAGGTAATAGAAAGTACATCATTTTGTTGGAGTCACATTATTATCAGCATAATTAAATCTCTTTGGTTGTAATTTAAAATGTGTTGTATAAAAACAAAATTGTTTAACATTTGTAGTTCTCTTTTTACAGGGATGCAGAAAATGTTCAGAGACCCGTAAAATAAATCATTTTAAAGCCTTGCAATAGAAGAGCATTTTGGCGGTAACAGGGTTCAATTATCTCTATAAATAACTTTAAAGCCTTTTAAAAGAGGAGAATTTTGGCAGACAGAGGACTCGGTTATCTCTGTAAACAATTTTAAAGCCCTGTAATAAAGGAGCATTTTGGCGGAAACAGGGCTCAATTATCTCTATCCTTATCAAAATGTTGACATTAATAGAATTGCCTGTATTTTATAACCACTAGTCATATTTTATTTCCAGTTCAAATTATTACTTATACTATAAGCTTTACTTTGAGTTAGAAAAAATTATTTCAAACAAGTTTTTTTATGTTTATAAGCCCAAAACTCAAAAAAGCCAAGTGGTAACATATTTACAAAACGTGTATAATTTTATAATGTCGTCAATTATTTACTTAATTTTTTATAATGTTTTGTCAATCCTAGCAACTTTTCAATGTAAACTTACCTCGTATCTATTTTGGTGTAAAAAACATTGTTATGTATAAAATGTATGCTAATACATAAAACAGACACAGGGTACATGGAAGTGTTAAGCACAAATAAAAATAACAATTAAAACCTCTTCCCTATAAGGAATTTGGTATTACTATACTCATGCGCACATCAACCAAATGTGTAAAGAAGGAATTAATTTTTCTGTGCATTATTATTTATTACTTCTTTATTTGTTTAAGAATGAGCTTTGATGATAAGATGCAAAATGAATTACCCCAAGTAATCACGCACAATTACATGACGCACTTGTACAACAAAAGACGGGATTCATGCAAATAGTTGATGTTTTTTTGTCGAACAGTTTTTCTTTTTTGTCTATTTTATTCCTGCGGTGGTAAATATTTTGGAAACACTTCCTTGGTTTTCATTCCTCATCTTGGCCAAGTGTCATCCTATGTTAACGTTTGTTTGTTCCCAGACGCGGGCGCTGCAGGCAGTGACAGCAAGTCCAGCGAGACACTAGCCAGCCGGGAGTCCCTGCGAGAGTCGCTGTGGTCCGAGGTGTCAGAGCAGCTGTTTGTGGCAGCCGGGGTCACGGCCAAGGACAAGCGTGTCAAGGACGCCAAGAACGTCATCGCCACCATCTTCAAGGACAAAGTCTCCTCGCAGCCTGGCAAGAAGGGGCAGAGCTCCAGCGCCTCTCTGCTAGGTGAGCTTAACAACCAGTTACAACAGTTTTCAAGCCGGCGTTCAATCCATGATCTAATAAATATATACAAAATGAATTATTACAGGTGGTAACTGTTTTATTCAATTCCACCATTTCTTTATTTTAAAAACTTCATCAATATATATATTCACCATACTACGATGTAATCACCTGTTTTTTCGGAACGTCATTTGAATACCAAAAGTAGAGTTTTTCCGTCCAAGGGCCGAATATTTTCAGCCCTAGGGCCGAAAGTCATCTGATCTATTTAGCCAGTGTTGCCAACTTGTTTTCAAGCGTACTCGACATTACTTGGTTAATAAATGCATACTGTTTTGTGTTCTTTGGTTGAAACACTGGAAAAAATAACAACCTCATTCTAAACCTTTTACTATTGATGTTTTGTTTTTTGAATCTGCAAGAGGATTTACGTTTTCAAATAATCACAGCTGCACTTTCAACTTGTCTGTAAATAGTGACAAAAAGTTAAATAGAATGAGACTAACTCATTACCTCATAGTTTTGTTTATAGGATCTTAATTTTCAAATAAATATTCACATTTTTATTTTATAGTGTTTATTTCATAGTGTAGTATGGTGAAAAATAGCGTTCACACCTCTGCCGAATGGGTTTTGCATAGCCCTCGAACGTTTTTATGTCCTCGACTTCGTCTCGGTCATAAACCACGATCTCGTGCCAGCGAAACCCCCCTTTCGGCCCTTGGTGTGAAATATACGATTTGGTACTTCAAATTGTTATCAATTAAATTTGATAATCGTGAGAAATTAGCATTTGAATTTTCCCTAAGGAGTGATATCCTCCGAATTTGAAAAAAGGCACACCCAAAAGAAAAGGTATTTTGGCAGATTCCAAATATGAATGCATACTAACAGTTGAAAAGAATGAAAATTTCTTTTTTCAGATCGAGACATTTGCAAATGATTTAGATAGTTTTTTAAATAGAAATATAAAAAGAATACCGGTATTAAATCAACAGTAAAACACAGTTGGGTTGTGAAACAAGACTTTTACAAAATCATTACTAAGATCTTGATTCATAATTTCTTATAAATTAATAAGCTTGTGAAATAACGTTAATCTATGGCTTGGGGTTTGAAAAAGAGCTTTATGTCGTGTATTATAACTATGGGCTTGTTTACAGTCTTTAAACAAATTCATGTTGCTTTTAACAAATAGTGCCAAGTCTAAAATATATAATGCAGGAAGGGTTAGAATGTCAGTGTGATCATACCATTTTAGATTATTTTGTAGTGTCAGACCAAGAAAATTTGCTGAGCTACTGGATAAAAGCTTAACGTTTGTATCTGAACAAGGAAACAAATTCTTTACACCGATTCACAATCGTAGAAAATTCTAATACTTTAGTCTTAGGACAATTTAAATTAAGGCCATTCTTGTTCAACCAGAAACAAAGATTTTTATTGTGGAAGAGATATTGAGTGCTAGTTCTTTTTTGTCTTTGGCTTTTATTAAGGCTGTCGTGTCATCAGTAAACAAAATTAAATCAGAGATTGTATTAAAAAATAAATCATTGGCATATACTAAGAACAAGAATGGCCCGACTTTGGAACCTTGAGGTACGCCCAATCTGACTTGTTTCCAATTTGAAAAGCATGAGTTGCCATTTCAATCAATTGTTTGCAAATACCAAGAGAGCTCTACTTTGTACCAAGTGCTGGTTGATGAAACACCTATTTCCAACTCTATTTCACTCACAATATTTTTAGGTACAACAGTATGTCTCAGTCAGCGATTTTATTTTAAATGTTACCAGTTTTCCAGTTCAGTTTTATTCAGTGGAGTTAAATAATTATAATAGCGGACAAATAAATTGCCAGTTGAGAGCATGGTTTGCTGTGTGCTGTCAACCGAGATCAGCCAATAGTAGACGTGCTGCATTGCCAAAACTCCACACCAGCTGATCGGAATAACATTCGAGTGATATTTTTCTATGGCAAAATGGCAACAGTGACAGCGTACAGCCATGCTATTGGATACAGCCCACTGTCAATTTATTTGTCCGCTATTATAGTGGATGTGGATGTTCTTACTTGAAATTTAGTAGTTGTGCTAGAATGATGAGGAAGGGCTTAACATTTTTGGCTTTTTACTTTTTATTGCTTTAAATGCAATAATTTAAATTGGGGGTGAGGGGCTTTTTTGACCCTTATTTGGGCTTTTTTTGGGCCCAAAAATTCAAAATGTAAAAATCAAACCTTCAAAAAAGGGGCTTTTTAGGGTTTTCCAATTGTTTTGCCCAACAAACTTCTCAAACTGAAAAAGGAATTATAAAAAGGAATTTTTCTACCATATCTGAGGTAAATTGGGAAAAATGTTACCGTTAGAATGTAAACACACATACATATATAATTTTAGAGACTCCCACAAAATATGTTCAGGGGCTCACGTTTAGGAACTTCTCTGGTTGTCCCGGGCTGAAGTTTCTCCGTACAGGTCAAGCTAATGGCTCTCTTTTCCATAGGAAATTCACTATCAAGCCCTCAGCCTGATAAGAATATTGGTTCGATGTATTTGTACTGATGCAGAGGTATGTCCAGACATGGCGTGTGGCAGTTGCAACGAGGGACTGCAGCACGCAGAGTTGCCCAACGTGGTGTTGCCCGGAGCCCTCACGCTGTCACAGCTCCTCACTCTGCTGGACCACAAAGGGGTGTCCCTCAGCACCCCTTGCCTGGACCTCACCCTCACTGAACTGCCTAGCAAAGGTAAGTGGCAAATTGTTGTTAATTTGTGGTTTTATCGCTAGCTGCCATTGCTAGATAGCTGATGTGATGGTCCAGCTTCCAAATCAGTGTTTGTTTAGCGATACCCAGGATGCATGAAAATGATGAATGCTGACAGATAGGAACATTACTTTCCTAATCGAGGTCGTTTATGATATTTGTAACCTCTAATGAATTTGTATTTTCAGCAAATTTCCCCTATAGGGAAGAAGCTATTACAGGTCTCATGGTAAGACTTAAGCCCCAGACCATGATAACTATTTGTTTTGAGGTCCCCCAGATGCCAAAAACACTATTCGTTAAAATTTATATATATATAGATATATGTGTCCGTGAATGCGATAACTTCAGTAAAAAACGTCCGATTACGATGAAATTGACTCAAATGTGTAAAATGACATTTATGACTTTAAGTTCGAAAACCAGAAAAATTGGACCATGGGAAAGGGGGGTTTATGGGGTTTTAAATTTTCCAAAAATCAGTTTTTTGCATTTTTCACCCTACAATTTAAAAAAATAACTTAATTTTGGTTTTGACCATATTATAGAGCTTAAAAAAACAAATAATATAGTATTTAGAATTATTAACCTAGGTTAAGTGGTTGCGGAGAAAATCCAAAAAACCTACTCATAAAATCTCCCATGTTATCTTATGGGAAAAAAGTTTTTGGCTTTTCCTCAGATTATTTTAATGTAAACTTCACATTTGCTTTTACCATTCTGTTCAGTTCCACAAAACAATCATTTTGGTGTTTAAATTTTGATTCTACGCCCAACCGTTGCAGAGATAATCAAAGTGCTAAACGTACTGTTGTCCAATGTTATCCTTAAGGAGGGTAAATAAAATTTGATATCTCGATTATTTATGAATGTATGTTGATGAAACTTGGTATGTGGCTTCACGTAGTACTGGTATATTGATATTTGCAAAAAAAATTGATTTTTTGTTGATTCCCTTAGCAGCAATCCTGCGTACTCAGGCCCCATGTTATTCTTATGAGAATAAGTCAAATGTAATGACTCCCTTAATTATGAACATAAATTAATAAAACTTGGTATGTAGCTTCACTTGGTTAAGTTATATTGATAGTTGCATAAAAACCCATTTTTGTGTTCCTTGTTGCAGCAAACCTGCTTACTTAGCCCCCATGTTATTCTTATGGGGAATCACTAAAATGTTATATAGCGCTTATTTATGATTGAATATTGATGAACCTTGGTATGTGGCTTCACCTAGTTAAATTCTATTTATATTTGCATAAAAAACAATTGTTTGTGTTCCTTATTTCAGCAAACCTACGTACTCATTACCAATGTTATTCTTATGGAGAATAATTAAAATCGCTTATATGTGAATAGAAACTTGGTATGCGGCTTTATGTGGTACTAAGACATATATTATGCATTGGAAATTCGCTGAGTATGCAGGTTTGCTGCGACGGGGGTATTTATTTGTGACACAACTACAAAAAGGTAGCCTATAGGTTAAACTATGGGATTTTAGCAAATGTTGCCTACAGATGCTAATAAGTTCTTTGAGTTATTGCTCTACATCAATTGCTTACTGAGATATTGAAAGATCCAAAGGAAGCACATGTAACAATTTGTATTATTGGAGAGAATTAGAGAATTTAATTTGATAAAGTTTTTTGTGTGGTGGCTTCAGGGTGGCTACTGACCAGGAAAACCTGGATTGCATGAGTTTCGGTAAACAGGAAAAATGTATGAATGATGAGAGAATTTTGGGCCAAACCGGGAATTTTTAAATCTTGTTTATCGTTCCCAATAGTTAGCGAAGTTAGCGATATGTTCTCGTTAGCCGCAGATATTAGCAATGCATTCTTGATAGCCGACCAACATTTGCAATGTTTTCTTGATATCTAGCTATGAATTTTTGGTGGTCTGGTTGTAATTTGTTATCTCTGTTATGGAAATCAGTTACTAATGTGTAGTCACTGAGGATTGCTAGGTATAATTTTAAATTGTTTGTAATATTGGAGTAATTTTAATTATACACGACCCCTGATTGTTAGCTATTTTTGTACTCAAGTTGAGGTTACCTTATTGAATTAATTTTTTTTTTTTTGGCTTTTTTCGGGAATGAAATTTCTTATAATATTCAGGTTAAATTACACAACAGCTTTAATTCAAAAACACCAATTTGTGGTGTAATTTTTATAGCAAAAGTTACCAAGTGGTGATTACTACTTACACCTCAGTTACATTGCCCATATAGTTACTTGTTGTATGTAGTTATGTTGCTGCTATTATCAAGAATTATATGATGTCTGCTTTTGATTAATAAGAGACTAGATATCAGGGAGTTTTCTTTTTAGATTATGAACTCCGCAGAATCATAGGAAAAATAGTTAGTGACTGGAATTTATCATTAAAAAGCCTTTACTTCTTTTGGAAATTATTATAGATTTAATTCATCAGTTGTTAAGCATTTCACTTATAAGAAATGTCTTTGCAACCGTCAATACCATTGTGGTTGTTTGCCAGAGGGTGGCGACGTGGGGGAGCTGCTGTTGTCCACAGAGCCGTTCCCCAGCGCGCTGCAGGTGTTCACGCAGCAGGGCGGCCTGGCGTTACTGGCTGAGCACCTGCCCCTGGTCTACCCCGAGACGCTCATGTACTTCCGCACAGCCACCGCCCACCAGCCAGCCCAGCCCCCCGCCACTGCCGCGGACCAGGTGGACGCCGACTGGGTCAAGGTGGAGGCCAGCGACGACATCTACGAGGTAAGCCTAACAGTTAGGGACCTGCACCGGTACATGGCGCTAAATGCGGCGGAACTCGGAACTAACCTCATTCTCGTAAACAGCAAGTCATCACCTAATGGCGCAAGCAGTATTGGATCATTTCGTTGACTGCTGACGGCTCAGTGGCTGAATGTAATCGAGGCGGACCTACTCCGTGCCGGCGAGGGGCGCGCACTTGGAGCCTGGACCGCATCACGCACCGGCACGTGACCCGCACTGAATGTGTTAATATTATGTTAATTGTTTGTAAGAGGAAGACTGGTTAGTCGCTCCCTGTTTAACCCATTAACATAGTAATTTTATTCTATTCACGATAACCTACAATAGACTCTGATATGTGCTGCACTGTAGTAGCAAAATTTGCAACTAATGACTACAGGCAGTTGTCCTCTCTGCTAGGGGTGCAGACTGTCTAAAAGGGGCCATACACATATTACGTAATGCACTTAAGGGGGGTGAGGGGGTATGGCTTAGCGGTATGCTGCGTTTTGTGGGGGGGGTTCTGATCAACGTTTCGTAATACACATATTACGTAATGCACTTAAGGGGGGTGAGGGGGTATGGCTTAGCGGTATGCTGCGTTATGTGGGGGGGGTTCAGATCAACGTTATGTATGTTACGTAACGTTGATCCGAACCCCCCCCCCCCCCCACATAAACATTTACATTACGTAATAGGTTTAAACTGTTTTAAAGCCTATTACGATTGAGTTACATAACACATTGGAGGGGGGTGGGGGGGTATGGTTAGGCGTTATGGTGCGTTACATGGGGGAGGGGGGGTTTGAAATGACAAAAAAATGTGTTATGTAATATGTGTATGGCCCCTAAACCTATCTAACGCCGCTAGACCTCTGGACGTGATAGCCGAGTGGGCTAGATCGTGGAAACACCTTGGCCAGGTGTTCTTGCGAATTTCGCGGATTCCACTTCTGCTCACGACCAAAACTGACCAGTCGTGCAACTTTCAATGAGTTAACTGATCAGTGGCAACGTTAGTGGGAGAGCCCAAGTAAAATAAACGGTGGCAGCCTTGGTTGGAAGTTGACGGGATTGGTTAATGCTTTGTGAGTTGCACATGGTCAATATTGATTTTGCTACTTTCACTTCACTTCAATTCAAATCATCTTTATTCATCGAACAGTATTTACAAAACATTGAATAGTGTCAAGAATATGTACGTAAGGGCCTTATCACTAAATAATTTTACTTTCATAAGGATGTAAAAATTAATGTTAAATAACTTTTAGTCAAAGTTTATAAACATAATTTATGTTGCATTTCTTAGATCCCAAAATTCCTCAAGAGAATGAAGGGATACAGTGAGCTGATATATTCCTTCAGAGTTTTTTAAAAACATTAAAGTTATTTTCATTTGTTATATTTTTAGGCAAACTAAATAAAACTGAGTGCCAATAAAACTAGTTTTCCTCTCAACAAACTTTAATTTATTTTTTTCTACCTGCCTGTTATTTCTTAAATTATAATTGTGAAAATTTGTATCATTGGTTTGAAGGTTTAATTTTGTCACATGTAATATTGTTTTGAATATGTACAAGTCATAGACAGTCATAACACCTATTAGCGAATTTCCCCTATAGGGAAGAAGCTATTACCGTAGGTCTCATGGTAAGACTTAAGCCCGAGACCATGATAACTTTTCATTTTGAGGTCCCCAGATGCCAAAAACACCATTCGTTCAAATTTTTATATATGTATATATATATATATATATATATTTATATATATATATATATGTGTCCGTAAGCACGATAACTCTCGTAAAAAAGGTCCGATCTTAATGAAATTTGGTACAAATGTGTAAAGTACCATTTATTTGAACGAGTTCGAAAACCAGATGTATCGCACCATCCGAAGGGGGGTTTTTGGGGGTTTTTGTACCCCAAAAATGTGTTTTTTGGGGTTTTAACATGTAGTTTTAATTTAAATCAAATTTTAATGTATACCATTAAATTCAGCTTAAAAAAAACAAACAATTTGGGATTTTGATCATTGCTCTACGTCAATTGGTTACCGAGATATTGAAAGTGCTAAACACAGTACGTTGTCTAATGTTATTCTTATGGAGAAAAAGAAAAATTGTATATCTCGCTTATTTATGAACGTAAACTGGCAAAATTTGGTATATGGCTTTATTTGGTTGTGGTCTATTGATATTTGCACAACAATCCATTTTTTGCCCGATAGTTCCCGTAGCAGCAAACCTGCATACTCAGCCCCATGTTATTCTTATGGAGAATAATTAACGTGTTATCTCCTTTAATTATGAACATAAATTAATAGAACTTGGTATGTGGCTTTACCTAGTTGAGTTATAATGATATTTGTATAAAAGCCCATTTTTAGTGTTCCTTATTTCAGCAAACCTGCATACTCAGCCGCCATGTTATTCTTATGGAGAATAATTAAAATGTCATAAATCGTTTATTTATGAATGTATATTGATGAAACTTGGTATGTGGCTTTATGTGGTATTAAGATAAATTAATATGCATTGGAAATTCGCTGAGTATGCAGGTTTGCTGCTACGGGGGTATTTAGAAAAATATGGCTTTACTGATTGTCGATTTTTAATGTTAAAAATAATTCGGAGTGTTTTTTTTTGTTGACGAAGAATCTTGTCTAAGTTTTTTTTAGTGGTTCCGCCATATATAGCTATACCTTAAGACGTGTGTGAATTTATCAAAGCAAAATAAATGGTTTTTAAGGTCTGAATATTGCACACCCTTGACATTTGTCACAAGGCGTACAGACCAGTTGCCATTTTACCTACTACATGTTGAACATGCTTATCCCAGTTCAAGTGTTGGTCCAATATCAATCCAAGAAATTTTGTGTGCTCTACTTGGTTCAAGTTTGAACCATCGATGTAAACATTTGGTTGAAATTTTAATCTTGTTTGTTTTGTGGAAAATGATAAAAAGTTTGATTTATTAGAATTTAGTAGGATATTTTTACTATTTGAGAATTCATTAACTGACAGAAAATTTAAAAAAGATTTTAGTTCAACTACTTCTTGCGAATTACCCGTAACTGTGATATTAGTGTCATCAGCATAGAGATACATCGAGCCTCCTCCATGGATAGCCTTTGGGAACCCCCTCATGTAGCAAATAAATAACAGGAGGCCCAAAATAGATCCCTGTGGGACACCATTTGTAACTGTTTTGTAATTGGAGCAAACATTTTGAGTGTATGTGTATTTACAATTTGGATAGCTAAGATTATGTTGAATTTGTACACATTGTTGTCGGTCTTTTAAATAAGAGCTGGACCATTTATGGTTACTGTGTGTGTGATTACGATTCTTTAAACTGAAAGAAAACAATATTTCAATAAAAATACTCCATTAATCCATTTAAAAAACACAATTTTTTGATTGTAGTTCATAGGTTTTAAAATTGACAAGTAAGGAATGAAACCAGCACGTAATTGTCCCCCAATGGGTTAATCTTTGATGCGTGTTACAGGATGTGGAGGAGAGTATGGTCGCCCCTTACATGAGCGGTCAAGGAGGCAAGCACAGTGAGGCCAGTGTGCCCACGGTGCCGCTTCACTCCCTCGCTGCCTTTGGGCTGTTCCTGCGACTGCCGGGGTATGCAGAGGTCCTTCTCAGGGACAAGCGCAAGGCCCAGTGTCTGCTGCGGCTCGTGCTGGGCGTGTCCGACGACGGAGAGGGAGGTGAGTCGGCGCTGTAGCTAACGTTAAAACAGAAAACACAACATTTCTCCCAAGTTTTGCTTCTCCCAATTGTTCAAATATTGATTTTAATTTTAATTTGATATATTTAGTTGAAAACCAATCTAACAAAATACATAATTTAATCCTCATTATTCTAAATGAACTTTTAGAAGGAGGTGCATAAAAGAACATATCGACTACATAAATAATCATTTACACATACAATTTGTTTTAACTACAATTTATGTGAAGGATGATAATTTAAGTGGAGTTTTATTTTCTTATCTATTTTCATTTAATTTTGTTGGCAAAATATGATTTGCCTTTGTTCCTGACATCCTTGTTTGGTAAGTTCGTAGGTTGCCATGCGCTTTATTTTTTTATAGAAGTCTTCATATCTTTATCAGTCTATTTCAAAATTAATTTATATTAATTATAAATATAATAAGCATCTATTCCGTTTTTGCTTGGATTGTAGTACACTCAAGTTTTTGTAAATGATTCAGCTAAGGCAAAGTTTGTCTAAACTAAATTAAATTATTAGAATATTTTAATATTAAAAGGCATCACACATTGTTAACCGACTGCTAAAGATTTTCAAGCTAGTATATTTTATTTATATGGTTTTCTCCATCTTAGTTTCACATTGGACCTTTTATCCAAACTGAAATGGTGGAACGCTTTGCGGTATTCTTTGGTATACAATGTGTTGTGTGTGCAGGGGACATCCTGAACAATCCAGTGTATGGCTCGCTGCCCACGCTGCCGTGCGAGGTGCTGAGGCAACTGCTGGAGTCGACGCCCCTCGGCACGGACGACGGAGTGCTGATAGTGTCTGATACCGTGTGTTGTGTGTGCAGGGGACATCCAGAGCAACCCAGTGTCCGGCTCGCTGCCCACGCTGCCGTTTCGAGGTGCTGAAGCAGCTGCTGTCGTCGCCCCCCTCGGCACGAAAGACGGGGTGCTGATAGTGTCTGATACAGTGTGTTGTGTGTGCAGGGGACATCCAGAGCAACCCAGTGTCCAGCTCGCTGCCCACGCCGTTCGAGGTGCTGATGCAGCTGCTGTCGTCACCCCCCTCGGCACGGACGACGGAGTTCTGATAGTGTCTGATACAGTGTGTTGTGTGTGCAGGGGACATCCTGAGCAATCCAGTGTATGGCTCGCTGCCCACGCTGCCGTTCGAGGTGCTGAGGCATCTGCTGGAGTTGACACCCCTCGCTGGAGTTGACACCCCACAGCACGGACGACGGAGTGCTGATAGTGTCTGATACAGTGTGTTGTGTGTGCAGGGGACATCCAGAGCAACACAGTGTCCGGCTTGTTGCCCACACTGCCGTTCGAGGTGTTGATGCAGCTGCTGTCGTCGCTCCCTTCGGCACGGACGACGGGGTGCTGATAGTGTCTAATACAGTGTGTTGTGTGTGCAGGGGACATCCAGAGCAACCCAGTGTCCAGCTCGCTGCCCACGCCGTTCAAGGTGCTGATGCAGCTGCTGTCATCGCCCCCCTCGGCACGGACGACGGGGTGCTGATAGTGTCTGATACAGTGTGTTGTGTGTGCAGGGGACATCCCTAGCAATCCAGTGTATGGCTCGCTGCTCACACTGCCATTCGAGGTGCTGAGGCAACTGCTGGAGTCGACGCCCCTCGGCACGGACGACAGAGTGCTGATAGTGTCTGATACAGTTTGTTGTGTGTGCAGGGGACATCCAGAGCAACCCAGTGTCTGGCTCACTGCCCACGCTGCCGTTCAATGTGTTGATGCAACTGCTGGAGTCGACGCCCCTCGGCACGGACGACGGAGTGCTTATAGTGTCTGATACAGTTTGTTGTGTCTGCAGGGGACATCCTGAGCAACCCAGTGTCCGGCTCGTTGCCCACGCTGCCGTTCGAGGTGCTGAGGCAGCTGCTGGAGTCGACGCCCCTTGGCACGGACGACGGGGTGCTGCTGAGGCGCACGGCTCTCGACCATGGGGCGCTGCACTTACTGCTGTCCTGTCTTGCTGTCTTCACCCATCAGCCCCACGAGTCCATACTGCCTGGCCTCACCAACTCGGTAAGACCTTCCGAGTTATTTAGATTCCATTAGTATAAAAGTTCAAATTTATATGCACCGTAGGTTTTATAAATTCCAATTTGTTTGTGATTAACCCTTTGAGTGCTATGCTTCTGAAAGTAGTTGAATCTGTGATGTTTTGTTGATTTTTTAAATGTCTTGAACGCCTGAACAGTTAAAATTAATGAAAGCGTGCTTCCGCTGGACACACACAGTAAAGGATAGGTAAAAAGTAGCCAAACTCCTGATCAAATATGCAACTCACAAAGAATCCACCTATTCCGTCAGCTTGGACCCGAGCTGTCCACCGTTTGCTTAAGGTCCGCCCTCTCCTTCAACTCTGCTACAGACAGGTGAACTCTCCATGAGTTGCACATAAAAACCACAGCCTGTGATGGGATTCGAACCCTCGATCCAAGTGTTCCCCCGGTCAGGAAGGTAACGTCTTTGACCGCACAGCCACTGATCAGACTAGCAGCTGTAGCAGATCAGGTGGTATGAGAGCCTAGCCGCTGGACGAGGCAGTTCAGTTTGTATCTACCAGGTCTCACCACATGTCAGACTCAGACTGAGCGCCTAACGGTACAATCGCTTATGAAGCAGTAACAGTGTTTATTGATAACAGATTCAAAAGACGATATATCGGTCCATAGCACTCAAAGGGTTAATTGGAGTTACTAATAGGATGATTAATTAAATTGGTGTATCTCGTCACCCACCTTTTCTGAAGTTGGTGTGTCTTGGTTACGTTATTTTTAACAGTTTACAGTCTCTTAGTTTAAATTCTGTAACGACTGATTACTATGTGTATTTTCTTTGGCACCCGAGATGCAGAATGATGTTTTGAGGTAACTCCAATGGCTACCGGATTTCAAAATTCAAAAAAAGGCATTACATATCATGTTTAAGCTTGGTCAGAGACAACCTTGTTTTCAAATCCTAACAATGCTTCACAATATATTTTATATAATGTTACGCTTTTTCAAAGACTTCACTTTAAAAAGTGTCTCTTTCATCAGTATTAGCTTAAACGTGATACAGTGCTCTACTCGTTATTGTCTTGTGCTGTATGAGAAAGAAGCTTGCTACACAGACAGCCCTTAGACTTACTAACAGACCATTTCTTCAAATAAAACCGCAGTTAAAAAATTGCTACTTTTTCTTCAAATAAAGCAGCAGCTAAAAAATTGCCTAGAAGCATCATCTCTTGACTTGCTGTTCAATTAATATATCTAGGCTTAAAAGTAATCTTCTTATTCTCATCTGAGTACTTTATTTTTGTCTTGCGCACTTGAAAATTCACTAGAAAGTATAATGCAAGGAGATAAACCCACAATACTAATATTTATTTAGTAACAATTGAAGTGACTAAAGCAGATGATTTGATTGGATTGTAGCTGAAGACATTGCCCCAGACCCGCAACAAGTCGGACGACAAGTCTCACCTGTACTGGGCCAAAGGCACGGGGTTCGGCACCGGCAGCACCACGCAGAGCTGGAACGTGGAGCAGGCGCTCAGCAGACAGCGCAGTGAGGAGCAGCACGTCACGGTGCTGTTGCAGGTGAGGAATAACTACTGTTTGTTGTTAATACAGCAACGAGAAATTTGCAAAAAGACACTGGTATTCGTGTGGAATCAAATTTTTTGGTTGTACTGCCTCAGCAAGTAACAATTAAAAAAAAGTTGTTATGATATTTTAAAATTATTTTTCCGAAGTAAAGTAAAAGAATTGGTTATCTCCTAAGTGTTGTAGACGTTTAGATTAGATTGCTGGATTAGGAAACCTCGGCAGAGCCGCTAGGCATGTCTTCCACACGGGAATCCGTGTCTTCCACAGCTGCTCAACAGCTCTCAAACAGGGGGTCTGCTTTGCCCTTCTAGGCTGACTGACAAAGTATCCATGTTTATCAGCAAGTGAACCACATCTTAGTTAAAACGTTAACCTGCTAGGGACAACATTTCAGGTAAGACGTTCTTGTCCCCTGCTGTTTACAAACATGGAAGGACCAAGGTGAAAGGGAAGCTTGTCATAATGGATAGCACGTGTTATGTCGTCTTCATTTTCTGTACCAAATCAACTTCACAACTGGTATAAACCAGTCTGAATGTCATCCTGGGACT